>OZ024798.1:16906824-17401824 GCA_964017045.1 Omphiscola glabra | reverse complement strand
GCCTGCAACTTGTAAGTCCATATATTTCAGAAGTCCTTTTTCCAATTCAACATTTTCTCTGAGCATACTACTTTAAAATACATTTAAAAACTTTAACTTACTTTTTAATTCAAATGGTAAAAGACAAAATATTTATTAGTTGTTTATCTATTAAAATTCATGAAAATCTCATTTTATATATTGAATATAAATATATCAATAGTTTCCCATCTTATTTTCGACGTAGTTTCGGTCGAAAGTTCCGTTAAGCTTTTCGTTTCTGTTTTGGCTGAAAGTCATTTTTAACTTTCGGTTTAAATTCAGTTCGAGCCGAAATCAGAAAACCACAATTAGTCGGCCGAAAATCTCAACAAGCTTCTGGTTTCGGCCGAAAGTCACTTTTAGTTTTCGGTTTGTTTTGGCCGAAACCAGAAAATCTCATTCGGCCGGTCTCTAATTACTAGAAAATGAAGCAACTTGCAGCAAGTGACCAACCTCTCAACTAACACTACCATTTTGTTTATTCATTTAAAGACAATAACAATCAAACAACTTTTCAAATCAAATCTTTTATAGTTTATTTCAGTTTACAACATATTGTAAATTAAATTTATTCTTTCCCGGCATTAGCACACACACAAATGGAGTACATTAAGTTCATTTGAGTATTTAGAGATCGTGTTGAGTTTGATTTCACACGCATCATATACATCACAAAGTCCCACTGCTTTGTCACAATTTTATGCTTAAAAAAATTATTGCACATTTACAAACTTCAAATTTTAGAAGAAACTAGACGAATTCTAAAGTATTTTAAAGACTACTTTATCGTCAACCCGCATCATTCCGAGATTCGTCTAATTCTAGTAACCTTGAGGCCAACTGATGTAACCTGGAGGCCAGCAGATGTAACCTGGAGGCCAACTGATGTAACCTGGAGGTCAGCAGATGTAACCTGGACTCCAGCAGAAGTAACCTGGAGGTCAGCAGATGTAACCTGGACTCCAGCAGAAGTAACCCAGAGGTCAGCAGATGTAACCTGGACTCCAGCAGAAGTAACCCCGAGGTCAGCAGATGTAACCTGGACTCCAACAGAAGTAACCTAGAGGCCAGCAGAAGTAACCTGGAGGCCAGCAGAAGTAACCTGGAGGCCAACTGATTGCATTAAGTAAAATATGTGGTCACCGTGGCAAGGATCTGCTTATTGCATGATGGACAATGCGTCAGCAGCTTAGAGCACTCACTGCAGGCGTAGAGCTCTCCGCACGGCAGGAACAGATCACGTATCGGCGCCTTGCTGCATACCTTGCACTTGAGCTGCTGCTGTAGGATGGTGTTTTCCCTGGTGAGTAGCTTGACCTGGTCTGTGGTGTGCACGGAGAATATGTGAAGGTATTCTGTTATTGGTCAATGAGTCAGTTAGTGAGAGCAGCAGTTAATATGTGAACCCAAACCTTTCTAGACCTCTAGCCGGGTGTGTGGATATTTTCGGGTACCAAAGGCTAACTGACTGACTATTATACTACTGACTTCTTTGTACGAAAGATTAACCGTTATTGTGAATGGATTTATTAAGTTAATTGTTTTAAAACAGTTACAGTTGAAATGTTTAAGTTTGTCTGTGTTCAATACATGGGCTTGTTTATTTAATTTGAATATAATTAATATTAATTTTTTTCAATTTTTAAAAAAAATTTAGTTTTGTATTTCTTATGAAGGCATATCAATTAAAACGTTGTAGAAATTGTATATAAGTCAACTTTAACTCATTCATTAGAGGTAGCATATAATAATGCAAATTCTTATTACCTGAAACAAGACGAGGCATTTCCTGAGCCGAGTCTTTATTGTGTTCATTCAACGGCGTCACTGGGCTCAAACCTTTAAGTAGACAACAAACTATCTTTAGCAAACAATTGCCTTAAAAATCGGCGATTCTCAAACTGCAGTGCTATCACCCGAGTGCTGTTTAGTGTGCCTCGCGGTGATGTAACCAAAAAATCCAAATAAGTCCAGATCGTGAAACATATGCAAAAGTTTTATGTTCATTCTTAGAAGTTTATCTACTTTGCACAACGTTGTAAAAAGTTTTAAAACTAATCATAAAAGTAATTCAGTTTTCTTATCTCGGACATAAACTCTTCATTTGCCTTAGCTACTTTTATATATATCTTTTTTTGTATAAAATGTTGTATATTTACCATTGGTTGGTTGTTGTGTTAGTTGCACTGAATTTTGATGGCTGGCCGCTCCTCTATTCACTGCACCGCTGCTCATTTGTGCCTGAAGAAACGGGCAGTTAGGCCTGTTTTTCTCGTGCTCAGTGTAAATGTTGTCACCTGGCTTCCAAGATCGAAGACCGAGTCCACACTGAAAGCATCTGACGCAGTCAGCGTAACCTGCACACGGGAAATATTTCATTGTTCGTTTAAATAACGATATCTTACCGTATCAAATTATATATTTGTATTCCAGATTTGTCTATGGTATTACTATATAATACTATTTTCAGCATTAAATGCTTATTTGCATACTCAATTTAAATAATTCAAACTCTAAATATTTATTACGGTGGAAAATAAATTTATGAAATCTAAAAATACCCTTCAAAGTATATCAGTTATTTCCACTACAACAAATACAACTGTTATTCTTTATTCGAAAAGCAACGCATGTTTTGTAATAAATTATAAGTTAAGTTTTCCTTCTTTACCGGCATAGAAAAATCCTGCGTCAGCCAGTTCCTCTGCAGAGTGGATCGTGCTAAACTCCCAGCCTTTTAAACTGTCTAATCTCTTGGCGTACGCTATGTAGGCCGGGTAAGACGGGTGGCTCAGAACTTTGAACACCGGAGAAGAAACTGCTTGGTTTCCTGGACTTTGGTCATCGTCACTGTCCTCGCTTTCGTCAGGCACGCCGCTGTCTTGGTGGTTATCGTGGCTCATGTATCTCTGCAGGTCGTATTCGCTGCACTCTAAAATTGCAAAAAAATGTCGGTAACCGTCAGATGATTTGACACAGTGTTCTCAATTTTGGTTAATTCTGCAACAGCAGAGAAACATAAAATACGGTTAATTGACATTTCTTCGTATTCCTCAATTTCTCTTTTGAAAAACGCTAATGACCGTTCACGTTCAACAATATGATTAGTGTCAGAGCCACTTTTCTGGCGACTTGCAGCGTGTGCTGTGTGTTGGTAAACCCCAAATTTGATTCATCTTTCAAGCTCAGATGACGTTAAAGCTGACAGATTAATTTATGACGTCAAGCCTTGTCTTCCGGCGTGTGCCAACCATCAAAATTACTTCAAAAAAGCGCGTGCATCAAATTAGAAAATGTGGTGCAGGATTTGTCAAGTGTCAAAAAAAACAATGTTGTCTTATTTGTGTTTTTTAAAGTTTTTACAGTAAACAGAAAATGATTATATCTTTAGAATCTTAATCATAGGTACATTTTTTAAATAAAATTAATTCTTTAAGAATTAACTTTGAGAAGACAAAATTAATTATAAAGATATTTTATGGGAAGCAAAAATGAAAGGGGAAAAAGCGTGGTCATTTAGATTTTTATACAACAAACTTTTACACCTTTTTTTTTATAAGTCCACTTTTTTTTTCAAACATAAAACGTACTAAGTCAATTTATTTAGTGAGGTAAATTTAAGGTCTATTAAAATTGATAATAATGTTATTGAATCTTTACTTGCAGCGTCTACAGTTTTAAGTTTACATTAGTGAAGTTATCAGTATTCGTATCTACGATTTAAGCTATTGCTTACACATTTCGAACCCTCTATGTATTTCTAGCCGTCCATATGTCAGGGGATGTCCCTATGTAGTATTAGGGAGGCTACAACTCATTGGTCATTTTAAATTGTAGATTACTGACTCAATACGCCCAGAAAACCATGAATATTTTAGTGTTTAATCATTTTCAAAGTTTCCCTGTAGAAGATAAAATAATTATCAATCCTGGACACAGATTGTTGGAACCTGACCTGTAACCAAAGAAATCGGACCGAACCTTTTCGGGTTTAAACATCTAAATACTTCGTTGATGCTCACAGATTACACTCCAGGGAAGCTCTTGTAATTTCACTGGCCCCATAATTCCTATTTATGAGAACCGTGATAGTCTCTATAAATGTCAAACTCTTGAATCGTCCCGGTCAGGTGAGATGAAGAAAGGCAATGATCCACTTGGGTTGAGTGGGACACACATTTGATACCTTTCAAAACGGACACTCCTAGCGAATGATCTCTCTCGGCTCCGTTGTGCATCCACACGTTCATCTTTAGCACGCTCTGACCGGTGGCGGGCGAGAGCTCTTTGGTGAATCCGATGATCGGGGCTCCGGATGAACCCTCACAAGTGTCGGCCGCATACAGAAGACTTTTTCTTATGTCTGCTGGGGACGCTCTCACTGAAGGGATAAAATTATATTCAGATTCTTATTTAAAGAATAATGTATTGAGTTCAATTTTTTAATAGTAAAATGTATTCATGTATACAATGTAATATTGATACCGTTAATTACAAATAACCAAATATCATTCTACTCATGTGCTCTACCAGCTTTTATAAATGATGCTTTAATTGTAGTGTTTAGGTTTGGTAAAATAGACCAATAAACCTCCCCCGCCCCCCCCCCCCCCAATTCTACTTACCTTCATTTGCATTGTTCACTCTTGTGATTTTCAACTGGCTTCCATTATTTCCTCCATCCCCGATGGCATACTTCACCGGCACTGAGTCTCCGTAAGACAACACCTTCTCTTTACCATGGGGATGGCCGATTATGTACAGCTTTTTCGTCATGCTCTCTTTGGTCCTCTTGGGCAGCTTCTCTTTCGCCTCCAGGAGATCTCGTCTGATCTTGTTCATCTGCTGGACGAACGCCAGATCTGATGTTTTGCACACGAGCGTCGACTGATTGTCCCCCGCCACATCGCTGTGGATCACCTTGACCCCCTTCAGGGTCTTCACGCCGCGACTGCTCGGGTGGTCCAGGAAAAATTCCACGGTGGTGTTCGAAGCTTCCTCGTCGCTCGCCACCACGTGTCTGTTGGTCTCAATGGAGATGAGGTATTTTTCCTTCTTGACCAAAGTGGCCACGTACTTGCGGAGAGCGTTCAGTTTCCCGTGTTCACCGCCTTCATCGGACGCTTGATTTGCCGTCTCCTGATACAGAGAAACCCACCCCGTTCCTACCTTGAACTCAGGGTCTTTAGTAGTATCGGGCCCTTTGCGGTCACTGCGTGGTACCTGAACTTTAACCCGGACGGTCAGGAGTCCAAACAGCTGAATGAATTGTATGAACTCTTTGCAGCGTGCGGCGGCAGGAAGCTGTTCTGGCCTTAGTTTATCTAACAAGAAGTAGGCGAAATGACCAGGGTTTTTCATGCAGGTGCTCTGATAAATATTCAGCTTATTGCTCGGATCATTAGATTTAATGATGCACTGCTCAGGCACACACAGATCTTCATCTGGTGAATAAGAAAATAATTGAGAATACATTTTATTGTTAATACGCTAGCCGTTAAGCTGTGTAAATAGTCAGTTTGGTCATAAACAGGAGAAACTTTTTGGATTAATAAGTTAACATGTCACAATATGCGAGCGAGCTGCTGGCATCATACAAAGGCAGGCGATTTAACGTTTCAATCAAAGCAGTGAGATGTTGTACTCTGTCTAATAGCAAACCCAATTTAAGGTTATAGAAATGGAGATTTCAACTCCAGCGTATACTCACCTAGCCAACCAGAATAACCAGCTGCATGATGGGAACTTGTGGCCCCATTTTGGCTCTCACCTGCAGCTGCAGCGGAAGCTAAACAGAAAAAAATATATAAATAAATGACATTGAATAGACTTTGCAGTCGGATGAATTGCGTAAAAATCAGATTGTTTCGTACCAGAAATTATTTCTTTTTTTTATATTATTTTTCTGATAACCATTATTGCAATTGCAATTAATCTGATAAAGGTATAGGTAAATATATTCCGAATATGTTATTCATCTTATCCTTTAAATTATTACTATTATCATAGACCTTTTAGACACGACCAGATAAATCAAGAGACACTTAAACTGCCCAACACACATGCTGACTAGAGTAGAGTCTTGAACACATGCATGCAGAGAGCCTTGTATTCCAACTGAGTAAATTACCTGCGGGTGCCGTCTGAGGCTGGGGGCTCTTTTGATCATCGGCAGCAAAGGAAACGTTGCTATCCCTTTGGGATGTGGATCCTAGGTTATCATCTGCCGAGGGTTGGGGTTCGGATTCACCTGGATTTGGATACGTAGACAAGCTACGCGTATCAACGGCAGGACTGCAGCTAACTCCGTCTACTTCAAGTTCATCTGGTACGTGTGGGTCACAGAAGATAGACTGTGCCGCGCCTACAGAAACTTTTTCTGTGGGAAACTTTACAGGGATTTTTATACTTAAACGCTTCTGCTCAGAGTGAACTTCAGGGGCGTTTAAACAAAAACGACCAGGTTCAATCGAGTTGAGTTGGTCATCGTCAAGGTAAGCAACCGGGCAACCAGGCGCATGGAACCTGCTATCAGTCGGGTCATTCATACGGTCGCCTTCATAAAACCTGACCAGTAGAACTTCGGTGCTACACTGAGAGCACGTGACACGGGATCCGAGCCCAGGGTAGTAAAAACCAGCGTTGGCCAATCTGAGAACGAAAACTGAGTCCGGGATGAGTAAGTGTGGGCTGCCGTTGTAGGACGCTATTCGCTGCATATCTGTTTGGAATAACGTCATGACCGTGTACTCCCTACCCCCCTCGGGCTTTTGAAGAGACCTTTCCTTCTTATAGCTTCTCATCAAACGTTCGTAAACACTCGAATGTTTGTATTTCTTCATTTCAGGATACATAACAACTTTCAGCATCGCTTTTAAATACACATTGTCCAATTTCGGCCAATTCAATTTGCTGCTTTCAGTTTTCCCGTGCATGCAACATACAGTTTTGATAAAATGCTCCACCCCGAATTGGAGACGGATAAAATAAATAAAAAAATATAGTAAAGCTGCCACATGAATTGTTATTGAGACGTCTGCTAATCTCGTAAAAGTTTTAAGGATATGGAGTTCCGACTTCGGAGGTAATTGAAGGGCGAACTTGCTCCGCATCAAGAAGTTGGTTAGAGGGAACAGAGCTGCATATAAACTACTGCCCTTGATCTGATCGATGTTGTCCCTGTGCCCTTTCGGGGACATGGGCTCCATCGCTAGATTCTTGCGGCACGCTTGAAATGTAGCATCAAATGACAGGTCGTCGTCAGCTTTTTGTCGTGATACGCATTCAGGGAGCAGGGTTATAATCATTATTATGATCAAAAATCTAATCTTTATATGTCCAATTTTTCTTACAGGTTTTCTCCAAAACATTTTTCAAACATCAATTATTGACACTGACACAATTAATTTGATAAAATAAACTATTTTCCTAATGCATCGAGTCTTCTGTAGCTTAAGAGTTTCTTAAATCCCTCAGACACTAAACATAACATGTGAGTGTACCTGGAAAACAAAAATTATTTGATGTATACCTTACTTGCATCGTGAAGCCATGGAAATGGACTTTTTCTTTTTTTTTTTTTTGCGTTTTGCGTTTTGATAAGGCTTTTAAACAGAGCAAAATAATTTAAGATTAGCAAAACGCATTATTTTTCCTTTGTGAGTGTGGGTTTCAGCGCGTGTGTGTTTGTTGAGTTTGAAACAATCTAACAAGCATAATTTAGAAGTGTATTTGTGATTGCCATCCATGACATTTCGGTTATTGTCGATCACTTGCGGTGCATAACAACAACAAAAAAAAAGCTTTTGAGATGAAGAGCAAATTTTTACAGTAAGCCTGTAATAAATTTTAGGAGACCTAGATATTCTTATTAGATTATTGATATCCACCAATTTATATATATGTATATATATATATATATATATATATATATATATATATATATATATATATTCAATCGGATAAGACAATGCAATAATAGACATATAATAATGTACCTGTTTAATCTCATCCAGAAATCTCACATATTCAACTGCACAAAGTCATGGCAGTTGGACAAATCATAACGCCTTTGCTGATCTAAGTTTGAAAAAGGATACAAAAATAGGCAATCATTTATTAAGGTCTAAGGGTAATATTCATGTTTATTTATTTAAATTTAACTTGTTTTTTCTCAGTCTAGATTGACATAGGTCAAGTAAAAAAATGATCTATTTCATGGTGTATTTGATATCTTGGTCCTTTTTAAAAATTTGGTTTATTATTATGCGACGTGATTAATTTTCATAATTCAATACCACTGACCTCTTCAAGCTCTATAAATCACTTTATATGTCAATATACATTAATGCAATGGTATTCCAAGGTAGGTTAGTACCACTTAACGATTTCACGTGTCAACTCAATTTACTCCCTCAAATATAAAATCTCACAAACGTTTCTTCCCACTGTCAACGGTGGCAACTTAAAATCTTTCTTGAAGGGCACCTGCCAACATGGGTGAGTGTGAATGGGTTGGGTAGAGATATTAATTGAATCCTGCTGTTAGGGCTGAGCAGGGTTGAGTTTTTTCCGCGAAATTCGCAAAATAAAGTACTTTATTATCTTAAGAACTTTGCAGTTTGATTTAGCTTACATTTAGTGTCATCTAGTTTACATTCACTTTCATCTAGTTTACATTTAGTTTAATCTAGTTTACATTTAGTTTCATCTAGTTTACATTTAGTTTCATCTAGTTTACATTCAGTTTCATCTAGTTTACATTCAGTTTCATCTAGTTTACATTTAGTTTTATCTAGTTTACATTCAGTTTCATCTAGTTTACATTCAGTTTCATCTAGTTTACAGTTAGTTTCATCTAGTTTACATTTAGTTTCATCTAGTTTACATTTAGTTTCATCTAGTTTACATTTAGTTTCATCTAGTTTACATTTAGTTTCATCTAGTTTACATTTAGTTTCATTTAGCTTACATTTAGTTTCATCTAGTTTACATTTAGTTTCATCTAGTTTACATTTAGTTTCATCTACTTTACATTTAGTTTCATCCAGTTTACATTTAGTTTCATCTAGCTTACATTTAGTTTCATCTAGTTTACATTCAGTTTCATCTAGTTTACATTCAGTTTCATCTAGATTACATTTAGTTTCATCCAGTTTACATTTAGTTTCATCCAGTTTACATTTATTTTCATCCAGTTTACATTTAGTTTCATCTAGTTTACATTTAGTTTCATCCAGTTTACATTTAGTTTCATCTAGTTTACATTTAGTTTTATCTAGTTTACATTTAGTTTCATCCAGTTTACATTTAGTTTCATCTACTTTACATTTAGTTTCATCTAGTTTACATTTAGTTTCATCCAGTTTACATTTAGTTTCATCCAGTTTACATTTAGTTTCATCTAGTTTACAT
Organism: Omphiscola glabra; assembly: GCA_964017045.1. NCBI lineage: Eukaryota > Metazoa > Mollusca > Gastropoda > Lymnaeidae > Omphiscola > Omphiscola glabra. The sequence continues at coordinate 17,392,389 of OZ024798.1, read as the reverse complement.
TTAGTTTCATCCAGTTTACATTTAGTTTCATCTAGTTTACATTTAGTTTCATTTAGTTTACATTTAGTTTCATTTAGTTTACATTTAGTTTCATTTAGTTTACATTTAGTTTCATCTAGTTTACATTTAGTTTCATTTAGTTTACATTTAGTTTCATCTAGTTTACATTTAGTTTCATCTAGTTTACATTTAGTTTCATCTAGTTTACATTTAGTTTCATCCAGTTTACATTTAGTTTCATCTAGTTTACATTTAGTTTCATCTAGTTTACATTTAGTTTCATCTAGTTTACATTTAGTTTCATCTAGCTTACAATTAGTTTCATCTAGTTTACATTCAGTTTCATCTAGTTTACATTCAGTTTCATCTAGTTTACATTCAGTTTCATCTAGTTTACATTCAGTTTCATCTAGTTTATATTTAGTTTCATCTAGTTTACATTTAGTTTCAACTAGTTTACATTTAGTTTCATCCAGTTTACATTTAGTTTCATCTAGTTTACATTTAGTTTCGTCCAGTTTACATTTAGTTTCATCTAGTTTACATTTAGTTTCATCTAGTTTACATTTAGTTTCATCCAGTTTACATTTAGTTTCATCTAGTTTACATTTAGTTTCATCTAGTTTACATTTAGTTTCATCTAGTTTACATTTAGTTTCATCCAGTTTACATTTAGTTTCATCTAGTTACATTTAGTTTCATCTAATTTACATTTAGTTTCATCTAGTTTACATTTAGTTTCATCCAGTTTACATTTAGTTTCATCTAGTTTACATTTAGTTTCATTTAGTTTACATTTAGTTTCATTTAGTTTACATTTAGTTTCATTTAGTTTACATTTAGTTTCATCTAGTTTACATTTAGTTTCATCTAGTTTACATTTAGTTTCATCCAGTTTACATTTAGTTTCATCTAGTTTACATTTAGTTTCATTTAGTTTACATTTAGTTTCATTTAGTTTACATTTAGTTTCATCTAATTTACATTTAGTTTCATCCAGTTTACATTTAGTTTCATCTAGTTTACATTTAGTTTCATTTAGTTTACATTTAGTTTCATCCAGTTTACATTTAGTTTCATCTAGTTTACATTTAGTTTCATTTAGTTTACATTTAGTTTCATTTAGTTTACATTTAGTTTCATTTAGTTTACATTTAGTTTCATCTAGTTTACATTTAGTTTCATTTAGTTTACATTTAGTTTCATCCAGTTTACATTTAGTTTCATCTAGTTTACATTTAGTTTCATTTAGTTTACATTTAGTTTCATTTAGTTTACATTTAGTTTCATCTAATTTACATTTAGTTTCATCCAGTTTACATTTAGTTTTATCTAGTTTACATTTAGTTTCATTTAGTTTACATTTAGTTTCATTTAGCTTACATTTAGATTCATTTAGCTTCGCACCAATTGCTAGTCAATTGTCCATTATTATTTATTTGATTCGTGTAAAATGTAATATATATATATATAAAAGATTTGCCTATAATTTATTAAGCACCCGGGCGCGGTTCCATTTTTTGTTTTGGCCGTGTCCGGGTATATGCTAACACGCGGCATCTCAAGGCAGTCTGCTCGGTCCTACTCGCAGTCCTTTCTTGTCTCTTTGTGTTGTGCACCATCGTTCTTATCCACGAATGAGATCAGTCGTTACGTGTGGTTTGAAAGCTTACCTGTCCTTCTCATCATAGAACAATCCTTATTTTGAGATTCTAATAGCCTGCAAATCTCCAGGTGACCGACCCTCCTGAGCATCAATGCATTGAATAGAAGTTTGAAGGAGCCCAAATGCCTAAAATAAAAGTGAGAGGGGCATAAATATTTCCATTTTTTTTCCTCAACGCAGATCATACAAACCCCTCTACTACTTGCAGTCTCTCCACGTTATTACCCTCTACTACTTGCAGTCTCTCCACGTTATTACCCTCTACTACTTGCAGTCTCTCCACGTTATTACCCTCTACTACTTGCAGTCTCTCCACGTTGTTACCCTCTACTACTTGCAGTCTCTCCGCGTTATTACCCTCTACTACTTGCAGTCTCTCCATGTTATTACCCTCTACTACTTACAGTCTCTCCACGTTATTACCCTCTACTACTTGCAGTCTCTCCACGTTATTACCCTCTACTACTTGCAGTCTCTCCACGTTATTACCCTCTACTACTTACAGTCTCTCCACGTTATTACCCTCTACTACTTGCAGTCTCTTCCCGTTATTACCCTCTACTACTTGCAGTCTCTCCACGTTATTACCCTCTACTGCTTGCAGTCTCTCCACGTTATTACCCTCTACTACTTGCAGTCTCTCCACGTTATTACCCTCTACTACTTGCAGTCTCTCCGCGTTGTTAACCTCTACTACTTGCAGTCTCTCCACGTTGTTACCCTCTACTACTTGCAGTCTCTCCCCGTTGTTACCCTCTACTACTTGCAGTCTCTTCCCGTTATTACCCTCTACTACTTGCAGTCTCTCCACGTTATTACCCTCTACTACTTGCAGTCTCTCCACGTTATTACCCTCTACTACTTGCAGTCTCTCCCCGTTATTACCCTCTACTACTTGCAGTCTCTTCCCGTTATTACCCTCTACTACTTGCAGTACTTCCACGTTGTTACCCTCTAATACTTGCAGTCTCTCCACGTTATTACCCTCTACTGCTTGCAGTCTCTCCACGTTATTACCCTCTACTACTTGCAGTCTCTCCACGTTATTACCCTCTACTACTTGCAGTCTCTCCCCGTTGTTACCCTCTACTACTTGCAGTCTCTCCACGTTGTTACCCTCTACTACTTGCAGTCTCTCCACGTTGTTACCCTCTACTACTTGCAGTCTCTCCGCGTTGTTACCCTCTACTACTTGCAGTCTCTCCACGTTATTACCCTCTACTACTTGCAGTCTCTCCCCATTATTACCCTGACCTACTTGCAGTCTTTCCCCATTTTTACCCTCTACTACTTGCAGTCTCTCCCCATTCTTACCATCTACTGCATGCATTCTCTCTCCATTATTAACCTCTACTGCTTGCAGTCTCTCCCCATTCTTACCATCTACTTCTTGCAGTCTCTCCGCGTTATTACCCTCTACTACATGCAGTCTCTCCCCATTATTACCCTCTACTGCTTGCAGTCTCTCCCCATTATTACCTCTACTATTTGCAGTCTCTCCCCATTGTTACCCTCTACCACTTGCAGTCCCTCCCCATCATTAAACTCTACTACTTGCGGTCTCTCCCCTTTATTACCCTCTACTACTTGCAGTCTCTCCCCATTATTACCCTCTACTACCACATGGTTTGTCTATTAACATTCATGGACCCATTTTCTCGTTTTAAAAAAATAATAATAATAATCTGGGTCTCTTATCTGGAAGCGGGTTACCTATTGTCAATATAAAGTCGCAACGTTTTTTATTAAAATATTTATATAGTTTTGTGATAGGTTTCTAATACTAAAAAAGAGAAATATATATTTTTTTAACCACAGGCTGATAAGTTTCAAAAGAAAATTTATGACACTTTTGTTAGAATGTTAGTATTGTTACTTTAGTTTCAAATTTTATTGTAAGCTTCTTAACACACCATTCCACGAATTTTAGTTCATTCAATATTCGAAAAGGACAAGACGGGATTATTTCCGAAATTCCACAAAGCCACAAAAACAACACAACACAAAAACGGGAATTCCCTGTAGTTAAAATATATGTAGCTTCAGATTATTAGTCTTTCTAATGAATAAGCTTTATTTACATTTTACCGACATGTCTTACGATTTGGTTTTTTAAATAGTTCTTAGTTTATTTTATTTATTTATGACTTTTTTACATTTATCCGAATCAATTGTTCACCCCACATCTTAACATTCGCAGTAGGTTTAGAATAGGAGTTCGGGGATACCCTTACCCGGGTGTGCTGGAAAATTTTTACCGGGAAATAAAAAATTAAAAAACTATATTTTTTAAAAATGTTTTAAATCGGAGACAAACTAATTGCAGGGTTTCTTTCAGGCATACCTCCGGGGGGCACTGCCCCCCCCCCGGAGCAAGTCAAGTGCCCCCCCGGGGGAAAATGTATAAGAAAAAATACTTTTTAAAAAAAATACTCTAAATTTAATTTTTATACCATTTTTAAAAGTTGTTGAAATGTGTGCCTTTCATCTATTACAATTATTGGAACAAAAAAAAATAAAATATCGCTTTGTTCGATATATATTGATGATCCATATCGTTCAAGTTAATCTTGTTACAGGCTCGCAGAAATCGATTATAAATATCGTATTGTTTTAAAAATTGGTCGCTCCTGATCATAAGCTAAATCTTACTTTTTCTTATTCGCAGATATCGGTATCTTTTATTTAATTACATTTTGCAGCTGCACAAGTTGAAATACTTTTTAATAACATTGTATTAAACTACCATTACATCGATATAAATGTCTATAAATTGAATATAGTTCTTACTAAGTAATAAACATGTACAATCTGTTGCAAATTATATTGTATAATAGCATCAGGCTTTAAAAAAATCATTTTTAGCAAACATTTTAATGTAGTAGATTCCATAGGTGTATACTGACTTAGATAAAATTAAAATTACAAAATAATAATAATAATAATAATTTTAAAACAAAAAATTAGGAATTTACCGGTTACATACAAATAGTGGACATTTCATCAAAAATTATTAAATGGAGTGCGTTTCTAATTTTTTAACACAGTTTTGGGAACAGAGTAAAATGATTTTTTTTTTTTAAATTGTCTTTATTTATTAAATCCCCAATGACTTTTCTCTGTTAGTATAATAATAATAAACAATCTCCCCCAGCTGTTTGAACTATTTAAAAAAATATTTTAAGATGATAATCCAGTAGAAAGAATATATATATTTAAACAACGAGTTAAAGAAAATCGAGTATTTCGATTATCTTGTAAATGCCATTTTTTGGTAGTAAACACAATTATAGGGAATTGGTAAAAAAAATTGTATAATATCGAAGAGGCAAGTTGTAATGATCTGAAGCAAATTATAGTAGTCTAAAAATCATAATTAGCATTTCAATCAACTGAATATTGAGAATTTAAACTTTAATTTTATACGAAAAAAAAAATCACACATTAATAAATATATGATGATTTTTGTAAACAGTTCATGACTTCTGAACAATTATGTCGGTTACAAAAAATTTATAAATAAATACCAATTTTGAAATCCCATAAAGATGTAGTCTATAGCCTTTTGTACAGAAAAGCTTTTTTTTTTTTTTTTGACTTTGGTGACACTTGGAAATATTTAGAAATATACGTATGTTTTTGGTTTTTCTTTTTCGTTCAAAATGTACAACTATTTTAGCATTTCTTTTTTGTGATGAATCCCTTTTTTGGAAGGAATTCTTTTTTCTTTAATTTTAAAAATATTTTGTAGTAAATTCATTATTTTTATGTAGTTGACCCCAAAAATATTTTAAAATAACAACTTTAAAAATACATTACTTTTCAATTTTAACATATTTTTTTGCATAACACACTTAGTCAAGCAGAGACGTCGCTTGACTTTTTATGGCACCCGTGCTACTTTTCGGTTTTGTCCTTCCCTACCTAGCATCACTAGCAGTAAAAGTTGGTAATTTAATGTAATTACAGCCCAACTTTAAGCCCCTAAAATATACGAGGCCCCATGAAACTATACGTGTTGCAGACCTCACACGATGGCTCTTAGGTCAAATGACACATAAAAACTTAAGTAGCATCTCTCCCGTTGCTCTCCCGTAAAGTGTATAATGATGCGAAACTAAATTTAACTACGGTATGTAAAAAAAAATGCATTTTGAATTTATAAAAAAATTTCCGGGGCCTATAAAGTTTTAAGGGGCGAGTCTAAGCTAAGGAGTATAGCTCGATAAAAAAAATACCTTAAGGGCTCCCAACTGGACTGAATTTATTTAATATTGTGCTGGTGGAAGAGTTAGTGATGTCATGTCATTATGTTTATTTCTAGCGCTTCCCATCCAAATGTCTGAAATGTTTACATCAGTGGCGCTTCATCCCATTTAGGGCCCTGGCTTGCTCCACCACATTCTTCCATTGGGATCAACCCATCGCTTTACACCTCCATGTGCGAACCCCAACCTTTGTAAGCCCTTCTCTACATCGTCAATCCATCTCAGTCTTGGTCGACCGGTGAGCCGTCTGCCCCTAGGTTTCTGCCTGTAGATCATTTTTGTTGCTCCAGAACCCGGCATCCATTCAATGTGTCCTGCCCAGGGCAGTCTGCCTTTTTTTTATATTGTTGTGACTATGGATGGATATTTGTACAATTGATATAGCTCTTGGTTTGTACGGATTCCCAAAACAAAATTGTCTATCATCGGGTCATATATTTAGCAGGTTCTCTGCTTTTCTGGTAGGAACCAAGTCTCACTTGCTAAAGTTACTACTGGTCTTGTGATAGTGGTGTATACTGCCTTCTTTGTTCCCTTAGCGAGGTTTTTGCTTTGAAGTAGCTTTTGTAAATTGAAATAAGAACGGTTGCATGCTGTTATTCTTTCTTGGACCTCCGATTGCATTTCCTCTTGCTTATTTATAGTCACCCCTAGATATTTGAAAGTAGCTACCCTCTCAAAGGCGTAGATGTTCATATTGATGAAGTCATCAGTGCGTATTTCCTGACATTATCATATATATTGCCTTCGCTTTATTTACATCAAGACCCGCTTTGACCGTCACATCTTCAAGTTCCTTGAAAGTTTTAATTATATCATCAATGCTGTTTCTACCAAGTAGCGCTATATCGTCTGTGCAGGCCAGGTATTGCAGTGGCTGGCTTTTTAAAGTTCCTTATGGTTGTTCTGTACCACCTCTCAAGTGCTCACACGTATGCTTCTAAAGCTTTTTTCTAAAGTGATGTTGAAAAGGATACACGGATTTCCTTGTCTGAGGCCCAGATTGATTGGGAACTCCCTCAAGTACTCTCTCTGTACTTTGATTCTACTTTTGTAGTTATCCATCGTCATATGTATGATTGGAGTAAGTTTGTTAAGGACTCCAAGTTCCAGCACAGCATCGTTCATGTATTTCCTGTCTATGCTATCATAACCTGATTTGTAGTCCACATATAGTTGGTGTATGTTGGTGTTTTATTAGCATTTTTCTACGAGACATCTAACAGTAAATATATGAACGTTTGAAATGCCCCTTCACACATTGTCTTAAAGATACATTGAATTCAGTGCATGATACCCTCACTAGGTAACTCTTGTTATAAGTGAAATATCCGCATCAACACCAGGCACAGAAACATTGCAAATCCCATCTACATTCATAGGAGCCATAATGATCAATAAATTGATCGTGGGCCCTTAAGATACATAAAAAGAAGAAGAAAAATTTGCACCACAATGCACCACTGCATTTTGAATTTATTATTTTTAAATTAAGATGACCCCTGCTATCACATTTGCTCAAACTCTTCGGATTCCTCAATTTCTGCTACCCCCCACCTTTTCCTTGACATCGATCAATGTGACTAACGGATTGAATCTAATCTTGTGTCAAATGATTTTCTTCAGCGCACCACAACCAGAATGAATATAGTTTATGTATGGCACTGAGCGCCATAATGCCTCCCCTGACGCTTGAAACATTATTTTCCCCAATCAATGAAAGTTTTATCAAAACATTCTAATCATATATACTCCAAAATGCACCTTTTGATTGTTAAATAATCACACATTTTCTGCTGCCCTACTTCCCGATAAAAATTACTTGCCATGACAGCCAAATATTGTGTTGATATATACACTGCCCAGCGGCGTGCCTAGGGTTAGCGCCATCCTAGGTGGGTTAACTTTTTTGCCACGCTACCTTTCTTGCAGATGTCCGAAAATCCCGCCGCTCTATCTAAAGATAAAATGACACCTGGGAAGGCCAAATGTTCGCACACCCCCCCCCATCCCCACCATTACGTCACTGACGTGAGTCTTTGATGACAGGGGACAAGATTCATTTTTTACGCCCCCTCCCCCCCCCCCCCCCCGCTAAACTCTGAAACCTATTATTTTCATCCATTAACACTATAGCCCATTAGATGCCCCCGCTAGTCTGGCGCCCGGGGACATATGTCCCATCTGCCACCCCGTAGCTACGCCTCTGGCCACTGACAACTGGCACTGCCCCCCCGAACATCAAAAGTGCCCCCTCGGGGGAAAATTTATGAAAGAAACACTGACTAATTGATTGTCGGCGTTTAAAATTAGTCTTGGGTAGACTTATAATGTTGTATGTGTTGTGTGTGTCGTGTGTGTGTGTGTTTGTTGTGTGTATGGTGCGGTATATTTTGGATGTGTGTGTATGTGTGTGTTTGGGTATATGTGTTGGGTAAAGGGGTGGTATGTGTGTGAGGTGTTGTTGTTGTTGTGGTGTGTGGTGTGTACAAAAGCTGCAGTGCAACAGCCTTTGGGTCGTACAATCTTTATAAAGTATTCAAGTCTGAGACGATGTCCAGCTAAAAGTGACCTTCGTCTGGTCCATCACGCTGCCCTAAAATTGTTTAACTAAGTGTATGGTGAACAGAGTTGCATAAATGCAAATCGCAAGTTTGTTGACAGATTTTAAACAAATGAATCTTACTGACATTCAGAGTCAAGTTATGTTTGAATTATATTCCTAAGGATCTGTCACAACGAACACATTTGTTCATGTACTTACATTTATGGAATGTTGCTTGACTCCATACTTTTAAAAATAGCATAAGTTTAATCAAGCACCGTTTTCAATCCCTCACCAGATTATATACTGGTCCAGAAAAAGAAATGCAAATGTGGGAATTTCCAAAGTGTGTTATCGGGGAAATCTTAATCTAGCTACTACGTGTCAGGGCAGTTTTGTTTTGGGTTGTGGGGGGGGGGGGGTCGCTCATGACCCCATGTGTAGTGTACCTTGAAAGGCTACATGTAATCGAAAGAAATTTCTTCGACGGAAAATTCATCGAATCTTTTTTTTAGTTTACACGTTAAAATGTTCGTCAAATGTCTTTTTTTTTGAACGCACTATACTGTATAACAAAAAAAAATAATAATGCGTTCAAAAAGAAATTAGACGCAAAATTTTATCGTGTAAACTAAAAAAAAAAGATTCGATCAATTTAATTTATGTATTTAAGATATAAAAAAATTAGTTAATGCTTCGTAAATTAAAATAGAAGATTTTTAAGGAGTAAAGATCCGTGTACTTTAAGTTATTTTATTACAGGTTTTAATGTTGGTTTTAAGTGATATTTTCCCCAAGGGTGGTATGAGATGTAAGTTCCATGAACTCTACAATTTTGAACTATGACAGTTCTTTCCACAATAATCGTATCTATTTTAAGCAAAAACAAAATGGCATTCCACTCAAACAGGATAGCAGGCGTTTGTGAGTAGATTTTTAAACACGAGAACTTAGAAGAATTCCAATGGTACTCATCGACAGTGTTAAAACCATTAACCACTGGCAAGTGGTGCTTTAATTATCGATTTCAGCGGAACTAATAAATAATACAAGCACATTTGCATTGAAAAGAAGGTACTATTATTGTACACAAACTGTTTATTTCGTAGCAGTCTCAGTGTAAACGTGAATCATGATAGCATTGATAGTGTCAGTTCACCTCCCTCGGATGGGACGCTTAACTTTATAGGTTGGATTTCGTAGAATTTGCTGGAAATTGTTTTTGGGATCATTCGTCATTTTCACGTTTTCTGAGACGTCTTTGTGTTCTTGTCCTGTCAACAAATGAGCCATTGAGTCCCATTCAGTTTATGACACTTGCGTGTCGTGACATGTGGTGAGCGATAAGGATTTATAAGAATTTATTCCCCCAAGGGCAAAATTCGGAAAATTCCCGTAGAGATATGGGCTGTGTGGGGAAAATCACAAAACTGAACAAAGTATGAGAATCAAGGTAGTCTTCATTTGGTGGTGGGTGTGTGTTTGCTTTCAGTATGAGTTTCGGTGGGTGTGGGGCATTAAATCTATATTATTGCTAAGGAACAAGCGAATTAAACATTAAAACTATAACTGGCATGAACCAAAACACAAAGGGCTGGCTTGCACCACTCAGAGGGAGTGAGGGGGGGCGGAGACGCCCCTGATGAGAATAAGTCTTGTAATTCAGAACAATGTAAAGGTTAAGACTCTTGTTTCCAGTGAAAAATAGACCAAACTTCTAATAGCAACCATGAGAAATGGTTTGTAGCATGACAAGTTTCATATGCCCTGGCATATGTAACGCAAGATTGTTTAGTCCTTTTATCCTTCAAATCGTAACGCAGCGGGAGGTAGATTTGAATGTATGCCTCGCCTGACTGCCTGCCTGAAATTTAAAAGTTAAATATATATATTTATAAGTTTCATATGAAGCAAGCATAAAGTGCGAGTCTCTTTTGATCTTCAAATTACATACTGTAAAACCGGATCTGACAGGCAAACACATAAATGTTGTTGTTTTTAAAGGCTGCACTTTAATGCTGTTGATGATAAACACATACCCTGTTTTATCTTAAAATATAACTCCAGCTGTTTTTATGGTCATGCGCGAGAAACTCGAACAACAAGTGTTGTTGTTTTTTTATATATTAGATTTGGTTTATTTTTACTATTGATTTCTGTTGTCCTTTGGTACTTTGTTTGTTTGTTTGTTGCTATAGTTTCTTGGTGGTGGGGGTGGGAGGGGTAAACTTCCTTTTAAAGTTCTGCGGTACTGTACAGTTTTATTTTGATTTCCTTGTGTAACTTTGTTTTTTAAAGTGCATCCTATTTAATATGTGAAATGAAAACCTTTTTCGCCAAGCGGGAACTTTTTTCTAGACGTGTCACGCTACGAAAGAAAAAAATATATCTTCAGTTTTTTGTTTTTTTTACAAGAAAAGTAAGTTGAAAGAAGCAACCTTCTTCCCATTAGCATATTTGAAGATAATTCTAATCACATGCTGTCAACTCTGAGCCAGATCATTTCGATTCTCTGCTCCTGGCCCCTGATATACTCTTCTTACAGTCTGTGACGGAGCACCTCGTGAATTATTTTTGTCTACATACATAATTAATTTTTAAAATTTCTACTTATCCGAATTTTAGAAGAAGAAATGTTTTGAAAACGTCAAAAACTCTATAAAAATTATAATTGCTACGTAAAATATGGGGGTGGGGGGAATACCTTATGCGTGACATAAGACATTTGCATTGGGACGACATGTGTCTAAAATACACATCTTTTAGTCCGTCCGAACTTTATCAGGCTGTTCAGAAATTTGCTAAGATCACTGAAGTGTTTGTACCATGGTTAAACCGACCTGGTATGTAAACGTATACATTTATGGCTGTATTCTGTAGCAATAACCCTGGCTCAGCTGGTTAAATGGCACGACTGGGCCAAGGCTTTTGGTTTTGTTCTCATGGCGACCCTTTGAAGTCAGATAATAATAGACATAACGAATTCCAACTCGCTCAACACTACCGTTTAACTTTTTGGTCTTAAGCTATATTTTTCAGTAATTTAGTGGTGTTTATATATATATATATATATATATACAAAATTATTTAATTCTTTATTAAGAGTGTTTAAGTCGATTACCATTAGGTTTTTTTGGTTTGTTTTTGTTTCTGTTTTCTTTTATCCTGGCCACCCTGCTTGTTGCCTCCTCGTATGGCTGCTGGATACTCGTCACCTCAATGGTGGGTGCTGGTCATAAGTGTGGTACACATGTAGCTTACACCACCGGCTAAGCCTGCTTGACATTGCTGATATATTTAATTCAATTGTATTATCTTTAAATAAAATTATAATCACAGGATGACTGTAATCACGTCCATCAACCGGCAGCACTGTAAAATACACACGTCAATAATTCCATTTAATGAACAAGGTCTCCTTTCAAAATGGGAATAACACTGCCTATTGGTGACGGCTTACGTTACGTGTCAAGCACCTGCTGACCCGGAAGTCGTATATTGACCCGCTTTACATACGTCAGCTCCAGACAAAGTCTGGGTTGAGTGCATTATTTACGTAAGCAAATGGCGATATCTTCTGTCAGCAATAAATTTATCCTGTTAGAAGTAAGAGCCACAGGAATTGTCCTTGACCTTCACAGACCTCCAGTTCTTTGCAGCAGTCCATGCGTTTATTAGATTTGACTTTGAATGTGGACAAGGTCAACGCTGCCCGACGTTACGCTACCCGGAATAAATATCAAGGACACACCTGTAGCTAGGCAACACCGAGCGACAAGCAGAACTAAAAAGAAAAACCACGTAACTCAACAGATAAAATAATATAGACTTGCGTCATGGTTCGTTCCTTATCTGTTCAAAGGCAATGCGAAACAACTGGACAAAAGGTAGTTGCCATGGTTCAACTTCCTTCTGTCCGTTTATGTTTGTCGGTAGCGCAGGGTGGCATACATATTGTTTCAGCCAGTTTGGAGGAAAAAAAAGTGTGTGTGTGTGGAAGAGTGGGGGGGCGGGGGGCGGGGTCTGAGCATAAAATTAAAACCTAGTCTATATACTAAAATATTGGCTTCCTCTAAATTGAAATGTTTAACTGGTATATCATTGATAGTTTAGAGAAGCAGTGGGTTAAATGGGGAAAAAACGGGGATTGTGGGGTTAACAATTTTGAAACGAGTGAAACTTGCCTTGCCGTAATTGTCTTGAATTCAGAGGCGACAACAAATTTAGTTTTAAATTTGATGTTCATGGATGTTTGCTATGGTTTGTTAAACAACAGGCTTTAATCGCCTTTTTTTTTTAGAGCCGGTAAAGAAGGTGCTTATCATTTAAACATTGTACCGCATTTAACTTCGACAAGCCAGAAATAACCTTTGGCTGATGCTGTGCCGGAATGTGGACACGACTACATAAATAAAGTAGAGTGTTTTGGCGGTGTGATGGGGTGCGAGGGTATGGAGGGAGAAATGTGGGACTGTGTAGGCTGACAAGAATGCGGACACCTTGATCCTTTCAAGATTTAAAATATGTATAAACCCTATTCGTACCTTGCCGTGCCAATTGGCTTACGCCATTCATTCAATGAATTCCAAGGTATAACCTGGCCACGTATGATAAAAGTGTCTCATTTCATTATTAATTATTATTTTAGTGTGTGGCTAGCCAAACATGACGTAGTCACTGACGGGATAAGTAAAGAATTCTTTGGAGAAGAATTTATTTGAATGATATTTTATTCAAATCGAACCACTTTTTGAGGATACTCATAAAGTATATTCATTTATATAAAGGAAATATTACATGTAAGACATATATGACGCACATAGATATGTATATAACTTATGAAGCTTGTGTCTTATTGACCGAAAGTAATCCATATAGGGATCATTGCTTGGTGTATTTATAGACACTTATGGCTTGGGGGCCATGAACAGTCGTCACAATTCGGTTGATGTCATTTCCCCTGGCAACGATACAAATAGGACTACGTACATTTATTTGTATAGTCGAACGGCTGGATTGCGACGAGCAAACCAACGTTGCTCTACTAAAAGGCCATTTTCTTTTCTTGAACTGATATATCACCGCCCACTTTAAGATGGCTCCGAACTGTTGCGCATTTAAGTTTAAGCCCTTTCTTGAAATTTTCTTTAAACGCTTTCGTGTTGAAATTAATGCGATCATCCTCTTTTTTTTTCCAGGGAATTTACTGTTCGGGGAATTGAAACAATTTACATTCGGAAAATATGATTTTTCAGAAATAGCTTTCCAAGAATATGTTTTCGAAGAATTCTTTCCAGAGAAAGTCATCAGCTTGATGGGAAAACCTCTCATGCAAAAAAAGAGGGCGTGGTCGTTTTTGTATGAGATGTTGTGCGGCAGGTGCGTTTAGTGTAGGATGAGATGGCTCTCAGTATAGGATTGCGTGGGGTCTACAACACAGAGGGGAAAACAATGAAAATGTATCATAATATGTAACGCACTATTTAACAAATGATAAGGAACAGCCAAAATATTAATTTTTAATCAGATGCTGACATCTACTGACATAGCTGTAGTGTAGTCAGAGTGTAGCTGTAGTGTAGTCAGAGTGTAGCTGTAGTGTAGTCAGAGTGTAGCTGTAGTGTAGTCAGAGTGTAGTAATAATAAGAAACTAGTGCGATCACTGCACGTAAGATGTAATTTTGACGATGAAAAAGTCAAGCACGAAATATTGCATATTTTACACCCTCTAAAACCCGAACCGCCCTCACCAATAAAACATAACAAAGATTAAGCATTTGGCGTAAATTTTTTTTCATCAGCTTTTCAGTTTTCCTATTTCTGATACCAACCCACGCATATTTATTTTTCATAAATATTTCATCATTGACTGTCAAACTCTACATAACTGAAATGTGTCCAATATCGATAGTTGATACTGGACGATAAAAATTGTAATCCTATGTTTTGTAGCCACCGTTATTTAGTAAGTTGTTTGGCTTTTTTTTTTTTTTCCCCCAAGTTTTTTTTTTATTCGCTGTGTGCCGCGGAATTTTAGGAAAGGCCAAAGGTGTTCAGCGCGTGGGAAAAAAAAAAAGAAACAATGGTTGCTGAGCTATGCCCTTGATTACCTCATAGCGTCATACCGACATTGAATCGTGTTAAAATTACTGGCATGGTGTACGCATCTCTCAGAGACCACCTCCTTACTCACCGCACGCACCACGCGCAATTCTTCAAACCTGACCACGCCCCCTTCTTGGGTGGGTAGCCCGTAAAGGGATGGACGCAAATCTCTTTTTGTTTTTTTCCAAGTCCTCCCTCCCATTTTTTGTTGTTCTTTCACTCTCCTAAAACTGCATTGGAATACGCGTGTCCGTTTTAAGATTATCGCATTAGCACATTATTAGCACATTATTAGCACAGTATTAGCACATTATTAGCACATTATTAGCACATTATTAGCACATTTACCACTACATAATATATATCTTATTTCTATAGACTCAATGAAAAATGCTGAACGACTTAATAATTTTAAACACCCCCCCCCCTCAAAATCCACTCTAAACCCAACCCCGCCCCCGATCCCAACCCCACCCCCCCCCACCCCGCTTTGTCCAGAACCTCGTTGACAATCACGCAATCGTCTCAATGATTGATTGGTTGTGTAGTCCAGATGTGGCCGCTTGCACGAGCCGTCGCTGTGGAGCCAACCATGGAACGCTCGCACTGTCAACAATAAAGTTGGTGAAAACAATTTCCTTTGTTTGAAATATTCTTTCATCGTAATGATTGTAAAAAAAATATATTTTTGTAAAGTTAACATCCCTTTGAGTCAGCGATTATCTGCCGTTAATTTATTGGGGGGGGGGGGGGGGGGGGGGTTTAGACGGCGTTATTCTCCACCTTTCAAATCCTCTCTTAGTCAACTTCTTAACGCCCATTTAGATCTCGGTGTCAGGTCATATCATATTGTCAGGCGTCAGAGGCGTAGCTAGCGTGTTTGGCGCCCGGGGAAAAGTTTCATTTTAAAGAGCCTCCCTTTCTTTTTGTTCAACTCCCAAACCCATTATTTTCATCAATAATTTATATCGAAGCACATTTTGGCGCCCTAACTAGTCTGGCGCCCAGGGACATATGTCCACCCCTCTGCCCCCCCCCCTTAGCTACGCGTCTGTTGGGTGTTTTTAAAGAATTAAGTCCCACATTTTTGTGTGGTTAATCACGGGGTGTCACTTTTTATGTTAATAAGTAGAGCAATCATTGGGAGGGTATGTATTGTCATCTTGCACGCCACGTGTACAGTTACAGAAGAGTCTGCTGATAGTGACATGTCAACACGATCGCGCTCTGAGTGCGTTGATATATCTGCTTTCAGTAGGTAATAAGAGAGTTGTGTCCTGAAAGGATATCCGATTTCTTGTCGTGTGAGTGGGAATATTTGAGTTCGTGTGGATTATTGAATTACGTGTTGTTGCGTGGATTATGACGCAGGGAGCCGACACAGGTTGGTACTTGTTCGTTCGATTCAGCTCTTGTGTGACGAGATCGATTGTTTTGTATAAATTATCATAATAATACGTATCATCATAATAATGATGTAGGCCTCGTAAGAAGGTTGGCTAATCAAGCATCAAGCGAGTCATGGTCTGCTTTTCACAGGAATTGTTGTTACAAACTTTTATGGATACTGTGTTGTCTGTCCCCATGACCAGCAAGATGCTAATTTTATTTCGATAATTTTATCATGTATCAAGTATTTTAATTTTCCTTTTAAGGTCAAAAATGGAGATACTAAAAAAATAATTTTTAAAAAAACACGCGAGATTCGTTTTTCTAGAAATTGAGCAGACATGATTCTGACGTGACTTTCGATCCTTAAAATTATCCCAGAAGTTTCTACGTGTTCTTCGGGAAAACCCAGCATTAGTCAGATTGACGTGTCTAATATAATGACTATGAAATTGCGTGTTTTTAACGGGAATACCCTATCGTTCTCCATGTCGGGAATTGTATTTACGAGTTTCGATAGGTGAGTTCAAAAAGTTAAAGCTGATTGAGTGATAGATAGTGCCAGGCTGATTTAAGACAACATAGCTGTGTAAACTGCTACTTTAGTAGTACTAACTCTTCTACATACATTGCTTCTGGTGCGTCCTGCTTCCTCTTCAAACCCCACCCCCAACTTCACATGTCTTATGTTAATAGTACAGAGTGTGGAAAAGGATGTCACGGAGAGAGATTCATTGCGTGACGTCTGACCCCAAATCAATAGGTTGATTTTTTCTTTCTTTGGAAAGGATTTTTTTAATGTCATTTTTTTGGTCATATCTTTGTTCTGGGCCTGCACCACCACTCAGAACAGGGTCATGGGCCATCCTTTCATTTCGTGCATGTGTGTGACATGTGAGTCTCTTCCGTAGCCTGGTACAGGAAGGCATGGCTATTTTAGTTATAGTGTAAGTCTTTGTTATAAAATGAACGACAGTATCTTCTCTGTCATCGGCTTTTTTTGTTAAACGTCATCTCTATTCCGGGATCCGGCAACTGCCTGTTCCCATACGTGGGTTATTTTCTTGATATAAGCGGTTGACGAAGCCGATGCCCTCTCACTATGATATAGGACAGTAGATTTCATTGCAGATTATACGGTTAAGCCCTATGCGTAAATATAGTGCTTCTTTTGGTGTTATCCTGTTATAATAGATATAATTCAACTTTTGGCGTAGTTGCTATAGTACTACTCTTGATATAATAGCAATAGTGCTACTCTTGGTATAGTAGATATAATGCTACTCTTTGTGCAGTTGCCATAGTTCTTCTCTTCGAACAGTAGTTGTAGTGCTACTCGTATGCACCGTACTATTGTTATTATAAACGGTGTTTAAAAAATTCGCGTTTCACTGATAGTTGGGACATTAGATGGCGGGCCACTTGGTAGTGTATTATTCGCTTTAAAGTTAATAGGGAAATAGTTAAAATTTTGGTATGATTTTTTTTTAATTATATTTTTTAGTCCATAAAACACATGTATTTTTAAAGTAAAACCTTTCTCCCTATAATTAGATATTAACTTTTATCAGTCATGAATTATGCAAGTCTTTAGTAAAGGAATAAACTGAAAAATAGTGTATACCTCTAAAAATAATCTTTGGACAAAAACTGAACTACACTGTGCACAGCTCTACAGGGCATGCATACAGTACCGGCCTGAGGACGAAATCCACAAGGCATGGTATTATTCTTCTAGCTGGCTCCCAACAGCAAATCGCCTCTTTCCACTCCACTGGATGACCCAAGTGAACATCATGTGCATGATACAGCTTGCCACCAGTGGCGTCGCAGGAGTTGTCGGAATGTTTCATTGTACCACTGGTATCCGCCTACGGGACTCCATCGCCGGGTTTGGTGGGGATTGAGCTAAATAGACTAAATATTATTCTGCTGATTCGACTCTTCCTTCGGTGTATTTCTTTTTACAACCAACATGGCTGAAGAGCTTAACGCGGATATTTCTGTGAAATTATTGGAGATTCCCAAATCAAGTTTATTAAACAGTTCGTAACTGTTTCGCAAACATTAGCCGCGTTTCTTGATACTAAATTTCCTGGAAAGCTGAGATTATTTTCTTACAATACCTATAAGACCAAGAAAAAGATTTTAAACAGAAAAATAAGAGTATTTAAAATTTAGGACAATTTTTTTTACGGAGAGTTCATCTGCCCCTAGGCTAAGAGATTTTTCACCTGTTTATAGATAATTAGATAGCATGCTTATTGCATAGTTTTTTTTTTTAAATAAAGGGTATTTAATTTTAAGAAGAAAATTAATTTTGTAATCTTAAAATATTAGTATTCATTATTTGTGACACATTAGGATAAACTATTACATTCATTGGCGTACTTGATGTCAATGCGAATTTAGAAAATGCAGGGGTTGAACACGTAAAAAAATATGGGGGTTGAAAGGGAGGGGGCGCGGCGTATTAATTTGTTTTTTAATGAGATTGTTTCGTCATTTTCATTGAACTGTTGGTTGCAGTTTTTCTTTTTTTCTTTTTGTTTTTTGTTTGTTTTTTGTTTGTTTTTTTTTGTTATTTAAAAAAGGTTTTTAAAACATCATTACATTTATGGAAGACGAAGAAACATTTTTTGTATATACTTTCAGAGGCACACATGAGCTAAGATAATATTCTTTTATTGATCCAGATAAGCGAATATGTTTTTATTACAATGCACATATTCATTGGACACTTACATACAATTTCTTACCAAGACAAAACATTTTAAAACTAGAATGTATATTTAAAATTTAAACACAACAGATCTAAAGCATAGTAATAATTTATTGAAAGGCTCTCCCTTAGCGGAAATACTGACTTTAAGGCTAAACAAATAATACAGCAAAGGAAATAGCAGAAACTGTTGATGTTCGTCCAGTTTTTCAGCATACATCAAAGTGGCGATGCAGAGGCGTAGCTATGATATTTTGTGCCCGGGGACTGACTTTAAAATTGCCCCCCTCCCCCTTTTTGGGTTAGGCTTTAATCACATTTGTCTATTACATTGAATAAGGAAAACAATTTACATTTAATAAAACATTGTATTTAAATAAGAACATTTATAGAAATTATAGTACATGACCCACCCAGTCACATGACCCACTCAGTCACTGTCGTAGACTGGTTTACATAGTCTACAAAAGATTTATTTTTCTTGATTTCACTGTCGCAAACTGGTCAAATACGCAATCAAAATCTGTTTTTTCCAATGTTCCTCTTTCAACGCTAAGAAGAGCAAGATCGCTGAGACGATCCTGTCCCATTGACGCACGGAAATGCGACAAAATAAGTAGGCTATCAGATGACACGTCTGCTGAGCCGCTGCACCGATCTTGTGACCGATTTATTACCCTTGTTTACTTATTATAATGTAACGTTATAAACGTCATTTTGGCGCCCCTGTACCTTGGCGCCCGGGGACATATGCAACCCCCTCGCCACGCCTCTGTGGGGATGAAAGGTTGAAATGATCTTAGACCTATCCCCACACTCAGAATGAGCTACTTCAAACGTATTCGGTCTGATTATACCTTTTATTCCTTTTTAAAATATTTTTACTGACAATAATTGACGGTGCTCCATGGAAATAATATGACTTAAGAGGATTTTTTCCTAAACATGACAGAATTGCTTCAGAATGAGAATTATAAATTTTTCGTAAATTTAATGAAAATTTCACCCGTTTATAAAACAAAATACGCTAGCGAAAAACGAAAAGATTCATTTTCTTGAAAGTCAATTCATCCAAGTAGAAATGTCATCTCCACTAATTTTGATGTGACATCCACCTCATCTCCTCATTCGCAGCCCTATGGCTATGCAGCTGGGAGCTCAATAAAAAGCTGATAGGATAAAGACTTCATTGATTGTTTTTGAATTTTACGATTTATCAATCAACTATACAATGTAATATTTATGATATGATTCCATCAACTGCTTGTATTTTAATTAAAAAATATCGCAAAACATTCCTGTTTTGTCGGCGGCTCGTTTGAAAAGCCGTTTGAAACTACAACGTTCTTTTTCCCTTATTCATTAGGCAAAAATATGTATGTTTCCTCTACATTTTTTTCAGTGTCTAAGATTTATATGAATTATATATTTAAACATTTTAATCGCCCTCCAGTATAACGCCCCCCTTTAAAATCCCAGCAGCCCTTACATTTCCCAAGCCCTTCAGCGCTCCCCTGGACAACCTCACCGCCCTCTGGGGGGTAGCGCCCACTTTGAGAACCACTGCATTATTTCCTTCTTATATAATATGTTTTACACTTAGTCGGTAAGATATGTCTGCTATATAAAGGATTCTTATATTCAGTTTTCTCCATCTGTACATTTTTAATTATTAATTTATTTAAAATCGCCCTGAACGTTTTGAGGATGAAGGGGCACCAATTTTACAACTGACTGGGGCGCCAAACTTTAGAACTGACTTGGGATGCCGAAATTACTGATTCTGGACATGCATCCGTTTAAAAATGCAGACAGGTCAATGAAGCATTGAGGATTAAACATTTTTAATAATGATGGCATTGAAATGGTGATCTGTCAGATATCCTCCGGGTGCGCCTGTGGAATAAAGAGGAAAGAAAATAAGCCTAATTTTTTTTAATAAATTGAATATAAATTCAATTTATTATGATTATCGTTTATTTAAATATTAAGAAGCCATGTTGTTGTTGTTGATGTTGTTGTTGTTGTTTTTCTTTTAACGATACGTTAGCCACACAAATAGACTAGGAGAAACAGTTCAATCTGTAATTAGTGAATTGTTTCAACAGAATCCAGAATGACGATTATTGGGTCATCAGTCCAGCTCGTCGAACCGCCAATGGATTAGAAATGTTTATACGCCTGGCAAAGTGTAGGAATCGCTCCATTTTTGTAAAATCACCACACAAAAAATGTGGGTTAAATAAATAGGGAGATCGAGAAGGGTCGTATAGGGTACATCCAAAGCTTTGAAAAAAACTTGAGTAGCTTGCCCTTGGACGACTCCCACTTTTTCCACTTCTGAGTAGATCCTAAATCCTGCTTGATTGTGGTATTTAAACTCGGCTCCAGTAAGCTGATAAGAGCTAAAACTAAAACATGAGATTTTTTTTTAAAAATAGTTTACTTCTAATCCGAATAATGTATTTCCCTTCAATTCATTTTATTATCATCCAATTCATGTTTACGTATGGATGGACCGTTACCGATAGAAAAAAATATATATTATATGTATAATTCCAAAATGTTAATATGTAACAAATGTGCATGTCAAAGAGTGTATCAATTCAAATTTTATTCCACGTTACATCAAAGTATTACTCAAATTTATCCTAAAATGTCATTTATCAAAGTAGCACAACAAAACAATATATATATATATACTCTACCTTTCCTGTGAAAATATAGGGTGTGAGCTATACTCGCCGTATAAGACTACCGCTCTTCCAACACACACCAAATAAAAATGTAAAAACAAATTTGATTTCAATATGGTAATTTTAATTCAAATGCTTATGACATGAAGGTGCTCATATCTTGTTACCAACTATATCTGTCACAAACCACATATGCCACCAACCATATCTTGCTACCAAGTACAACCGCCACAAGCCTAATATGCCTCCAGGCTTATTTGCCCCAACTATATATGCCTTCAACCATATCTACCACCAACGATAGTTTTATCGTCCCTTTAAGTCAGTGATTCGAAGTGACCTTTTGTCACGACTCGTGTATGGAAGATGTTATCCCCATCATCAAATGACTGAACTGCTCAAACGGGCATGACTCACTAATAAGGTTAAAAAATAATAAATATGTATGGAATAAAATGTACCTTATGTTAGGAATGTCGTCACAGTAGCTAGGATTTGCCTAGAGCAGGATGGACAGTGAGTGAGCAGCTTGCTGCAGTCCGTGCATGCATAGAGCTCGCCGCACGGCAAGAACAGGTCTCGGCACGGGGCTTGGAAGCAGATCTTACACAGAAGTTGTTCCTGGAGTTTTGTGTTTTCATGTTGCAGGAGCTTCAGCGTCAGATCAGTTTGTGGTTGTCTGTTAGCTTCATCAAGATAGTAGCAAAGAAAAACTGAGTTTTCAAGTGATCAAATTGTTACAATGATACTCTCTCTTATACATTTTATCGGCTTATTTTAATTGAAACATATTCATGAAATCTTACATTCCATGATGTTCAGTAGTTCCATACATGGACAGTGCCAATATATTTTATTATATGCTTAAAACATATATATTGGAATATGTATAAATTAGGGATTTTCAAAAATTGAAAGATTAAAATTTTTTGAAAGCTTAAACTGTGTACCAAATGCTCTACTGGTTTTGAACCTTTTTCCAAATAGGTGCACCATAAAGATATTATCTATCATAAGGGCACCACTCTTACCATTTTGTATTCACTATGTATATATAGAAAAAAGACCCGTAATAATTAAAAGTGTTGAGAATAATTTATGGCGTCAACTCTTTCTTATTGATGTGATCCGACAAAGGCATTTGACTTGGTCATGCGGAGCAGACTTTTTATGTTCCTACAGAGGATTGACCGTCCCATGTTTCCCACTGTCATTGCGTGATTACACGCTACTTAAGATCACATCCGTCACTGAGCTTCTTGTTCGCTAATAACCAAACATAGAAAAACTCTTGTCAAATTCCTGTAACACTATATGTTTCCAATGCCTCGAAAACATGTCACGACAACACAGCAAATGTATGCCTTGCCAGGACATCGGACGAGACCAAGTCTCCAAGTTTTTACTGGAAGTAAATAGAATTATTTTTTTAAAATAAGCAGCGAGCATAGTGAGAAGAGTGAGAGCTGTTGCCAGAGGATTTTAACAATATGTTTATATGAGATCAAATACGGCTTGCCGCTTGTCTTCTATTCTCTTCTTAGCTTGAACCATCACAATGTGTGTATTTAGTATACGTCAAGGATATCGTCAAAGGATACACATATAGTTTCAAGTATGTTTTTAGATGCAGAGTCTGCACAATCACATATTTTGCAAATGTCAATAATAGCCGAGTGAACCAACAACACTATGATGCTGTTTTTAGCATTACTTTATATCTTGTGTACTAGCAAGGACGAGAGTGTTGCAATGGAACCCCCTTATCTATGGCCACTTTTGTTATACGTCAACATCAACGTTAAATGAGGCATGGATTGTATAACAAAGTCAAACAAATTCCTAAAAGAATCAATAAAGGATCTTCTAAAGAAGACTGCATGAAATTAACACTCACTGGGATTTTCCGAAAATTTTGGGATGTTTGTCTGCTGATCGCAAAGGGCAAAACTGTCTGTGACTGTTTGGTTTGGAGCCACAAGTGAATGCTGAGTTAAAGTGTCCATCACTATTGTCCTTCCGGTAGTTGACAATTTTTGTTGGTCCCAGGTGCAATCAGGGGTGACGGCTGTCGTTTCGTTTGATGCTGCTGAAGTGTAGCGCAGAAAGAATTTACATGACACCCCAAGTTCAACTAAAAACGAGGCCAACATTCTGAAAATGACGTCAGCATTTACTTTGAAAGATGTCTTCTAATAATGTAGGTCAGTTGTCAATAGATTATTATTAAGTACAATATGGAGACACGTCACTTCCTTGCCCAAATTGTAATACTATATAAAAAGTTGGATTAAACTGATGAATTAATTCTCCAAATTTGCGTAACTATAGGTGAAGCAATTTCGTGTATTAATTTACCTTCTGGACAATTTCCCAACCTTTTTAAAACATAACTGATTATATCGTTATTATAGAATGAGCGACACTCAGCAAAACATTCCCTTTTGTTTAGATCTCATACATCATATAATTATGTATCTAACTCTTTATAGAGTTTGATAACGTAAGGATGGAAAGCCACTCCGAAACAAACATTGAGTTTATACTAAATAGAATGCCATATCGTCACAGGAGCTTCTGAAAGCGTACCACTGTGAATTGCATCTGCCTGGGGAATAGTTGTTTCTGTAGTGATGACACCTGCCCTGAGCTGTGCCTGGAGGAATGGACAGTTAGGTCTGTGTTTCTGGTGCTCGTCGTAGACATTGTCCCCCACCTTCCACGATCTTAAGCCCAGGCCGCACTGGAAACACCGGACACAGTCGGCGTAGCCTGAAATAATTTTAAATGACTGAATAAAACTCTTAGACTACATATCCTAAAAAAACCTCGAGAAACTATTGATTCTGAATACAAAATTAAGTGATTCTTTGTATAGTGATGTTAAATAATGTGGAGCGTAGTGAAATTAGAAGTCTACCTTCTGCTTTTCCACATTCCGGGGAACTGCCGACGTACATTACGCAGGCGATTGAGTAATGATGCTGTAGTGAGAGCTTTACTTAATTATATTGTCGGACAATGACAACCAAAACAAACTAACCCAAAATCAACGAAGGAAAAAAACAGTTGTATATCTTATCATAATTTTTTGTTAAATTATCACCATAAATCGTGTTGATCTACCTGCATAGAAGAAACCGGCCATGGCCAAGAATATTGGAGTAGCAATGTGATGAGCGGACCATGGTGCAAAGCTCTCGAGTCGCTTCTGGTAAGAGATCTGAGAAGGGTATGCTGGACAGCTCAGTACCTGGAAGACGTTAGACGTTTCTGCTGCGCTGTTGGAACCCTGGTCATCGTCGCTGTCCGAGTCTCCTTGATCCGCTGGCGTGGAAGTCTGCGCCCTGGAATTCGAGAACCCCTGTAAATCTTCTTCGGTGCATCCTGAAAAATCATTAAGTAACCGCAGATTTTTTTTAAAATATATATATTATTCATCATCAAACAGAAACCTGCGGGTGGATCATAACCATGCTTAAGATCCGTTCCAACTTGAGTAAACTTTCAATAGGCCTTTATCAGTACAAACACATTTAATGTTCATAAATAACTATATCTAAACATAAACTATGATCCAATAGTAAACAGGACTGAAACTTTAGTCTCTTCGATCAGCCTTTAATAATTATAAAAATATGAAAGAATTCGATTCGCTCTTTAAAAGCTAGGCATCAAAGACGTACATATATATATATATATATATATATTTATATATATATATATATATATTTAGTAAAATTCGTATCGTATTTAAGTTAATATAATCATTTTGCAATGTAATAATTCGTGCGTAGAGTTGCCAAATACCTTGCCGATAACAGTAATAAAAAAGGTAGAGGTAAAACTGAATTCTAAACTGTGTTTATTATTTGTGTGGTGCTTAAATGATTAAAAAATATATAGATTAAAAAAAACAACTTTTTGTTTTGCCTTTCATTGTGGAACATCCCAGTGAGTTATTTTTGTCAACACCAGTGTGAATCCAGATGTCAAGGTAATAAGTCGTTTGGCCATTTGAGTCACGTGCACCTTTCTTGAAGCTTATCACTGGGGCGCCACATGATCCCGGGCAAGTGTCTGCCGCGTACATCAACATCTTCATCGGTAGCCCAACGTTTGATGAGCCTTTCATTTAAAAAAAAAAAAAAATCTCACATACTCTGGAATGCGAACGTTTTTTTTTTTTTTCTTTCATTTGAAAATAAGCTTACGCGGTGCTGAAACGGTGATGAGAAACGTTGTAATTGTTAGTCAGGTTAATGTGTGTCATCGTAACACCGTAAAGACTGGCCGCAGCAGTACGCCGTAGATGGCTATGTTAGAGATAGAGAGAGAGGTATGAATCAATGCAATTGTTCCATCAATCTTCTTTCTGGGGTCCAAAACATTTCCCTGAACAGTGGACTTTTTGAAGCCCCGGATTATATTTAAAGTATTTGTTGAAATTTAATGTATCCACAAATATCGCGAAGGATATTTTTTTTTCTTTGTAATTTAGAATGTGAATACGGGTTAACTGATTAAGACACGTGATGACACTTGTAAGTACCTGGACCAATGGACCTTGTTTGGTGAAAAGAAAGTACACTTAAGGGTTTATTTACATTTACTGTGTTCGAGTTCCACTGAAAACGGATAGAGAGCGATCAGGTACAGGGTGATAAATACTGACACGTTCAGTATCGCGTGCCGACTTCTGTCTCGAATAAAGACGCTGAACAAATGCAGCGGTGGGGCACAAAATGATATTCGATGATCTTATGATATAGGAACAGAGCTAGAGAGAATTCAACTCCGGGACAGCTTTAACGTTGGTGTCTAGATGCTCGGGATCTTACCTCATTTATTATCGTAATGTTTAGTACATGTGGAGGGTGGTATGGGTGCCTTTTCTAACCCAGAAGTGGGAAATTTAGGGTGAAACAGATGAGCAGGGACACATTTTAATGCTTTGTATTTTATTTTCATTGCAACTTATTTGGTATTTTTGATTTAGAATTGTGTAGTCTCAATGTTTTTTGGGGGGATTTGGACTCAGTGGATAAGTTTTGTATGCAATCTTATAG
Source organism: Omphiscola glabra (assembly GCA_964017045.1). Taxonomy (NCBI): domain Eukaryota; kingdom Metazoa; phylum Mollusca; class Gastropoda; family Lymnaeidae; genus Omphiscola; species Omphiscola glabra. The sequence continues at coordinate 17,365,929 of OZ024798.1, read as the reverse complement.
TCAGCACTTCTTTTTTTTAAATTTATAATCGGTAGGCCTAAAGTATTTATGTTTCACAGGGTAAATTTTAGCACACAAGTTGCTATTGTTAAAGCACTTCTCGAGTAGAGAAAAAAATATATTTACTTTATATATATTATATATATAGTATATATGTATGTGTGTGTGATGTGATGTGTGTGTAATTTTCCATTTTTATGTGAATAGAAGCATTTGGCTTTACTATCAAAAAGTCCCCTGCAATCAACATAATCTCACGCCTAATGTAGTGCATATTTAACTAAAAATCGTTCACCAATCTATTAAACCAACCTTGTTCGTGAGTGCTGATCTTAATTACTCGACGTCCTCTCTCTGCCGCGGGATTGATGGCATATTTCACCTGCACGGAGTCACCGTATGATAAAATTTTCTCCCTGCCATGGGGATGACTGATGATGAAAACGTTCCTGCACATAATTTCTTTGGCTCTGGCTGGCAGTTTTCCGGCAGCATCAATCAGCTCTCGTTTTAGACGGAGAACGCGATCAGCGAATCCGAGATCTAAGGTTTTACATATGAGGATCGTTCTACTGTCCCCGCTGACCTCGCTGTGAAGCACGGTCACTCCTCTGAACGCTTTGGTGCCGTGTCTACTGGGCTGGTCAAAGAAGAACTCCACGCTCGCGTCGGCTGCCTCTGTGTCGTCAAAGACCAGGTGCCTGTTGGTCTCGATGCGGATTTCCCCTTCGGCTTTTTTAATCACTGCCTTAACAATTTGTTTGACGGTGCCCCGTTTTCTCTGACCTGATCCGCAGGCTGGCCCATCGTCTGTGGCCTCGTTCTCGAGGGACACAAATCCCGTCCCAATTCTGGGTTCTTTTCCGTTTGAACAGCTTGGATCGATTTTTCGATGTAAGCTGCTGGTTACATTAACGACGATTCTCACTGTAAGCATTGAGAACAGCTGTAAAAATGTAAGCACGTCTTGGTGACGTGTCTTCTGGGGAATTTGTTCTATTGTAAGTCGATTCATTGGATACGATCCGTAGTGGCCAGGATTTTTTTCACAGGTTATCCCATGTAAAGTGTCAGTTGTAATGTCATGGGCTGAACCATGTTCTGGTGTAACCACTTCTGTTTCAGCTAAAGAATTTCAAAAGATAGGTTGGGGTGGGGGGTGTATGTTAATAATATAATGGATAAAATTTTTAAGATAGAAGATATCAAAATTTGCTTTCCCTTCAATCCTTTTACATGCAAACAATTTATCTTAATAATGTGCGTGACCCCTAAGTCTAACGTGGCAAAAACACAGCAATTCATGAAACAATTAATCCTTTTATTTTATTTTTATTGATTACAATCACAGGCTCGTACATCATGAAGCACTTTGACCTCACTGTCTAAACAAATATACAACTGTCTGTTTTGTGTGGTCCCTTGTTAAATTTCAAGTGCAGCTATTTTGAGAAAATGATTCTCTGAATTTGGATGCGGCGTCCATCTCTGTAATTTGGTGTAATTATGTATTTGGTGCAGAATTATTTCACAGTTAATCTTAGTTTTAGTTGGTTGGCAACAGAATTATTTCACAACTAATCATAGTTTTAGTTATTAGGCAACGGATTTTTTTTTTTTTTAATCTCAACAATTGGTTACCGAGATTTAAAGCCACGCCGGATGATTGAGTTTTGTGGTTGTGTTATCACAAATGGGCGCTTTACAAATTTTTTTTATAACTATTCTCCATTAAGTTAAGAACTTACTGAATATGACATGTTAAGAACTTACTGAATATGACATGTTAAGAACTTACTGAATATGACATGTTAAGAACTTACTGAATATGACATGTTAAGAACTTACTGAATATGACATGTTAAGAACTTACTGAATATGACATGTTAAGAACTTACTGAATATGACATGTTAAGAACTTACTGAATATGACATTTTAAGAACTTACTGAATATGACATGTTAAGAACTTACTGAATATGACATGTTAAGAACTTACTGAATATGACATGTTAAGAACTTACTGAGTATGACATCTAGTGCTTCGGGAGGTGCTTGGTCTGCGGCGGTTGTTGATGCTTCCCCATTTTCGCTTTCCCCAGCAGATGACCCAGAGGCTGAATTAAAATTGTTCCCTCTTATTTTCTTTATCTAATGGGACTCAAACGATCTAGAAATACTATTATGAGTTAAAAGTATATAAGCGTGTGGTTGTTTTTTTTTTACTTTTAGTTACAATTCTGATCAAGTGCAACCAAGATATGGGCTTAGATAACTCAGAAGCGAAAAAGACCTTTCACTTTGCATTAAAACTAATCACGCACTAATTAATTAATTTATAGTGCAAGAAAATCTAGATACCTTCCCATCGCTCTGTATTTCCAGTTTGAGAACTGTCATCTGACCTAAACTGATTGACAGAACAGTTGCTGGGCATGAGATGCGACGTGTCGCAACAGAATTCTCCTCTGTCCGGTACTTCTGAAGTCAAAGTCAACTCCTGCTCGGTGGGATGTACGTAATGACTTCGGTTCGCATCTGTTGACAAGTGTGACGGAAAAACTACAAGAACCTTCAGCATTTGCGGCCTTGGGTTGGTCACGTTGCGGCTTGGCGTTGTGTCCCTTGCATTATCTTGTTGTTTGCACGTCTTGTCATCAATATAATTCGGCTGATTGTGTTCTGCATTCGCGCATCCAGCATTATGAAACCTCGACGATCTGGGATCAATCGTACAGTTGTCTGCAATGAAGCTATTTAGCTCGACTTCCTTGCCGCATTTTTCACATCTCACCAAAGAACCTGATCCAGTGTAGTAAAACCCATTTTGGGACAGCTCGCTGGTTGATAAAGGCGTGGACATGAAATCATTCACGATATGTCGATACGAGACAAGCCGGTGAATGACATCTTGAAATGCTGGGAAAACTGTGAATACTTTGTCTGATTGAATTTGAACAAAATGTAATGGTTTTAGGAACCACTCGTAATCCACGGTTTTCACCTGTTGTTTACAGTTGGTCAGAATCCCCTGCTTGCTAAAGACATCCTCTTCAAAGTATGTGGCAATGTCCTCTTTATTTATATGTTTCATTGCTCGGAACAATGGGTTGTGAACGATGGCTGATTTTATTTTAGTTTGGAAATATTGGTTCACAGTCATTTGATCACAGACACTGCAGCTCAAGCAGACGAAGTAAAACAAGCTTAGCGTAATAACGATAAGATTCATAATTTTGGTCAAAGACTTTGCATCGGCTTTTCTCAGTGCAGCTTTTCCTAAGATCCACAAACTGTTCCCTGTGGATTTGTTTGACTTTTCAATACTCCCCGTACCACTAAATGAATTCGTGCTGTCTTTGATCATCGTTTGCTCCTCTCCCCGCCCTTTTTGTGTAACATTTGAGTTGAGCACGTCTCGCTGACCAATGTATGCAAGCTCTCGAGTGGCATTAGTAAGATTTGCGTGTTTTTTCATTGGTTGGCTCTCACTGACTTTTCTACTTTTGCTGTCAGCATCTATCTCGACAGTGCCATCGTCTTCTTCGAGATCATTTCGGCTGCATCCGGGTGTATTGAAATCCAACATGATGGTGGTTATTTGACGCATTATTTCGATGAATATTATGCAATAAATGGTGGCTACAGCAACGTGATCCATCACTTGAGGTGATCGTGAAACATGCCTGTTAGTTGACCTGTAAAATAAAATTAACTCGAACGCTTAAATTATTCGCTCTCTTTGGTTTTGCTTCGTGTATTACATATAAGTGCTTGTTCTTTTCCTAATATTATCATGCCACTTTAAAATCCCATCAAATGTGTTTTTATGTATAAACTCACTTTCGACCATAAAAAATGACATAAAGAAAATATATATATACTTTTATTATATGTCTGAACATTCTTAAAAATATTGTTTTAATACAATGTATATATTAGATATGACTTATGTTTTATATTATCACTATTCAAAAATGGAGTGCCCGGTAGTTTATAAGGGATTGCGATCCAGGTCATGGCTGCAATCTCCCCCCCCACCCCCAAATCCTTATTTTCAATTAATGGGTCCGTCCCCATTCCGTGAGTTCCTTCCCAGGTCCAGTAATATTGAGCGCCTCACCTCAAAAAGGTACAATCGATTGTGCTAGACACAAAAAAATTGCTTGATTTATAAAGTCAAGCAACTAACATGCTGTAGGGTATTTAAAGCTATGCAGTAACGTAGCTTGGTTTAGTTCAACCCAGGGCGGACTAATATTTTTGCCGGCCCCCTTCCACCAAAATATCTGGAGTTGGTCGAAAATACCGAGCCTCCATATGAAGAAAAAAGTGCCACGGGGGGTGTACCACCCGATATGCACCGCCTTCCTACGCCACTGTAGCTGTAAGAAGGTTGGTGCACACAAATAACATAGTATGTGCTTGTGTATAATTTTAATGTTCGCTTCGTGTAAATGACGCAAGAAGCACGTGGAATCTTTCTTATTAACCACCACTAAGCCCTTCGTTATGTTCTCTTAATGCTTCATTCCTAAACTCTCCCCAAAATAACACCCCACAACCCTTTGTAGAACCACAAGCTTTCCCACAAAAAAAGTACTGCCACATTCTCCCTCATCTACACGATAAGCCCTCATTCACTTTAACCTGTACCACCTCACTCCTTGCAGCTTAACATATTATTCCCGCACCCCAGCCTCCCTTTACGCCCTGCTCTCTTCCCTTGCCCGCCCCTGCCCAACTAGACCTACACTGCAGTTCATACTTAAGCTGATTGTTACCACTAACTTAAGGAGACACATTTTATTTCAAATTTAAAGCCAGACATTTCAAATTTAAAACCAGACATTTCAAATTTAAAACCAGACATTTCAAATTTAAAACCAGACATTTCAAATTTAAAACCAGACATTTCAAATTTAAAACCAGACATTTCAAATTTAAAACCAGACATTTCAAATTTAAAACCAGACATTTCAAATTTAAAACCAGACATTTCAAATTTAAAACCAGACATTTCAAATTTAAAACCAGACATTTCAAATTTAAAACCAGACATTTCAAATTTAAAACCAGACATTTCAAATTTAAAACCAGATATTTCAAATTTAAAACCAGACATTTCAAATTTAAAACCAGACATTTCAAATTTAAAACCAGACATTTCAAATTTAAAGCCATACATTTCAAATTTAAAGCCAGACATTTCAAATTTAAAACCAGACATTTCAAATTTAAAACCAGACATTTCAAATTTAAAACCAGACATTTCAAATTTAAAACCAGACATTTCAAATTTAAAACCAGACATTTCAAATTTAAAACCAGACATTTCAAATTTAAAACCAGACATTTCAAATTTAAAACCATCCATTTCAAATTTAAAACCAGTCATCTCAAATTCTTTGGCATCACAGCTATCATAAGATGAAGAGTTATTTGTAGTTCCATGGATAACACTTCTGTCTGCGAGGCGTTCTTTTTGAAGAGAAACACAATTATCGTGTATTCAATTTGAATTAATTAAATATTTTTTTTAGTTATTTTATTTATGCTGAACCTATTGGTACACGGGTACCAGAATTGAGAGGTTGGGATTAAAAAACGATTTAAAATATTATTGTTGGGTTTGTAAGACCAAATGAGGTATCAGATGAAAGATAATTGAATGTACTATTCGTTTGTAAATTTAATTATTCATTTTAACTAAAATAAACTATTACATATATAAGAGATGCCTGAATATGAGATGCACTCGATCATTTGAAAAATTTAGTGGTCTTTAGCCGAACTGACTACTACACATGAATAACCTCGACGAATGTCCAAAACCCCGTAAAAAATTACTAATGCTCCCTTTAAAAGGATGGAACATTCTAAGCAACCACTCTAAAATTTAAAATACGTATTCTTAACAAATAAAAATCGCTATTGGCGTCTACTTACTTGCTTGTTAAGTTAAAACAATGAAATAAATCACACTGTAGTCGAGATACTTAGAATTACATTTTTTATTTTTCCTCACCCTTGTTAAGATAATAAGTATTCTCAAGCCTAATGCCCGTGTCCAATAATTTCATCAAAACTATTGCATCGGAGGGAAGATGAGTACTTTTTTTTTAAGTAGATTCCTTCTATCATTTAACGTAGGGTTTAAAAACCTAAAATAAATCCAAGTGCATGAATAAAGATTAGTTCATTGATAACGATAAAACCGCGATCAATAACTAACGCGAACAAAGTTGAAGACCACAATAAATTACCGACGTTCTTCATGACCTTCAAATTTTCATTCCGTTATGTCAGCAGGAATCAGCTTGTGTTTACATTCTAGTGCAATTAGGTCAACGGCTTACCTTTTGTTATATTTAATATATCAGTGGTTGTCAGCGCACGCGTTACAGTTCCCTGGAGCGCCGAAGGTCCTAAACACTTCAATGTTAACTCCACGCTCTCAATGATTGATAGGAAATTAGTAAAACACATTAAGGTTAAACCTGAAAAAAGGAACGCCACAAAAAAAAACGAACGTGTCGGCAGGAAGCCTTTGTCGGCGAACAAACAGAAAAACGAATAAAATTTATAAAATATTAAAAAATAGCACTTAGCTAAGAAGTGGTATCCAAGAGGACAGCAAATGACTTGTGACAGAAAGTAAGTGGGAGTGAGGTTAAATAGGGAAGAGGGGAAAAAAAGAGGAGAAGTAAGTCCACTGCGATAGGTCGTGACGTTGAGGGGCGGAGCTAGGTTCAAACTGTGAATAGAGACATGACGTTCGTGCCATGTGGGGACAATGTGCCATAGGTCAAGATGATTGAGTATTCTTCATTCACTATGCTGAGAGCGAAGAAGCTACTCGGGTCACTTTGCTTCGTTCACATAGGGTCGCGGGTAACTTATAGAAAATGGGGTTGCGAATCAAAATAATTTCGGTAAACTGTGTTCTAGTATATACATGGAGAAAATGGTTTCAAATTTCCAAACAAACAAACAAACAAAAAGAAATAAAAAGAAAACTGTCATGTGAGGTAGGATAAGATAGAGTTAAATATTTGTGGACATCCCAGTGTCATTTTATAAAATACGTTATAAATCAGGAGTCCTCAAACTATGGTCAGCGTGCTACATCTGACCCGCCAAGGTGTGCTCAACCTGACCCATCTGGCCGCCGTAAGGATACGCGGGTAGTAAAGATGTGAATGGGTTCCCGTGCCAAGTAAGGTGCTGAAGTTGGAAATACACTATCAAGAAATATGTAGTATCCTGTGTTAACTTCATTACAAATAAACATCATACACTAAACAACAGTTTGGGGATTTTCTGAGCTAAATTTTGCATGTGAAAATATCCTGTACGAAGACAGATGTCCGATTGCTGGGCCAAGGGAGAATTCTGGAACGTTTTTATGACTTTCTTCCATAAGTATTTCCTTTTGTGCTTTCAAAAAAAAAAAGAAGTGGAAAAGCTCAAATGCAGAATGGAATTAGCCCCTGGCCCTAACCCTAACCAGAATGGGAAAAGCCCACTGCCCTAACCCTAAACAGAATGGAAATAGCCCCTAGCCCTTCTAACAGATGCATAAGTGCTACTAAACGGTTATAATTTGAGCGTCTTCATAAATCAAAGCATTTCAAGTAAAATAAGACATCTTCATTAAACAAGTGAAAAAGTAAAACATCCGCCATCGCCCTACATCTCAAAGTCTGTTAGGCGGAAAACCCAACAGTTGCAAATAAAACTTATGTGGAAATATTTGAAATGGTGCACATACAAAAAAATGGAATTTCAAATTAGATTAAAGAGCTTAAACTCCAAGAAAATAAATAGCTCAACAAGATATGGTTAGGCGTGAAAAGAAAACGCGGGACAATTTAAAGGACGTTTCGGCTAAATGCCTTCTTCGGCAGACAAGACAAAACAAGAAACAACAACTAATTGTAAACTAAAACCGCATGTGTTCTATTACGGACTGCTATTAATCGAGAATTTTATCTCTTAGTTTTGTCAATTGGCTCGTTTCAAAACAGTCCATAATAAAGGACGATACCAAAGTTTTAAAAACAATACAACTAGAACGATACACAAAGCTAGGGCTAATTACAATTAATAAGTTTTTAATTTGTGAATTTCTATGAATGACAAAAGTAAATGATTATGATTAAAATTATTACCTTACAGTATGACTGGTACCGGTACTGTATGTAAAAATACAATGAGTTCAAGTTGTACAAAGAAAAACTACACATAACAAAGTACTGTCTAGTCTTAAATAATGACACACAGCACATCTTGTGATAAGGGAAAGGAAAATCTCTGGCCCATTCAATCGGTCCGCCTTTTTATAGGCATTTCCTACTAATGTCTCTTGAACCGTCTAATGCATTGTTTATCTTTCCCGTTTTATCCAGATCCTTCTATAAGGTTCTGAATAACTAAGCTTTTGTAAACAAGGGGAAAGTTTTGCTAGACACACCCCAACACGGCTTCGACTTTAAGAGGTCATGCACGTGGAAGGCGTGCTTTAACGCGTCATCTGCATAACATGTTCTAACATCCCAATAACAGGAGATGCCGCATTTCAGCAACCCGTTTTCTGTTTGCATAAAAGTTCTTGATCCCATTTATCCAATGAAACTGGCCGCACTACAAAATTGTGACTCACTGAAATACACATTAAGTCAAGCAGTCCTTATAAGCGTTATCATATCTCTCCTCTGAGATATATCTCAACCTCAGGAAGCATGCATTCAAAAGGGCAACTATCTTCGGCAGTACCTGTGTAACGGTGAAATCTCCAACCAGATAGAGCTTCGCTTTTTACAACCAGCAAAGACAAATATTAAATTTTAATGGACATTGACCATGTCAATAGCCAGAAGCAAGCATATATATAGACCATGACCACTTTAATCATTGCATGTCTGCTGGTTCTGAATTTGGTTGTGGGTGCGCAGATGGCTGATGAGACCGATTCTGGCACGAAATGTTCTTGTGCGGTAAGTGCAGGGATTGGTGGGAGATCTCCAGGTATATTTAATTAACCTGGTCTTTTGTGGCATGTCTTTTCTGCTCTGCAGCCGCTGTTCTGTTGGCTTCGTGTTGTATAGAGCCTATGCTTAAAGAGGAACGCCACGACGTTCGATCCTTTTTCCGATTCTCCCCTTGTGTCCATTGGCCTATATCAATCGCTTTGAGTGAGGCTTTAATGGTGTCTTTAAAGCGTTTCTTCTGCGCACCAGCAGACTGACTTCCATGCTCATGCTCACCATAGAATTTTCTTTTGGACAAGCGGTCGTCTGACATCCTCACAGCATGTCCTGCCAAGCGAATCTTGTACTGAATTACAATGGTAAAGATGCTGGGAAGACCAGCTTGCGACAGTGCCTCAGTGTTTGGTACCCTGTCGTGCCATTTCATGTTGAGCAATATTCTAAGGCTTGTTGTATGAAAGTGGCTCAACATTCATGCATGGGGTTTTGATATACGTTTCAATGACATAATGAAGCGCAACCGTCTTATATATTTTCATACTATCAATGCGGCTTCAGTAAAGAACGCGGAACTATTGATATGGTGTTTGCAGCCAGGCGGCTACGGGGAAAATACAAGTCGCAGGATGTTGACCACTTCTCCACCTATGTAGACCCGACCAAGGCTTTCGACAATGAAGCGAGCATATAATTCCCATCAAATAAAAATAATTTTAAGTTGCTTATAATTGTTCTTCATTGTAAATAGTAGATTGCTTTTCCGGCTTTTTTTAAAACTATAAATAAGATATGTGCAGTGTGCATAAGAATTCGTTCCTATTTTTTTCCAACTATAATCCGGATCTTCACAATGTCTTGAGGGCATTAAACACCCCCGCCACACACCATCAACCTGCTTAAAAAGCTCTTACTTAATCTTTACTAATCAACTATTTAAAAAATTGCTCTTTGTTGTTGATACATTGTAACATAAACCAGTGCTTCTCAAACTTTTTCCCGCCACTGAACCCTTGGGACAATAAACTGACCCTGAGCGCATCTTTGCTACCGCCCACTTTTTGAACCTGTAACAGCTGAAATATTAACATAATGAATTTTTTTGTATAATGTATTGTTTTCACAATTTAGTATTAACAGGAAATTGGGTATATTAATAGGTCATGCGCAGACTTACGTCTAGACAGGAAGAAGGATATAGATTTCTGTGGAGTGTAGACAGTGTAGGCACTAGCCGTGCTCAATGTACATCTCATAGCATCGTGATAGTTATCCAACAACTCTGAGTGAATTATGAATATGAAGAAACAATGCAATGGCAATTATATTTTGGGATATTTATTTTATACTGTGTGAAGTGTATATTCTGTCAATAAATATATTGTGATGTGATTCATGGAATTTGGCCTCATGCTTTTTACGATATGTCTTTTGGAATGATAATTAGGAGTACTGAATAAGCAAACTAAAGAAGAAAAACCACATTTTACAATGCTTATAATTATATAACATCAACGTTACTATTAACATTTGTAGTTACAGAGCCCTTGCTCTAAACCAGCGGTTATCAACCTGTGGGTCGCGACCCCTTTGGGGGTTGAACGACCCTTACACAGTGGTCGCCTAAGATCATCGGAAAAAACATTAATATTTAAGAAGTAGCAATGCAAATCATTTTATGTTTGGGGGTCACCACAAAATGAGGAACTGTATTACAGGGTCCCGGCATTAGGAAAGTCTAGAATTAGTGCTCTAAACGGTGACAAAATTACTTTAACTCTAACAATTTGATTTCAGTAACCTTTTAAAAGAATATTTCGACAAATATTTTAAATTGATTTTTAATTAACTGGGGAAAAAAAAGAAGAAAAATATATTTATGTTTAAACTAATGACATATGATTTAGTAATGAGTCATATATATCTTGACGTACAAGTTTGCTTGCTTTTTTTTATAGGTTCGCTAATAAGTATGTAATTAGAGAAATAGTATTCCTTTAATCTGTTTGGTGGTAGCTGCTGAACGACACTATCACAACACTGACCTTTTCAAAGTAAGTCCATGAGGCGTACAAGGTAGATAAAAAGTGATGCATATTAGCCCTTTATGAAAAGAATATCACTTATTTATGCTGTTTTGTTGTTGTCAAGTATAGAACAAATACTTTGAAACGTCATTTTTGCGCTTTGGCCAAAATAGATTATAATCTAATGTTGCATATATTAATATACTCTAACTGGTTTTTCAAGTAGTCCTTCGGATTTTCTACGTTTTAAATAATAATAACTATATGTTAAAGTATGCATTTGATTATTTTTTTAAATAGTATACTTTAATGCTGTTGACTTCATGCACAGTAATAAAACTGTAATGAACGGCCCTGACATTTGTTTTTAATTTTTTTTTTCATGACAGTAATCAGTAATGCTATCATAATCCATAGCTGAGTTGGCTGTTGATGTGGGTATGACACAGTCTGAGCTGGTATCGAATCAGATTTACCTCAGATGACCCCGTTGCGTGGCTCTAAAAATAACACCAAAGCCAAAGGGAAATGATCGGATGATATTTCATAAACACAAGATGTGACATACAGATAGGGAAATGAATTGTATTATATTGTTGTACTAGGGCTCTCTTCACTCTCAAAAGAGATCACGGGTGCCTCTCTTTAGTCCGGTCCCCAGTAAAAATTTGAATAAAGCAAGTTATTTTATTATTTATTTTTGATGGCCAAGTTTGAAGTAAAATTCTAAAATTGGGTTTTCCTATAAAAGCAAGTGGTATTGATTCCTCTGTTTATTTGTTTTATGGGAAAAAAAGGTTTCATACCAAAGTTTAAAGTAAAAATCTAACATTTTGGTTTTCCTAGAAAAGCAAGCGGTGTTGATTTCTTTATTTTTTTTATTGGACAAAGGTTTGGAATGTTTTGGGTTTTTTTTAATTTCATTTGATTTGTGTGTGAAAGGGCAGATAAGAGAGACGTTCAAACTACTGAAAAGTACAAAAGTACATTCTTTATACTATGCTTTGACTTGAAAATGGTAAAGTGTTTAAAATAGTAAATACACATGGCCGGTATTGGACACCGTCCTGAGCCATTTAAATAACAATTATTTTAAGACTGCAGTTTAAATAAAATCCCTAAGTCCCACTCCTATGCTCTTTCTCTCACAAAATAATTGACACCAAATGAAAACGAACAAAAGATGGCATAAATGGCTAAGATCAATTGTGTAGCCTCGTTAAAGAAGATTACCAACAAATCATGTAGATATTTATTGGCGCGGGGCCCCTAAAAGGGCGACACGCTTCTTTAGCTATTACGTACAGGGGGTGTGGAGTGGCTAGTACGGGGGTGTGGAGTGGCTGGTACAGGGGGTGTGGAGTGGCTAGTACAGGGGGTGTGGAGTGGCTTGTACGGCGATGTGGAGTGGCTGGTACAGGGATGTGGAGTGGCTAGTACAGGGGGTGTGGAATGGCTAGTACAGGGGGTGTGGAGTAGCTGGTACAGTCCGGTCGGCACTAACGGTAGCCACCCCACTTTCTTACCCAGATGATTTGAATGTACGTGTATATGACCATTTAAGGTGTAGACTATCTCTTTTAATAACTTTTATGCATCTCTGTTGAGCTCCGTTGACGGACACAACATTTCACTGGCACGAAAGCTAGCACACTCATTTAGTGTTGTTTGTTGTTGTTTTTTTACTCCTTTGTAGATTGTTAGCCTGCTATTACTATTATTAACTCATTTTCTCCGTCAGTGCTAATTCCGTACTTAATTTATTTTCCTGAGAAAAGGGAAGTAACTCGGTTTTGAAATTGATTTACATTTTTAAAATATTTTTTAAGCTGCTAAATATTAATAAATGTTAATGAATTAAGGACGAATGCATCAAAGATGAATAAGGTTTAATAAAAATATAACATTAGCGGCGAAAAAATAATGAACAATGGCCAAAAAAACGATTTTTGGCACCTCGGTCGAATACATGCAAGATATAGACGCGTCGTACTAAAGCACACGTAGTTTAAAAGTGAAACAAGATAAAAACATCCGGTTTCTAAATTGGAATCACGCCATCGCCGGAAGTCTCGATATATTAAGAACAATAGATTAAACCCACTTGATTTTGATGCATTGCTTTTCTCAGACACACAACTTTACACAAAAAATAGGTAGAAAATAGGCTTGTATATCATTTCTTGTAAATCAATTTATTATCACAGAGAAAAAATTTCAATTACAAAAACTTGTCCAAAAAATGACATTTACTTTGTCAATAGACATTCCAAAGTGAGAAAAAATTGAATAACAAATGGAAATAAAGGGATCCATTGGAAGATCTCAACTAAATGTTTAATGGGTGTGACGTATGTCATGTGACATCAAACTATAGTTATCTACTGCAGATTTCTTTTTAAAAAAAATTGAAAGACATCAGATCTAGGTTTGTGGAAAAAGGGTATCATCAGGGGATCATGTCTGGGTTACATCAGGGTAGTATCCAACATAATACAACCTGGAAGTTTTGATATCCACATGTTGGCAGTGCAGTTGTTTTTTATTAAGTAGTAACAGGGCGCTTTACTAACTGAATTGCAAGTATGTACAACAATTTTAAGATATAGCAGTAAATACCAAAAATATTAATATTAGTATTAGACTACTAAATTTGGTGGCATGATGTTCATACGTGTTAGTACCAAGTTCTCAAGATTATCACAACAATCTTGTAACTGTGGTGCAATAAAGACGTCATTGAACAAGAGACTGAATGCTCTGGGGTGGAGCCCTGGCTTGATTAGAACCAATGGAATTCATGATGTTAAAACTGTAAGAAATGTTCCAAGAACTTGAGATTACTATAGGCATGGGTTAAAACAGAGCTGGTTGTTAACAGGATGTATAACAAATCAAAGGCTCAAATCAGACCATGCATATTTACTATAAAGCACTGTAGCTTATCACACTCAATGGTAACTGGGTGTTCAGAATGGTCATGGTTGACTTTCGACTGAAGAACTTTTGCTTTAAATTTACAGTTTGGTGCTGTAGCCTATCATACTCATTGGTAATTCAAATAAAAAAACTGTGGACTTACAGAATACCTGATGCCACAAATACAGAAACACCATGCCACAGATATTTAGAGCAACCTTTTTTAAAAACAAAATCATAAAAACAAATACAATAGGAATACTCAGAAAATTACAATCATCAATTATTTCCTCTGCGGCTATGATCACGTGCAAAAAATATTTTCATCATTAAATAATTTCTGTAATGTTTATTAACATCTTGTCATTAAGAAATTTTATGGCTCAGAAAGACACATTTTTCAATTTAAAATATGTAAAGGTTATCTTGAAGGTTTTTTAAAAAAACACATATTAGAATAAAGTTGAATATGAAATGTAGATAACTGTATCACCCCCTGACAATAAATCAGATTCCCCTGAGCCCACGACTTTTTAATTTTGTACAAGTCTTTCGTCAAATTGAGAAAGAAAAAAATCAATCAGTAAACCAAGAATCAAGAAATAAAATTAGAAAAAAAAATATTCATAAAATAAGTCAATACAAGTCTTGCTGTATTGCTGTGCTCAAAATTATTTTAAAGTTTGAACATGCACTGAAGAAAATCGACAGCATTGATAAAAGAAATTAAAAGCTGACTGGTTTTGACTAGAAATAAATTTCCTTCAAATAAATCATTGCACACACAAAAAAATGACTCCACAAAGAGAAAAAGCTCTAGTTATTAGTATTAGGTTGAGTTTCATCATGCTTAACTAAGTAAGGCTAAAACTCATTAATGAGTTTGGAAAACCACTCACTTGTAAATGACGACTTTAATGCAATAATCAATTATAGATTTCTGGACACATTTGATCAAAATGTTTCTTAAAATAAATTTCTGAACAAATTGGTAATATCTCTGGAGAACAGAATCTAGGTTCTTTTTTTTTTAATGGCAATTATTTCTTTTAGCATTGCGCATGTATCACAATATATTTTGTGCATTATTTATTGGTTTTTCAAAAAGTTTATAAGAAATTATCAATGCTGGGTCCCCTTAAACTAGATTTAGTATGAGCCTACGTGATAGTCACATGACTCACTCACATGAGTTGTCATGTCCAATCGAAGTTTGTATTCAGGGTTGGACTGCTGTTATATATTAAATAGAAAGCGTATGTGTTACATTGTTAAAATGTTTTTCTATGATTTTTCTACAAAATGTGATGTAAACACATTATTATTTTTTAGATCAAAATTAAAAGACAAATATATTTCCATATTTTTAAAAGGCTATACATTATTAATTTTTCCTCTGTGCCAGCTGATGTAATTTAAAATGGTAGGGGGCCTCTGGACTTTGTCTGGCCCTGGTTAAACAAGTTTATTTTACTTCAGATACATTTGCAAAAAATGTTATTTTCCATAGCTGATGTTGAAGCTTTCACAATGTTCTTGCAATAGAAGGCTACAATGTTCCTCAATCTGAAAGATGTACCCCAAACATTTAACCAAAGTATGTAGCAACTGTGGCAAGTATCTGTTTATTGCAGGAAGGACAATGTGTTAGCAGCTTTGAACACTCAGTACAGGCGTAAAGCTCTCCACAGGGCAGAAACAGATCCCTCACCGGCGCATTGTCACAAACTTTGCACAGTAGTCTTTCTTGCAGTTTTTCACTTTCTTGTTCTAACACAGTCAAAACCAAATTTCTTTGACCTGGAAATAAAATGTAAAATAATTCACTTTGCAATTTAGTTCCAGCTGTGCCTGATCATTGAAAATGTCTTGCGTATTTTAAAAATGTGACAGCATAGGAAAATTAAAGTTTTTATCTCTACTATTAAATTAAGGAGCTGTTTATGATAGGTCCTTTAAGATACAACACACATGAGGACTATAAAATGTTTCATAAGATTTCACACATTTAATGACCATCCAGTTTTGAAAATTGTTGATATTTAAACTGTTAAAAATAGAATAGTTAAATATTCATGGAAACTGACTGGAATCTTTTGGAACCTTTCCAGAAACAATGCAATTAAAAGACATGTTTGCTGACAGCATCAAGTGAAATTGAATACCGGTATATTAGTTTCAAGCACTTAATTTGTAAATATTTAATAGATACTATGAAAAACTGCATAAGGGGGACCTAGGTTATCTTTAAAATTTCATCAAGCAAAATTTGACAGTTCACCCTTGTTGTTCTGTTGAATTAATTACAAAACATAGTTTACCGGAGTCATTTTCTGCTGAAACTCTGCTGCTGCCTTGGCCATCATCAAGAGATGGTCTGAGGTGAGCCTGCAGGAAAGCACAAGATGGCCTGTGTTTCTCATGCTGCACGTCAACATCATCCCCTTCTTTCCATGATCTCAGGCCAAGGCCACATTGGAAACACCGAACACAATCTGCATAACCTGATGTACAGAGTGGTGAATGTTTTTACATTTGAATACTTTCATTATTTTCAAGGCTAATTTTAACATTACTTAGCTAAATATAAACAAACCTCCTTGATTTTTCTTTTTGTTTTTTTTAAAGGAAATATTAGATAAAACAGGAATGGAAAAGTGAAGCTTTTTTGTTACAAACCTGCCACATGATAAACCAATAAAAATATTAAAGAATAAAAATAAATAGTAATACATACAACTAATATAAAGGCACCGTGAACATTAAAGTCTCATGAGAAAAGGAATAGTTGACAATATAATTTTGACAACAGAAATCTCATAACACCAAACTTTTTATAAAAGAACAATTCATATTCAATACCGGTAAGCTTCCATTTTAAGATAAGATTAAATGTAAACGAAACCAAACCGGAAAGTTAAAAACGACCTTGGCAGAAGCCGAAACCGAAAACAAAAGGTAAACGAGATTTTCTGCTGATACCGAAACCAATAGATTTTGGTATGTCAAAACTCATTCACACAGGTCTGTAAGTCAAAAAATTATGGGGGAAAATATCAATACTTCTTATATACTTCTTATAAAAAATTAGATTATCGTGAATTCTTCTTGATAACATCTAATGAATAATTTGGCATTATAAACTATAATTATTCATTTGCATCAAAAAGTTATTATAAAGTTGTTAAAAATGTATTTTAAAGTAGTATGGTAAGAGAAAAATTTGACTTGGGGCAAAATTCATGCAAAATAGCACCTTGGGTGCCCTTTGCTTTTATAACATAATTACAATGCTATCCCAGACATATAATAATATAAAACTACTAATAACATCAATCCAAAGCTCAGCCTATCTATTGTTTAATGGTATCACCAACTAAAATGTCCAGACATAAGCTTTGAAGGAACTCTGTTTCGCTAACCCATACATTTTTGCTAAAGCACATGTTTAAAGATTTGATTTATCCTCAATTATCACTGGTCGGCTAATTTTAGATTTGACCCAGATTTTTAAAAATTGAATGAATGTTGAGCTACATTTAGTATGATAATACAGTAGGCCTACTGCATAAATATTATACAAAAACTGTGATACATGCAAATGGGTGTGTAGGCTTATGATGTTTCAAAGTATGCAAAATTGAAATTATTGTATTTTTTAAATATTAATAAAGGTACATTATTCCCTTTCTTTACATTTGTGTCCACACATATGACTAATTTTGTGTGGTATTTTAATAATGAATGTATGAATTGAATAACCCTAGTGTACCATAGTTTTAACTATTTTTATTTTAAAAAAAAATAATAATGGAAATGTTACTATTCCCTTAGATACTATTCACATTTGCCTATGACAACATTTATGACCATGATAGCAATAAATCAAAATTAATGTCATGAATGAATGAATTGAATAAACCTAGGGTTACCAAAATTTATATTTTTAAAAAGCAAAATTCTGTCTACCCCAAAGACAAATACAATAAGATAAATAATATAAGATGAATACAGTAACATAAATAAAAATGGGTAAATACAATAAGATAAATACCTGCATAGAAAAAACCAGCATGTGCTAATGACTCTGGTCGATGGATGTGATGGGAATCCCAACTGGCAAAACTGTTCAAACGTTCCTTATAAATAATGTAGCTGGGATAGGATGGCTGGCTTTTGACCTTGAAAACAGGGGAAGTAACCTGTGCCTGACCGCCAGGATTTTCCTCTTCATCATCACTCTCGACAGCTTGATCTCCAACATGACTGGGATTTGAACCTTCCAAATCTTCTGTGGTGCACTCTAGATAACAAAAACATTGACAATTATAGAAATTGAATTTCTTTAACTCTTAAAGGAATTTGGGCATGGCCCGTGGCCATGTTAGGCCCTGAATGGCAGGCTTGTCAACCAGACAGTCACAGCTGACTTAAGCAGCCCTGGTGGTAGGGTGAGTCGTGCTCAGAATACTCCCTTGTCATTTCTATGCTCATGTGCAAATATTCCATTGCCAGGCACTAGCTTCGTTCAACCCTTTAAAAAAATATATTTCACTAACTTAACTAACTACTCCATCACAAAATGTGATTTGCAAGGCAGATGATCTTCAACAATTTTTCAACAATAGTTTACGAATTTCAATGAAATTATAAATTATCAAAATTGCACATGTTTAAAGTATTTATTTGTTATTACAATCAACCAAGTGAACGAAAACATCATAAAAGATCCTCATCAGCCAAAAACAAAACAAAAAATATTTTAGATATTAATTAAGATGTGAGAATGAAGAAACAATGAAGTATATCTGATGTAATTGTTTGAAATCTTCATCAGCAAAAGGATATGGTCTTAAAACATTTACCTGTTTAAAAGAAGCTTAACTTGGCATGATATATATTAAAAAAAAGAAGCATTACTTGTACTGAAAATATTAAATGCATATTAAGAAAACTAACAGACATGAAGTGAGCTGCATTATTTGTTGTACTACACCTTTTAAGACAGAAGCGCCAAGGCCATGTGTTTTTTCCACTCCATTGTGTACCGACAACTCCAGCTGAAGGTCGGCATCAGCACTTGGATGGTGTTGCACTCTCTTAAAAGAGATGACAGGTGCACCACAGCATCCTACACACGTGTCCACTGCATAGAGAAATGCCTTCCTTAGACTAACAAGGTGTGCATCAGCTGCTTAAAAACAACAGACAAGGGTTCATTAAT
The DNA here is from genome assembly GCA_964017045.1 of Omphiscola glabra. Taxonomy (NCBI): domain Eukaryota; kingdom Metazoa; phylum Mollusca; class Gastropoda; family Lymnaeidae; genus Omphiscola; species Omphiscola glabra. Next base: position 17,346,770 of record OZ024798.1, on the reverse strand, counting down.
CAAATATTGCCTTGGGTATAAACATTATAGTATATAATTTATACTATAAAGTGCATTTAAGTATAGATTACATTTAAGTATAAAGTGCATTTAAGATTTAAGTGAAGAGTACACATAAAAGTATATAGTACATTTAAGTTTAAGTAGAAAATAAAACATTCAGTCTTTAATAGTTCTAAACATGAAATGCTTTGATCTTTATAATAGCAGTAAGAATACCATTTGTTATATTTTAGACACAAATTTTTAACATATATTTTTTTTAATTTAATTGATAAATGATAAGACACAATATTTTAGAGTTCATAATTATAATGTGTAAAAATGAAATTTAGAAATTCAAGCGTGTTGATGGATTGTTAAAAATATTTTATATTCAAAATGATGTGATGCTAATATAATTACTCTGAATTCACTGACCTACGTGGCTATTGTTGATTTTTATCAGTTTGGTTACTTGCCGTCCATTCATCTCAATAGACCTGATGTCATACTTGACCAGCACTGAGTCACCATAGGACAGAACCTTCTCTTTGCCATGAGGATGGCTGATGATGAACAGTTTCCTTCTCATACATTCTTTGGCTCTCCTGGGCAGTTTGTTGGCAATTTCCAAAACATCTTGTCTCATCTGGTAAATCCTTTGTGCGAAAGATTGGTCTGATGTTTTACACACAAGAGTAGATTGGTTGTCGCCTGTTATCTGGCTGAGTTGGACCCAGGCGCCCTTTATCACTTTGATATGATTTCTGCTTGGGTGGTCATAGAAAAATTCCACAGTTGCGTTCACTGCTTCTTCATTGCTTGAGACCACATGCTTATTTGTTACGATGTGTATCATGAACTTTGGCTTTTTCACGAAGAATGCCACACACCTCACAGCTTTGCCGAACCTGTGGGTGGCAGCTTCCTGTCCAGTGTCAAGCTCATCCTCTAAATTATGGGTCAGTGACAAACTTCCTGTTCCGATCTTTTGTTCAGTTTTGTTTGTCACAATAATTCTTACAGTGAGGTTGGAAAGGAGCTGAATAAACTTGAGTACATCTCTGTGCCTGGTTTTTGAAGGTATTTGTGCCAAGTTGAGGGTATTGACTGGAAAGTAAGCAAAGTGGCCAGGGTTTTTTTTACACTCCAGTGAGTGAAGAGCTGGACATGTGACATCATCTTTTATCAACTCAATTTCAGGCTCAAATAACTCTGAATCATCTGAATAGAAGAATAGAGTGACCAAGGTCAAATTATGTGTTTTACATATCAAGAGCATATAGGTATATCTTCGTAAATATACTATTTAGAACATCAGTATACAAGTCAGTCAAATTCATTCTAAAAATAACCATTATAAAGTATAGACATTTGCTTATGTTTTATTCAACTTACCAAGTGACTCAGTTTGATCAATCTCCCTAACATCCCTATGAGGAACGGAACTGCCACTTCTTTGGGTTGAAATTTCCAGCCCTCCAACTGCCTCACTTAATCCCCTCTCCTCATCGTGTGGCATGAATTCATCATTATTGACATTTAATTCTTGGTGGTTTCCATTGTGGGATTTAAAATTGACACCTGTCTCTCGAGAAAGATAGTTTAACACTGGTGTTCCTTGAGTTATTGTTGTGATCTCGGAGTTAATATGTTGTGCTGAATTTTCAGTATCATTTCTATAAGATGGAATTTCTATAGGAGAACCAGTTGAAGTGTGAGCCTTTACACTCCCCGCAGAAACATTGTCATTTGTGATAGACCTGCAGTCATTATGATGGAATATGCTGCATTTGGGATCAATCATGCAGCCATCCTTCAGAAAGTTTTCTATATGAACTTTGTTCTCACAGTAAATACACTGAACAAGTTTTTCCCCTAAGTAGAAAAATCCAGCTTGTGAGAGTTGAACAAGAGACAAAGTGTGGAGCCTTTGATTGGACGGAGCTTCCAGCAGGGGTCTATAGGACGCGACTATTTGAAAATCCAGTGTTTAAATTTAAAATTACCAGTGAAAGGTAACAGACTTGTGTTAAAAAGCATGTTAGATCATCTAACATGAGCTGTTCCCTGTTGAGTAAATAAATTAAATGAACAATTCCTATAAAAGGAAAGATATCTCTGATGAATGGTACAGCTTAGTGTAGAGTAGCCAAAGATTACTCTTGAAATATTTGTAAAAAATTAGATTTTATACCCTGAAATGCCGCTATTGTATTAACTATTATAACATGATTTGATGATGTCAAAGATGTAAACCATGTGATACTATAATTACCAGTCACATGACATGTCTGCTGACTTAATACAATGCTCTTATTTATAATCTAAGTCAAAGGCCTGACTATTATTTATTTTTACATTTCTTCATTTAAAATGAATGTTTCTAATAATTCAAAAATGTAACAGTGACATTGCAGTTCTATGATCTGAGTAGGCTTTATATATATATATCCCAAACCATCTTTAGCTTTACAAACCTCAGTGGTTCCCAACCTAAGGGGCTCCCCATGCACTTTTAAGGGGTTCGGCGGCTGCTCCAGGAACCTCCTAAACAATATTAACTTGCAAGACATTGGGTTAGGGGTAAGGGGCTCCCAACTAGAAATTAACTTTAAAATATGCTCTGTTAATCAAAAATGTTAGGAACCAGTGGCTTAAGTTATAACATACAAGAGTTTATCTCTTATAACATTTTATTGTTCTTCAATAAGGTTATAAGTAAGTGTATAACTTTAGGCTACTAGACATTATTGGTATGGAAATACATATAATAACAGAGACATAGAGTTAGCATTTCTACAAAAAAATACCACCAGTTCTGCTTCTCTACAAAAATCTCCATGAAATACAATCAAGAAGTCTTTTTAAATATTCAATCCAGCTTGTCATATATTAAGTTGATAGCTTTTATCAGATATGAACATTATAGTTAAAATATTTGATTATTTAAAGTGTTAGCTTAAAATGAGGGCCTTCTTTTAATGTCAAAAAAGCAACTTAAAAAGTTTGGGAAGCACTGGACTGGAGCACATTCTGACATTGGTTGTTTTTGTTTTTTTAATGTCAAACTCAAGAAGGACCAAGATTTGCTTTCCATCTCCAGTAAATTCAAGCACTCGAAAATCCCTTACTAAAAAAGGTCAAGTCCAAGTTCTGAAGTTGAAGTAGGCTAGTTCAAAAGTTGAGATTTTTTAAGTGTCTACTTCAACTCAGGTCAAATTCCCTTTCCATTTTACTAAGGAGTTAGTCTGCGTTTTTTTTTTAATTTTAAACCTGCCCTTTGCAGTGCCCGATTAATAATGGTGCAAGTGGCACCAGGGCTACTACTCTAAGTTTTGAAAATAGTAGGCCTACTTAACCCATTAATTCATTACGACATGAAATATTAATTGTTTACGAATTTTGTATTAAGTTGTAATGAATTTTTTTTAATCAAGGAAAAAGTTTACTAGCCTATGGGCTTTAGCTTATAATAATATTTATTTATCCTTAACAGTGGCATTAGAAAAAAAAGCAATGAACCCGCTTTTGCAGGAATTCGCTTAAGGCGATGTGTTTTTCAAAGTTTTTCAGGGATATATTTAAAGATTACGGCTATCACATCACTATGACACATACATTGATGCATAAAATCACTGGGGAATGAAACACTGCTAAAAACAAAAAAGACTGGAATAGATGCTGAAAATTTAGTTTTTAAAAATGGTAAAACTTGAAACTGCCACCTTAAGGACTTATTGTGTTTTTGGAATACCATACTAGAGCAAATTAATGAATCCTAAACACATTCAATCATAAACCATAGTCATAGGCATAGCTCTTGGAATTGGAACAGCTGTTGTACTTCCTAAATCCTTCTCTTAAATTCACTGTCGGAATTTCTAACTATGCAAAGAAATCATTTTAAACACTACTATATCAGGCCAATAATTTTTGCATTATAATAACTAAAGGCTTTGACAAAAAAATGAGAATGCCTCCCAGTCATTAAGTCGTGACAGTCATGAACCAGCTGTAGTTTTCACTTAGAGTTATAATTATAAATATAAGAATATATTTAAAAGTAAAAGTGTGTTAGTATTAGTGTTATTTAAATTAAGTATTAAACTATTTCATCAGATATTAGAGTTAATTAATTTTCAGTTATACTTATACTTTCACAGTTTTAGTACTTTTAGTTCCTTTATTTATTTATTTTTTAAAGATTTATATATAATTATAATAATACAATTCATCAAGTCATAGTAACTTAAGTATGATGATAGTATTGATAGTCTAGATTTAGCAGATGGACGAGATGGAATGAAGTGAACGGCTAGTGACAAGTGAACTTCATTATTGGTAAGGCCAGGTAAGCCTCATTATTTTTTATCACGATCTCGTGGTAATGCAAAATAAATACTAACCAAACATTAAACTAGCTTAAGCTACTTACCAGTACTAGTGAATATTTACGTTTTAATTTGAGAAGTGAGTGACTCAGTAATTATTTTGCGTCGTAAATTGTTTTTAGATATATATAGAAGCGAGAATTTTTTTTTAACTCACTCGTCTCCAGCGCTTCTCTCCCTTGTTTATAAGTGTGACGTTACTAATCGGTTTTAAGATATCTCATGGTAAAACCAGCAATAATAAAATAATGGATGGTGATTGATGATAGATCGGCTTTTAAACATATTTTTATACATAACTTGTCATAACTAAGCAATGCCACTCAAAGAAAGATAAGAAAGTTTTTGTGTTTTAATTTTCTTTTTTTTCAAGTACTTTTTATATAATTATTAATCATTAAATTTTGTTTTTCCGTCTGGTACGTGGCGTACGACTGTATACGAATAAATTAGAAGATTTTTCGACGCGTGATAGGCCACATAAAGCTGTTTATGTGAAAAGCATAGATTTTCAAATTTAGTCCACACACTTATTGATTTGTAGCATTGTAGCGATTGATCGCCCCATGCAATAACTCTGTTTGAAATTATATTTATACAACTCATAAATGGAATATTGTAAAATGGTTGTACTTATTCAGAAACCTTTGCGGGTATACGCACAACAACTCACCCAAGTTTTATAGCAGTCGGATGAGTGGTATAAGAACGCACACGGAAATTATATTTAGGCCTATATAGCTCATATAATATAATGGAAAAAAAACGAATTTGGGGCCCCCGGCCCATAACGGAATATTGTAAAACTAGATATAGCCCGCCAAACATTGGTGACAGCAATGCGTTAACTTGCCATCTACTAAAGTTACTTGACAAAAAAATATGAACTCAAGAAACGCACATTTAAGAATCCCAATTTTTGCTACACCCCCCCCCCCCCCCCCATATGATACGTCACAGCACACTTTTTATTTTACGCCCATGAACTATATTAAATATTCTGATGTCCCAACCACTTTTAAACCGAGTATTTTTTACACCATACTTAAACTTAAATTGAGACTACGATGACCACAACCAACTTCAAGCAGATTTGAGGTGCCTTATGAATTGGGCAGACAAATGGGGCATTAAATTTAATGAAACCAAATGCTACATAATGAGCATCTTTAAAAAAAACATCAAGCTATATGAACACCCTTATTAGGACAATCCTTCAACAAGTAACAAATAATCCATACCTTGGAATTCTCTTCTCAAATAACCTAAAATGGTCACCCAACATAAAAAAAATTTCAAAAAAAGCAAACTCCACACTAGGTTTTATTCGAAGAAATCTGCGGCACTGCCCAACATCCTGCAAACGAAATGCCTATCTTGCACTCGTTCGTCCGATACTAGAATATGATGCAATCATCTGGGACCCATACCTAATTAAAAGCAAGACGTGGACAAATTGGAGCGAATCCAGCGTAACGCAGTGCGCTTAATAGCACGTGACTATAAAACCACCACTTCTGGCTAAGTCACTGGCCTCTTAAACAGATTTGACATCCCCACTCTCAAGGACAGACGAGAAAAGATCCGCCTAACATTCTTATATAAAGTGGTCATGGGGCTAATGCCGGCCATCTCAGCAAACAATTATCTTACCCCACAGAAGCCGGGACGATTAATTAGAGCCAAACAGTCACTTAACACTGACTTAACATCTGACAACCCCATGAGAAATTACACCCGGAACAATAGCAAATGCTTCACTGTGCCATGGAGTAACACAGTGCAACATAAACAATCATTCTTTCCACGCACCATAATCGCTTGGAACATGCTTCTGTCATCTACGCGCCCTAGGTCAGCTGCGTCCTCAACTCAATAAAAGAACAGCAAATGCTGTAGCAGTAACTCTAATCCAGTCAAGATTAGATTATTGTAACAGTTGTTTGTGTGGTTTGCCTCAGAATCAAATTCAGAGACTCCAGAGGGTGCACAATTCTGCAGCACGCATTGTGTCGCGGAAAAAGAGATCAGACCACATTACCCCAATTCTACGAGATCTCCTATTAGTAAGCGCATAGACCACAAGATTATGTCCTTATTATTATAAATTACAAATACATATAAAGAAACAACTAAGGAACTATCTTAAGAATTTTATATGCGTTTGAAAGTTATGAAAAAAAAATTAAATCGAAAAAATATAATCAAAGAAATACACTGTAATCACATTTATCGGGAAAATCTAAACATCAGTTGTTGTTAGTGCGTTCTTTAGCGCGTTGTCAATAAGGTGAAATAAAATTAAAATTAATTAGTTCTAAATAATCACGCAAATGACGTCATAGTGCGAATTGCCTATTTAGCCAAAGCTAAAAGTTCTCTTATTTAATAAAAGAGCGTGACAAAACTGATAATGGACATTCCCTTTATTATAAGTAAAATTAATAAATAGCATTTATTGCTTTTTAAATTGCTAAACTTAAATACTAATTTAGCTTTGTATTTTTAACATTTAATAAGTTTGTACTTTTTATTCATTCCAAAAATAAACTTTGATAAAATTTATAAAGTAGTAAAAACTCTACATTTAATATTGAATTCATGCATTTTTACTTGGATGACAATATCTTTCAATCCAATGACGTTTCAGTTGTAAAAAAAAAAAAAAAAAAAAAAAAAAAAAAAAAAAAAAAAAAAAAAAAAAAAAAAAAAAAAGAAGCTGTATTCTCATTTTACATATGAACATATGTTAACCAAGTAAGAAAATCAATGACGTTAACAAAATGTATATACATTTACATAATTATACCCATGGATATCAAAACCCATTCTCTTTACACAAGTGAAAATTTAATTTAAAAAATAGAGATTTTATTAGATAGAGAGATAGACAGAAAGACAGGCAGACAGACAAATACACAGATAGATGATAGAAAGATAGAGATGTAGATAAAAGATAGATTAGAGATGTAGATAAAAGATAGATAGACGGATGGATGGATGGATAGATGAAAGGATGGATGGATGGAAGGGTGGGTAAGAGGATGAATGGATGGATAGATAGGTAGGTAGAAAGATAGGTAGGTAGGTAGGTTGATAGGTAGGTAATAGGTAGGTAGGTAGATACATAGATAGGTAGGTAGGGAGATAGGTAGATATATAAATGGGTAGATAGATACAGACCTGTTTACTCTTATGATTTTGGCGAACAATGTACGATTTTGATGTGTATACATTATATATACTGTGTGTGGGTTTTTTACTATTAAGATAATGTATTGACCGATTTTGTGATAATATTGTACGATTTTAAGGGTAAACAGTTCTATAGATAGTAGCTGGATAGGTAGATAGTTAGGTAGGTGGGCAGGTAGGTAGGTGGGCAGGTAGGTAGGTCGTCAGATAGGTAGGTAGGCAGGCAGGCATGTAGATGTTAGATAGGTAGATAGGAAGATGATAGATAGATAGGTAGATAGATAGACAAACAGACAGGCAGTCAGACAGACAGAGAGACAGAAGGAGAGACAGAAAGAGAGAAAGTCAGAGAGACAGACAGAGAGACAGATAAAGAGACAGACTGAGAGACGGACAGAGAGACAGACGCAGACAGAGAGATAGACAGAGAGACAGACAGACAAGGAAACAGACAGAGAGACAGACAGAGAGTCAGACAGAATGACAGATAGACAGACAGACAGACAGACAGACAGGCAGGCAGAGAGACAGACAGAGAGACAGGCAGAGAGACAGAGAGATAGACAGAGATATAGAGACTGACAATGAGACAGACTGAGAGACAGCTTGAGAAACAAACATAGAGACAGAGAGACAGACATAGAGACAGAGAGATATACAGAGAGACAGATTGACATACAGAGAGACATACAGAGAAACAGACAGATGTAGAGACAGACAGAATGACAGAGAGACAAACAGACAGACAGAGGACAGACAGTCAGACAGACAAACAGATCATCCTTGACTAATTGCAAAAAGTTATCTTAATTCGGTAAACTCTATCTATACATATATAAAAATTAATATATGTAAGTATATCCCGTATGTCCTTCTATACCAGCGGTTCTCAACCTGTGTGTCGCGACCCCTTTGAGGGTCGAATGACCCTTTCGCAGGAATCGCCTGAAGACCATCAGAAAACAATTATACTCGACAGTTATGAAGTAGCAACGAAAATAATTTTGTGACTGGGGGGTCGCCACACCATGAGGAACTGAAATAAAGGGTCGTGGCAATAGGAAGGTTGAGAACCACTGTTCTATACCATTAATCCAAAAGTGATGAAAAGATATTCCATTTTGAGACAAGGGACCTAAATTCTTTCCCCCCCCCCCCTCTTTTTTTTATGAGCTAAATATAATTTCCGTATGCGTTCCTATACCATTCATCCGATTGCGATAAAACTTGGGTAAGTTGTGCGCACCAAAGGTTTCTGAATTAGCTTATCCTTTTTGAAATATTCCTTTTGGGGCCGGAGCTCCAAATTATAGGTTTTTTTTATGAGCTATACAAATATAATTTCAATCAGTGCTATTGCATGGGTGGCTAGAAATCAATCAAATACAAACGACATTTCAGTTTGTGTGTGACATAAGTACAACCATTTTAAAATTTTGTGTTTTGGGCCAGGGGCCTTAATTTAAAAATAATAAATATTTGGGCTATCTAAATATAATTTAAAACAGAGCTACTGCGTGGGTGGATCAATCGCTACAAGTGTGTGGACTAAATTTTGAAAATCCATGCTTCTCACATGGACAGCTGTATGTTGCCTGCTCATGCATCGAAAAAACGTCTAATTTATTTGTGTACACAGCAGACGGAAAAAAAAAAAAAAATATTTTCTATTTAAAAATTACTTTCAAACTTAATTAAAACACAAACACTTTTTTCATTGAGTGGCATTGCAACGCATACAGGGTTCTCGCTAGTATATAATAGATGGTTGTACTAAACTAGAAATCTTTGCGGGTGTGCACACAACAAATTACCAAAGTTTTATCGCAATCGGATGAATGGTAGGCCTATAGGAACGCATACGGAAATTATATTTATTATAGGTCATTATAGGTCATGATAAAAAATGAATTTAGGGCTCCAAACGGAATATTTTAAAATTGTACTAATTTAGAAACCTTTGCTGGCGTGCGCACAACAATTTCCCAACGTTTTATCGCAATCGGATGAACGGTATAGGAATGCATACGGAAATTAAATGTATATAGCTAATTTTTTAGGACTCCCGGCCACAAAAGGAATATTGTAGAAGGGTTGTACTAATTCAGAAACATATTTATTATGTCACACACAAACTGAAATGTCGCTATTTGTAACTATCTAAATCGAAATTGGCAACCAGGGCCAGCTATACTGTCATTTTTATCGGGAAGTAAGGCGGAAATTGAAGGCGCTGATTGCTCTCGGGCGAAAAGTGTGCGTTTGTGTGTAATTGGAGATGTGTGATCTGGGTAGCCCTTCCATAGAAATTAATCATTATTTCAAAATCCAAGAAGTGCATTTTGGCGTATCCCTGAATTCAGTGTTTTTATTAGAATATTAGATTGTGGGAAGGAATATTTCAAGCGTGTAGGAAGCATTATGGCGCCTAATGCCATACAAAATTAAATTCATTCAGGTTGGGGCGCGCCCCAGGGCAATTATTTGGCACAAGCTTAGATTTAACCCAGTACTGTAACATTAATCAAAGTTGGAAGAGGGGGGGGGGGGGGGGGGCTCGGAAATTGAAAACTCTGGATCAAAAGTGGGAGCAGGTGTCCCCTAGGAAAATGATTCATACATTGCAAAATGAGGGGATGCATTTTGGCGCATAATTGAATTCGGTGATTCTTTCAGACAGTTTAGGAAGGGGACATTTAAGACTTTCTGGCGGGAAGCATCAAAATTAGCCATAATAATAATGATCAGGGACATCCCTAACTCCGCCCCAGCTAAACGGGAACTAAATTCATTCCAGCTGTGGCGCCCTTGAGGGGATGCTTTCTTGACTTAAGTTTGTCTGGCTATAGTCCCCAGAAATTGTTTGTTAAATTAAAAATGAAAGAACATATTTTAGCACAAACCTGAATTAAGTTTTTCGTCATTCTACACTTAATCGGAAAGCAATGGGAGAGTTGTTAGTTAAAAATTTAGGTGTCACTTGACTTCATAACCATCTTGTGGGCCCTGCAACCCTTACGACTGCATGTGGCCTAGGATATTTTAAGGGTGATGTGGACACTTTTTTTTAATGATCAACTTTGAATGCACGGTAAAAGGTTGATCGCAAATGAAAAAGAAAGAAGAAAAAAAAAATACATATAATAATTATTTTTTCTACATGTTTCCAAGTTTTATCAGTCGACAAGGAAAAAAACTGTTTTGTAATAAAATCTGTTCATTTTTATGATGTTTTAAAACTGATAGATTTTTTTAAAAAGTCTAGATTCTAAATAAATAACAAATATTTTCAATTTATGACTTAAAATCGAAATTAATCATATTTATAAATCTTATTTGAACAGCATAATTATGTTAAGAAGACATGAGATGTTTACAAAAGACAGTATATATTTAAAATGAGGGAAATTGTATAAAAATAAAGTATACATTCCCTAATATTCAGTTGAAATGTTTATTTGGAATGTCAAACTATTATAACCTTCTTCAGTTAAATTACAAATTGCCCCTTCGATATACTTCGACAATGTTTTTTCATCAAATCCATAGAATTTATGTTCAAATTGATTATTTAGAACAAAGAAATTTTTCTAAAACTAATACCAAAAAAATGAAATCGGCATGATTATCGAAGAAATGCTAGTTCACAAAAGCGTGAAAACAATGAGTTTTTTCAGGCATCAAGTTTCCATCATCTTCTGCAGCTACTTCATTGAATGTATTTCTTTTTCGAAATCTCTATTGATTCAGTAATAATACACATCTTTGAGCCAACTCAAATGCTTTATTCACAATCCGATCAAATTCAAATTCAAATCACACATTTTTATAACGTTTAAAAATTGTTCAGTCAATCCAGTTTCAGTTGGTGTTAACACATCCATCGAATACAAAGCAGCTAAAATTTGATGCTATGTTTATAAACCAAATTTTTGTCATTAAATAAATACAATTAGTAAATAGATGTACACTACTTTTAATTATTTATGTAAGTCTTTCAATTTAAACGTGAACGTATAGGCCTATGTGTACGTTCAGATGGGAGAGGACATATCACTACTAAAGATGATCGAGTACCTTTCCCATAAATCGTAAGAAGTTCAAGAAGTATACACGGAGATACGTGTGCGAAGAGAAGGAAGAAAGATAATTGAATTCTATTATTTAGTAAATGTAATCATGACTAAGAATGTTTTTTTTAAATCAATAGCTTGACTTACCATGTATCCAAATGATGTTGAAAATATCCCAATGACATTCAAAATTAATGTACGTTTGATCATATTCCACAAGCATGAATCACATTATTTCTTTGCCAGCTTCAAAAATAGAGTTCCCGGGTTGCCAAGTGAAATAGGATAAACCCCCACAGGCGTTACGATGAGAATGATGGTGTGTGTGGGTGGGGGTGGATAGTTCCAGGTATCACCAACATAAAGTTAGCAGACATGGCTAAATCCTACGACGCAATGTCCGAGGGTGAACTATCATGACAAAGTATGCAGTTTAGAGCATCGCAAATTAACTTTGAAGGAAGGCAACGACTGGACTACATAACCATTACAAGACATCACTTCCATTGCAAAATTCGACTTTGCAGAAGATCTGCCATCGACGCCTTTGGTTGATATGTTTTTAATATCAAGTGTCTAATACAATTCATAATACACTAACTCAGTTTTTCTAAATTTGGTTCACTTGACAGCTGGCTTGAGTTACGGTATCATGTGTTATTCGTTAGTCATACATGAGTCACTCTTTAATGGCTTGTGGCTTTGTTATATTGTAGAATTATCGTTACTGTGGCACTTTGTGTTTTCCCTAACAGATTTATAGACTACAAATGAAACAAATGAAGTCACAAAAGAACTATTTTCTTCAATTTTTTTTTTAATTTGAAAAATTAGTCCGAGAAACGTGAACAGGTCCTAACATAGACACGAATTTAAACATAAATATACCCCATATATTCCAGCACTAAAGATAGTGCAGAGCATGCTCAACATTGGGTTCTAGGCTATATACCCGTGTAAGGGGATAGCAATTAAACAACATATCTATACTACAACTGTCTTTTCTTAAATATGTCCTTTTGTGGGTTAGCAGGAGTTAATCCCTCCTGGGCTAACGCCTGGACCCCCTTTTACACGTTGCCTTGTACCGGTAAATATAACGTGATAGTATAAGCTACGACAAACAAGTTAGCATTTTTTTTCTAATCTGGGGTAATTGTGTCCTACTGACTTTTTTTCATGTTACTTTTCAGTTTCCGTTCAGGCCTATCGACCGTTAACCAGGCTCTGTATCTACCCAAACTTGTTTAATTATCTTATTTTTCTTGTCAAGTCAGATACCCGTATCTCTATTTATCCCCCACCCCGCCCCTTTTCTTTTTCAATTCCTCGGCCTAGGTTCCAGTTACCTCCTTTGGAGGGTTATGTCCCTTATGGCAATGATAAATGCATGTCAATTATGGATTGGTTCAGGGAAAAATGTCTTTATTATTTAAATCTGTCCAATTTCTTCCACATGATGAGCACTTATAGAAAAGAGTGATTACGGGACTCTGGTTGGACCAGGTTGATAAATAGTGACGCAAATACTGAACATTGTAAGGAAATCAGCTCAACACCCAACCATCATTATCTTCAACTTGTATTTTATTTTGCAAAATTGACGCACATAAAATTGAATAAGTAAGCACAATAAAGAGAAACAAATAAAGACAACTGTCTCAGAGCACTTTTTTTGGCTACAATAAAAGACAGGATCAGTTGAAAATGACAAAAATTTAACAAAGAATTGATAAAAAAAGCAGGATTTATTACAGGATTAACTCAGGAGGCAATATATACATTAGCTGAAAAGACATATTTACTAGATGATTACACTATAACCTTAATAGCCATGGTCTTATTTATAGACTACCAGTATACAAACAAACAAAAATTCATTGGTCTGTGAAGTACAATTTAAAAAAAAATGAATCATATACAGTAACCTAAACATTAATGCTTTATTGTGATGAAAGAATTGTCACTCATTAAAATCTTAGGAAAAACTTTCTACGCATTAAGAGCAAAATGACAATACTAGATTAGTCCCTTATGACATGGCTGAGACTCTCCAGTTGTTTTCAGTTAGCTATAACTCTTAATAATTGGTCAATGAAAATATTTTAACGTTTTAACGTCAATTTTTGTTATAAGGTTTTGTTACTGACTAATGAAGCTTGACTTGACTATAATTTCTCCAAAAATGTGTAAGATTTAGAGCAAATAAGGGATTCATTAAATCTACTTCCAACTAATTAAATACAAGATAGCAGAAGCAGCTCATGTTTAATGGACTCTAGTAAAAGGAGTTTTGATTCTCGTCACTGCACGATTTAAAACTGTTTAATATCACGTTGAAAACAAGGTTTCATTAGGAAATATATTTTATGTCAAAACTTTAACTTAAGCCAGTGATTGTTCTACGCCAACTCTTTGACATTGATTAAATGATGAACAGTCAACAACAATATCTTTGGTACCTAAAAATCCTAGGAGTAACACAAATTTGCTAGATGCAGACCCTGCATTAGTCAGAGTCAGACACTGCTAAAAAAAAACAACTATTATTTTTTCCCCTATTTTAAAAATCAAAACAAAATATAACTCTAGAAAAATATGTCTCTATTTACAATATGGCTATGAAACCAGCTCGATGATAGTTGTTTCAGTTAAATTCTTTCACCTGAGGTCATAAGTGAGAGTCTTTTTTACTGCTACCACTGGTGATGGTTGGTAGTGAGGTACCCTCAGAGTGGTCATCTTTCCTCTTCTGTCTAGATCTCAGCACTTCTTTCAGTAAATTTACAACATCCTTAGAGTTCTCCTCATTCTCCTCTCCTGTTGACAGATGAAATAAGAATAAAAATTATGTTTAGCTTTACACTAGGTTTTGTAAGTCACATGTAGATCTAAATAAGGTTGTTAACCCATTCAAACTCAGAAATTAACCCCCTGAAATCACAGCCCAAGGAAAAAAAAACTATGTTAAAAATAAATTATTTTGAGACATTCTGAAATAAATAAAGTTAATTGTATTTATAAATATTAATTTTGTGGTATTTAATATTATTTTACCCATGCTTTGGTTCTGTGACTCCTTTAATGTCAAACAAGGGCAAAGGTCACTTTTAAAATAATGGTTACTTAAAATGACTTGGTTTTCTATGAGAACAAACCACATACCATTTGTTGGTCCAGTTAAATCCTTTTCTAAAGTCAGCTTATCATTTGCACATCTCAACATGGCTTCATCTACTGTATCTTCACAGATTAACCTGATGATTGTCACTTCCCTGGAGGAAAGAAACATTCATATTACAGATCCTCAGTATCAAAATTTTGCTTGACCCAAGTTTTAAATTAATTTAGCTGATTTATAGTTTTAGAGAATTCTCTTTTAAAGTCATAAACTTTATGGCCATCCATTTCTACAAGCCAGCCTTAAGTTAAAAAAAGCTATCTTTTATTTTTTAGGAAATAACATTAAACATTTTTTTTGTTTTGCTAAAAGGTTAAAAATTGCGAAGTGAGAAAAGAAGTACACATAAAGTAAAATGTTTGTTTGTTTTCGGATATCAGTAAAGAGTTTAACTTAAATTTTTTTTCTGTGAAACACAATAAACAAAAAGTATTAGGCAAAATTGATTAATTGAGACATGCAAAAACAAACCTCTTTTGACCAAGCCTATGACATCTGTCTTCTGCCTGTTTGTCATTGTAAGGGTTAAAGTCGATGTCATGAAGGATGATGGTGTTGGCTGCTGCCAGGTTTATCCCTATACCACCAGCACGTGTTGATAGAAGGAACACAAAAATATCTGGCTCATTGTTAAACCTGTCAATCAACTGTAATCTGGATGGAGACAGAATAAATATATGTTAAATAATGTAACCTTGGTGTGACTTTAACTTTATATGTAAAAATAAATCTTGTGATTAAAAATCAATTTCTTCTGTTTTTTGGCATGTCACTAATGTCATTGTTTTACTGATTTGAACATAAATAACTGAAAATAGAGAATAGGAATTAACAATACAATTTTCAAACATTTTGTTTTGTATCTAATTAGAGGCAACAAGAATTAAGTCTTTTTTGAAAATTGGCAAGCTTTTCATACTTTCAAAGTTGGCTTACAAAAATATCCCACAATTAAAATTATTTTTGAAAATGATTGGGCCTTCTTCAGACAAAGACTGATAAAGCATAATTTTGAGGATTATTACACCTAGGACCATTATTAAGAAAAAAGTTACCCTTAACTGACAACTCACTGTAAAAATACTTTTTATATTAGTCAGTTAGCGAAGTCTAAAGATACAATTTCATTAAGAATAAAATATGCAACTATTAAAAACAGGAAACAAAATCTCTTAAAAGGAAAACGTCCTTATTTTAAACATTATTTTAAAACTTGCCTATCAGGCACAGGTGTTTGACCATCCATACGTATAAATTTGTGGCCCTTTTTTTCCATATATAATTCAACTATATCCAACATCATTGTAAACTGGCTGAAGAGAAGCACACGGTCACCCTAAGTTTAAAAAAAATTCAAATTAATGTATGTTGTGTGAAACATGCATTTAATAAGTAAACACAGATAAACAGTAATCTTATTCACAAAACAGCACAAGCATTCAAATGGTTAATTTTATAAATAATATTCCACATGGCTTTGTCATAACTTGAATTTCTCAAACAACAATCAGTTCTAACATATAAGCAGTTGTCTCAAACAACAATCAGTTGTAACATATAGGCAGTTGTAATGTAACATGTAAATAGCCAAAGGGAAACACACAATGTATTAAAAATAACTGCAAACTCTATTTCTTATAAAAAAAGTAAAAACATTAACCCTATTGGATCTAGAAATATCAAGGCTGCCATCATCTTTGTGAAATTCAGCCCATATCCTTCCTTTTTTGATATGATAATAAGGGGTTTTTCCATACGTTGTTTTTTTATATCAATGTAGATTTTTTTTAGTGTTGCCAGCACTCATTTTTAATGAGTTAAAAATTCCCACGCGTGTTTTTGTGAAGAAAATATGTAAAATTTACATTACTAATTGTTTCCGAGATGCAAACTGGAGCCAAATTTAAAGAATTTAATAATTATAATATTAACATGACGTGCATATCAGTGGGTTTTTAATTTCCAATTCTAAAAATATTTAAACAGAGGTTAGCTTTTTCTTGATTTAAAAGAGCTTTTTCTTTGTGACATATCCCGAACTTGGTATCAAAAATCATAAAATGGTTACGCTTTCATCGGGTGCCAACGAATATTAATAATATTTGATTGCTGATTTATGAGCCATTTTTTAATTGACAATTGGGCCATGAACTATTGTAACACTATTATAACCGGAAGTAGCAATCACCAATATAGAAGATAGCTTTTTGAATATCTGATTCTAAAAATAGGGAAACAGGTGGATACAAAAGGGCTCTTCGGCCTTTTATCACCCTTTAACTTAGCAATGGGGCATAGCTCTATTTCTAATCAAGTTCTTTTTCTAATTAATTCACCAAAAATAACTAGGATCAGGAAAATACCAAACTACAGATAAATGGACATACTTTATTGTGGGTAGGATTTGTAAGATGAAAAATAAAAAGTTTCATGTTAAGTTAAAAAATGTAAACATCAGATAATGGCCAGGCTGTCTCTTAGCAACCAAAATGTTATTTAAATGAAAATATTAGCATATTTTCTTAAATCTGATTTTCTTCATAATGTCAGCTATGGGCTGGGACTCTTAAGTCTGGGTTCTTGAGACAAAAATTCAAATCCATAACAAGATAGAAGTATCTTTGGAAAGCCCTCATGACTGTAAGACATTATAAAAAGATATTACAAAACATTCAACAAAAAACAAAGTAAATGACAGAAACTGTACTTACTCTTTCTTTCATCTGTGGTAAAAGCTCATCCAACTTTCTAAATTTGCCAGATTCCAGAATGACTGAAGAATCTAGGGCATATTTGCCAATGTATTTCTTTGAAGTGTCAAAAATATATTCAAAAGAAATGAGAAAATAATTTATTTTTTAAAAATCAGACTCACTAATTGTTATGTTATATATTGATTAGCAAAGGAAAAAAAACAAAATCAACCCAATACATTCAACAGCCTTAAAGTACAAAGTAAGCCGGAAATGTATCCCTTATAATGGCTAGACAGGGGTAGATTGTACTTCGGTGGTGAGGTCAAGCTTTTAACCAATTGTTGTTTTCTAAATGTTTACGTTTCTGTAATGGCTAATTTTTATGTGCAGCACAGTGAGCCTAGCCCTAGGCTGGGGTACTGCGCTATATAAAACCACCTAATAACAATAATAAAATTGATAGATCACATTCATTAGAGATTGGCACTTCAAATTTTAGAATATTTCCATATTCCTTTAATATTAAGGAAATAACAGAAACAACTTACTTTATATTGTTTACAAAGGTTTAAAAGCTCGAAATCATTCATTACAGCCATGTCTTCCTCTATAAGACTAGTCAAAGCCCCTCTGTCTCTGTGGGACGGTTCCTGTACAATAGAAATAGAAATACAAGTTCAAATCAATTAATAAAACAAGTAAGCTTTCTTCAGTCCAGCCATCATCAACTGAGAATTGATGGAAGGAAAAAGATATTTCAAAATCTGTTAATTTTTAAATCTACCCTGCATAACCAATGAGATTAATGAAAGAATATTTTATATTTTAATATAAATTACTTCTCCAACTAAGCTGTTAATATAAGCTTGCTTTGGATCACACAAACTGGCGAGGCAGACTTACTGTTGCAGCACACTCCGTCAGAGTAAATGTACTACACACACTCGAGAAATTGCACAGCAAGAAAAAGCTAAATTTCTCCAATAGGACTAGGACCCTAAAAAAACTTGTGCCCAGATCCTAAAAAAACATGTGTCCAGACTTTAAAAAGCTTGTGCCCTACATGTGGGCAAGCTTACCATACACTCAAACGCAATCTATGTACGCAGTCGAACATAGTTTTGGTAATTTTCACATGCAACAACATGAAATGAATGTATAGCATGTTTCGCATTAAGTTTTCTTTTTACTATAGAACTCTAGATATATGTCGATCAATTCTTTTTTACAGTTCCTAAGACAATCTACATTAATTTTAACAAATCTATCATTTTCTTCTTACACTTTACCTTTGCAATGTCCTTAGCCATTTTTTTCAACATATCATCAGTAAACAAATTCCTAAGTAGTAGTGGGTGATTAGCAGCTTTTCTAAACTGCATAAATATCCCTACTCCGCCACCAGGTGCAGAGTCAGTATTTTCTCCAAGCTCCTGGTTGTACTTGGTGATAAGTCTATCATACAATTCTTGTTGCATGGGAATCAAAGTGCACTTTTCAATATGCTCTGTCTTTTTAGGGAGCTGCTGTAAAACCTGGAGAGGAAAAAAAGGGAATTAAATAGATTAAAAAAACTTAGCTTAACATTAGTTATTTCATTAAAATATTTTTAAGATTTACCAAGCTGAAGCCTTTCATTACTTTTTGTCACCACCACACAACTTCAAGTTTAACGTCATGGTCCCAAAAAATATACTTACATCACGCTTCAATCTGCGCAAGACAAATGGCTTCATAATTCTTTTAGCCTGTGCAATTCTGTCCCTTTCAAATCGACTCTTTTGTTTGTCATCAGAACGCTAAAAAGAAACATGATTTAATAAACTATATCATTTTTTTAAATGTTGATATTGTAAAAAAAATAATTTAAGTAAAATAAAGTTTAATGGTTAATTTTTTATTAAAAAGCCTCATTCAGCTCTGGCTGCTCATAAATGTTACCCTGTGAATGCCCAGCTAGAGGGAAATAAATCTGCCATAGTTACATAACATAAAGTGAATTGCATTCAGAAATCATTGTTTCAAATATCACCTAGCAAGGCCCCTCTGAGAATTTATATTTTTATTACAAAAGCTCTGTTGTATAGCAATGCAATTATCAGTGTCCCAGAAAGTTTGATTTGTCCATTCTAAGATTAAGTCAGCAGCAGCCAGATATAGTTGTAAAGGGGTGAATGGTTAAAAATAGAAATACAACTTACTGAGATCATAGCAAACACTTTTTTTAGATGATCTGTTTTGCCCTGGAAAATTTCTGGCATAACAAAACAAAGCAGAGACATGAGCTCCAGTAAATTATTCTGTAGAGGTGTTCCAGTCAGAAGCAAGCGTCGCTCAGCCTTTCAATAAAAAAAAAAAGTGTCCTTTAACTTCTTAGGTGATGACTAAGAATGGTCTAACATTCCAAAGCAATATAAGAGTTCTATAGAATTTATTAAATATTAAGGTAGAGCCAATGTTAAAATTTGATCTCTTTATCGGCATTGTCAAATTGTTTTGGTGATTGTTATTTAAAATCACTTAATAATATGACTCATTAATTAACACATCAGATGAGTTTGACAAATGGTTGTTTTTTACATAAACTTTAGTTTAATTTCCACACTTGCCACCCTACAGATAAACACACAAAATAATTACCGCTATTTTCATTAGATTCTGAAATCTCAGTGAAGACATGTTTTTAAGCATGTGACCTTCATCAAAGACTGCATAATGAAACTCAAATTTTTTGAACAGCACCCGATCTTCAACACCACCAGTTGCCATATTGTAGCTGTTATTGGCAACAAATAGATATGGTTATTGAAACAAAATTAAGATATTTTAAATATATATATTTATACAAACAAGCAAATACAACAGTCACAATAATTTACATATTCTAAATTACAATTAACTAATTAAATTATTCTTACTTTCATGATAACATTAATGATCCTGTCAATTAGAGAAACTGAACAACCTGTGACATGTGTACTTACGTTGTCAGCAACACATTGAACTCCTCCCCTTGAAAAAAGATGGAATGTCTGACTGCCCTCCTCTCCTCCTGAGATCCATAGTAAACAACAACCTTGAGACTGGGACACCACCTCTGCAGTTCTCTCAACCAGTTTTCTTATTAAAAAATGCAGAATTGATTAAATTTGTTTCTAACTTTAACAGCTTAATTTTAACTATGATAGTTAAAAGAAATAATGTAATGTTTAAAATATCCAAATAAAAAATGTTATAAATCCTCTCCAAAATAAGGCTGGATTTTTAAAAAAATATTCCAAAACAATGGAACTAGATCAGATGTTATGGCAGATTGTTTCCCTATACTTGCAGGATCAATTAAATACTTTTACAAAAATTAGGACCAACCTATAGTTGAAGATGGCACTATTATAACATGTGGTCCCTCCTCTCCTTCCTCCATGAGATGAGCCAAGAATGCAATGGCCTGAATTGTCTTTCCTAAGCCCTATAACATGTACATTTTAAAAAGCTTGGATTTAAAACAAATGGTTACAAAGTGTAAATCATGGAGGATGCTGAAAAAGAATATAAGCATTTCAATGAGAACCAATTTCTTTTACTAAGAGTGATTCTTACTTCTTAATTAAAGAAGCCTTAAAAATCTTTTTAAAATTTTTTTTTTACAAATAATGTTTCTTGAGAAATTCCCTAAATTTTATCCCCGTTTCTTTTAAATTTTAACCCCGAAAGATGAATTTTAATATAATAAATATGATGATGAGCATCTCAAATCAAGTAGGCTGAACCAACCACTAATTTATGGCCTCATTGTAATTCTGTACTCACCATCTCATCAGCAAGTATTCCATTGAGCTGTTGTTCATGCATGATTCTCAGCCAGCTCAGCCCAATAAGTTGATATGGTTGTAGTTCAAATCTGTATGAATATTTAAAGTTAAATTACTGAATAAAAAAAGGCCCAGTTTCTGCTGTCTTAGGATGAATCCCAGCAAGAAAATAATAAGATTGCTGAAGACTATGGAAATGTGTGAACAAAACTTGTTATCTCAGTCACATTTATATTCAAGTAAAGCAAATAAATAGTGAAACAGGATATAGTTAGGCTTGAATATAAACAAGAAGACAGGATAGTTAAGAGGATGTTTTGCCTAAATCTCTTCTTCAGCAGGCAAAGCAAATATTTAAATATCAAAAACTTTTGTGTTCCACGATCTAAAGGTAGCTCTTTGTTTAGAAACAAAAGCGCTCTATTATATATTATCCTTTAGTCAAGTAAACCAACTATTCTTGGAATAATAAACAAATTTTTTATTATATAATAAAAAAAATTCAAATTAAGTTTTAACCTAGCAAAATACTTCTTTATAGTTTTTATTACATTGATAAGAATATCAACAGTACCACAGTAATAAACTATAATCTGTAACTTCATTCAGATCCTATTCCAAATAAATTTAAGATATAGTGACTTATAGTGGTATCCACGATGACAAGAGGGTGCTCCAAATTTTACCTAAGGAGACAATTCTCATTATTATGAAGAGCTAAAGAGTGAACTTACTCTTTGTTAAGTAGATCAGGCTGTTTAGTTATCCTCATGTCTTCCTTTTCACCATTAGACCCCCCCTGTTTGGTGAGTCTTGATACAACTAGTCCCATTTGTTGTGATATACTTTCACACCTCATCATGAGACGCCGTATGGTGTTGCGGACATGCATGATCTCCTTACAACCAGAGATGAGGGATGTGGACAGCTGCTTTTCACTATTAAAAGCTTCAATCTGAAAATATTTTTTAAAACCATGCTTTAAAAATAAATAATAATAATAATTCAGACTCATTGTTGAATATTATTGTAGTTGGGATTTTTTTAAATGCTCACATTCTATCAAACTAACTTGGCATTAAAAGAATTTATTAAGCTAAGTACACAGAATTTAAATTCTTAGTTACTAATGAAGCAAGCAGTGATCCAAAATAAAATGAATAGCTTCCTTCTAACAATTCTAAATAGCAAAAAAATAAACATGTTTAATTGTTTATTATAAATGAAGATGATCATTACAGCAGAAATAAATGACTTGGTTGAATGTGTTGAGAAAGACCCTTTCATAAAAGCTGTCAAAAGTATTTCTTCAAATGATAATGTTAATCGAAATGAATCCATTTATCATCATCTAAAGAATTACATTTTATGTCCTTGTTTTTTTTTAATCACGTTACTTGTTTCAAAACATCTTCTAATTTAATTACCTAATTAGGTCCAATTAAAATCTATTTTCTGAAAGATGAATAAATGAATTGTCTAAGAGTGTGAAGAAACTAGACGATGACCAATGCATACCAAATGTTGCCAACTTTTAAATGGTCTTAAACTCATGATAGCTTCCGCCTTTTTCTTTGAACACCCAGGCATTGCCGTGAGTTCTTCTACTGTTGCTTCTTGAAAAAATTGCAAGAAATTATCAGTCTCAGACTTTGAGCGATTGTCCAAATCCTGAAAAACAGAAAAATGTTAATAAAGAGTCAACAAAAAAGGTTAAGACTAAAAATAGGTGACATAGTTATTCAATTAAAAAAGACAAATTAATGTTTGAAGAAATATCCTTGATAAATCTTGATTTAAACACTTTTAACTAAATATTATCTACTTCAGAATGATGACAAGCTTATCGAAGAGTCTCTTTATTAATAAAGTATTAACATTATATAATTATTATTTTATTACTCAAAATTTAATACATAATTTTTAAAATAACTGTCCTGATAAGATGCATTTAATTTGATAGAAATCTTAAAAAGATGAACTAAATGCAAAACAAAAATGATGTAATAATGTACAGACCTCACTGTCACTGCTATCACCACTGCCATCATAATCTTCATATTCATCATCTTCATCACTAGCATCAATATCTCTTCCTTTTTTCTTTCTCACTGAAATACATCAATGTAAATGATAATTATAAACTTTTAAAAATAAAAGTTTAACTTTTTCAAACTAATATTTATTTCAAGTTTACTAATAAAATTCTTTACCTCTTGATATATTGCTTGACTTTAGTGCTGATTCTTTTTTGACAAGTTGGCCTGCCTTAGCTGAACTGGGTCCAGCTTCTTTGTCATTTGAATTTTTGGTATCAGCATTATTGTCACTAGATAATGATTCAACAGCTGCTTCTGTGTCTCCATTATGAGCAGTCAGAACTTTACTCAATTGCTGAAACAAATGTTTAATTTAATATATTTCACTATTTAATAAATCATTTGCAGTTTGATTAGTAACCTTCATCTCCAACTAGTGAATTAAACAGTTATAATTATACATATAGTCTTTTTGTTTTAATTAGGGAAGTGATTAAGTTTAATATATTTTAATGTTTATTTAAGTGGAATA
The DNA here is from genome assembly GCA_964017045.1 of Omphiscola glabra. NCBI lineage: Eukaryota > Metazoa > Mollusca > Gastropoda > Lymnaeidae > Omphiscola > Omphiscola glabra. The sequence continues at coordinate 17,322,866 of OZ024798.1, read as the reverse complement.
TATCATGAATATTAGATTAAGCTTAACATTGCTACCTCAACTGTCTTAGCAGGAAAACATCCTTGCAAAAATTCAATGCCTTTCTGAAAAGCATCAGAGTTGTTTGATTCTTGAAGAAAATCTATTGTGACAACTTTCGTGGGTGAGGGTGTTTCAGGCATCACCTTAATTCGCTTGTAGTTGCCAGTGATTTCTGGAAGCTCTTCAGAATCAGGAGCAGCCCGTTTTTCTAGAATTTTAAAAAACAAATTATTAGTGGGAGTTTTTTGTTTTTTTACCCCAATGAAAATAATGTTCTATTTAATCAGTATTGACTAAATTGAACTTCAAACATATAATTCAAGTACTTGTATTACTTGGAATATTATCTCCAGCCTTCGTAGCAGGTTCAGACACCATGAATTGAACAGCTTTGGCAAAATCATTGGGATAAAGAATTAGAGCTGCTCTCATGCGATTCTCACTTAGATCAGGGAACTTATCCTTTAGTCGCTGGAAGAAATCTGTATTTTGAGAAGACTCATCATCACTGTCTACAGGTCTTTTAACTCGTTTCAATCTGATAACATAATAAAATAAGTACATTTCCAACTTAAGCAGTTACTATTTTTGAGTGTTCCTTAAAAAATACTAATTTAAGAATGCCATGTGAATCAATAAGACATTAACCAAGATAAGAAGAATGTTAAAAGAAAAATATTTAACAATAAATGCTATACTATTTTTTTTTGGCTGTCAATATATCAAATCAAAATTTTTTTTTAAAAATGATTTTAAAAAAACAAAAAACACAAATTAGCTCGTAATATGATACAGAAAATTTAAAGGTAAAGAGCAACACTAAGATAACTGTCTTACTTATTTCCGGTGCCTTGATGATTTTCACCATTGGTGCCATCCATTTCAGTTAACTTTGATATCCAAGGCCCAGCCATTGGGGAGGCTGTTGGAGTGGGACCAGACACAACAACCATTCGACCTTGGTTGGCATTTGTTTTGGAAACAAATACAGGGCTTGATGAATTGTTGGTGACAGGGGTATTATTAGCCATGGAGATTTTTTGTGTTAGGTGAGGTGGGCTGTAAGCTACAGTACTCTGACTACTCAATGAATGAACTGAATCCCGGTGGTAGAAAACTGTTGCTTGACTGTCTAGGCTCCCTTGGGTACCATTGAAAGACTGCTGGCTACCATAAAGAATAGTTGTTTGACTGTCTGGTGAGTTGCAGCTATTTTCTACATTTAAAAAAAAAATAATGAGTTGTCTTAGGAAAATAAAACTACAGGCGTTTAAATTATCTCAAACCTAATTAATTAAGATGCATTTTTCAGTAATAACTCTTGCTGCAGTTATGGAATGTGAAATTAAATTTGAAATTATTAATAGCAACAAAAAAAATGGAGAGCTTGTATTAAAATATCGAGTTGTGATGAAAAGGCCAAGAGGAAAAGTTAGTGGAAAAACACTGATTGATACAGAGAATTTATCATGAGATGACCAGTCTCTTGAATTAAAACTTTAAATAAGATGGTAACTTTTATTCTAAAATATTTTTTTAACTACACTTTTAAACAATTTTTTTTATAAAATTACACTCTAATTGGCTGCTTTGCCTAATTTGGAGCATTGAAAAATGTACAATCTCAAATGAAAAGAGGAGCATGTTGTAGTTACAATTAGAACTAGCAGCATACCTCTAGACAATCCATTGCACTCATTTTGAGATTCTGTGTGATTAATTGTGGCAGCTGGTTTTTTCACAAATCGATACTTCAGCAAGGTATTCAAGGTACCATTTGAGTCACTCATTGTTGCTTTTAAGTCTGTTTATATAAGCAGTGTTGTTAATACTGAAAATGTGCTATAATTAACCAACAATATAAGTGGTGTGCCCATGATAAATGATGTCATGAAGCAGTCAGCGGAGAATGGGGGGTGAAGAATGATGTATTATCTGAACAAATTTGTGATGATTTGGGGGTCGAGGGTTATTGTTTGTTTTAAATTTAAAGATCTTCAAAAATAGTGAGGCATCATTTTTAATTTTATGGATGGACCCAAACATGCAGAATACACATAGTTTACATTTGAGACCTCCTGAGATAAATGGTCTGGGAATGTCAAAGGGGGAAAAGCCTTATAAAAACATAAGCAGAGTTATTGATTGTATACAGACATAAGATTATGATGACACATATGATTAGCTACTTAGACTACTCAGCAACGCCACCATTCCTTTTATTACTTTAACTTAGTGACACTTAAGTGACTAAACTATGCCTATTGTCATTATCATTATGTCATAGTATAGAGTATAGCATACTATACACAAAGCCATAGGCATAGGGCAGTGGCGTAGTGAGGGGGGGCAAGGGGGGCATCATGCCCAGGCGCTAAAATTGTATGGTTTTTTAATAGGGGGGGCGCTAAAAAGGTATTGGGGGCGCTAAAAAGGTATTGTGCCCTGGGCGCGAGTTAAGCTCGCTACGCCACTGGCATAGGGCTCATGACTCATAGGCACTCGTCAGTATATTCAGTATAGGCTAGGAGGGCAGGTACTTGGTACCTACTCTTAAAATGGATTGATAGAGCTGGTGCTAAGGCTAAGCCTATCTCAGTATCTGTATCTAAACTAGTTTTACTTATACTCAATTTTTATTTAGTGTCTTTTTTTGTTTTTTTTTAACTCCTCAGTGATAACTGAAACTGGGCTGTCCTCTCTTGCCTCTTCTACATTTTTTTTTATAGGCGGTACTTTTCTTTGACCACACTATTAATATAGTTTTATTATTTATAGTTACTTCATATCCTCCCATTATTAAAGCGGTAACCTTTTCCTTTAAGCTAACATCCGACCACCAATCTTGACCTACGTTTATTTTCGTCAGCTCTTTTATGAATATTACTTCACTTCAACATAATGTTCATTTGGTCTTTAACAATTCTATGGCGCCTTCATCAACTTACCTAATCTCGATTGCTTTCACCGTTGCCGCAAATGGATAAAATCAAGTTGGTTAACAAACACACTTTATCAAATACAGATTTAACAGCGTCCGATTCGTTTTAAATTTCATAAAACTCTGATTATTATACTAACTAATCGTATTTTACATGTAAAGAGTACATTTTATGAAATTATCTTTGAAAAAGATTTTTTGAAATTGTGAATAATTATTTGTATTCAAAGTGTTAAATCAATTCTAATGCTATTAAAATGCTAGTACAATTGATTTCTTGTCCGGTACCGTAGATCTTCTGATAAAAATCATAAACGCAAAGAAGTGTGTTAACTATTATTCCTTCGTGTTTTATACTCACCAACATAGGAGCGTAGCAAAGAAATAGGCTTACGAATCTTGTGTGATAAGAACCTCCACCGTAAAAGTATTATTTTGTAAAAAGAAGTATCATTTTTTGTGCAGGTATTGCTAAATTTCTAGACTTTATTGGTAGAGTTTCTTGTTGTGTTATAAAGTTATATTATATGCGATATTGTTACTCAGTAAATTCCCTTTAAATATGTTAAGTTCTTGAATGTTATTCTTGTTTCCTTTAAAAAAAATATTTAGGGAAATTATTTTAAATTATAACTCCTTTTACCAGCAGTACTAAAAAACATTGGCGTACCTAGGGTTAGTGCCCCCCCCCCCACCCCGGGAAGTGGGGCTTAAAAAATTCTGCAAATCCCTTTTTTTTTTTTTAAAAATTTTAAATACCCGCATTTGGCAAAAAGTACCACTCCATGTAAAGAGAAGAAGTGCTGCCCTCCACCATCCCCTTCTTCGGACAGAGCTAAAAAAAATTAAGAAGTTTCACGGCACACCCAGCCTTGCAAATCTCGTGGCACATTACTGTATCAGTATCGCGGAAACTCGTTGAGGACCACTGAGCTAGGTCAAAAGCGATTCAAAAAGTGATGTGATTCCCCATAATTAATATCTTTAGGGCTTATGCAGGTTCGTTAGCATTGTCATCAAAGATGTTGAGCCATTAACCACAAACCCAGTCAACTTAAATAATAGCTTCTGAAATAGAGAATTGAATTGCGTCCACATTTATTTCCAGATAATATTTATTAAGAAAATTAGTAAATGAACGTGTATCGGTTTATTTGCATACCTAGTCGCCTGAATGTGTAAGATTGATACGTTTGGTTATTAAATTCTTGAAGTTTAAAATTTTGCACACACCCACAAAAGGGAAAAAAATAGCAACGCTATATTCAAACCATCACTGAATAGACGTTTTCTTAAACTTAAGCAGATGTTTTACTCATCTTGATATTCGTACAAGCTCCACCTCTGGTGTTTCGCAATATTTTTTCCTCCCCGCTCCTCTCTGTCGGTCTCTTTCTCTCTCTTTAATTCCAAACATACTATCCTCCCCGTATCGACGGAAATTTGTTTGAACGGAAATTTGGTAGAATCTTTTTTTTTTTTAGTTTACACGTTAAAATTGTGCGTCAAATTTCTTTTTGAACGCATTATTTTGTTTTACTATAGAGTATAGTGCGTTCAAAAAGAAATTTGACGAAAATTTTAACGTCTGAACTGAAAAAAAGATTCGACCAAATTTCCGTTCGATCAAATTTCTGTCTATCAATTTTCCGTCGACGAAATTTCTTTCGATCAAATTTCCGGTAACCCTATCTCCCGCATCCCACTTTCACAGTTAAAAGATGCGTCTGGTTTTAAAAAAATCAAAGAGGATTATTATACAACAGAAGGAATTCAAAAGTATGTTTTGTCCTACTTCTAAACTATGGTCAGACCAATTTCCCAAATTATTGTTGCCATCAAGTCAACGCGTCAATTCATGCTATTTAATGATGGTTTGCACAATTTGTGCGACGCCATGGCCAGGGTGTGAAAATGGCGGAAGGAATATATATGCGTTTGAATATTTTAAAAAAGATCAAATTGAGAATTATTATCCAACCGAAGGAATTATAATTGTCCTTATAATTTATCAAGTCTCCTTATTTAAACTTATTATATTCAGTTTTGTTAAAGCAGGCGAATAATTAATATGAAGATACTTTTTTTTTATTGGTTTTATCAAATATATAAATTGGGGGTACGCTATAATAATATTGAAATTGAAAATAGTGGAAAACGGCACAAATATTTTTTAACACCCTTTCATTTCAATTCTTCAGTTTAACTAAAATAAACTACCAAAAAATGACATCTGAATAGCATTTAGTCAAAATGGACCCGGACGCGCAGCTCCGACATTCGGACCCGGGTCCAATTAGACTCAATGCTATTCGGATATCATTTGCGGTAGTTTATTTTAGTTTAATTGAAGAAGTAAGTTCACAAACGTATAGTTTATTCAATTATCTTTCATTTGGTAACAAATTTTGTCTTACAAACCAAACAATAATATTTCAAATAGGTTTTTAATCACAACCTCTCACTTCTGGTACCCGGGTGCGAAAAGTCGCAGCCAATAATAAATGAAGTACTGCGTTCAAGCTGTGCGAAGGAAATAGTGGAAAAAAGAATATGGAAGCTTAATGACAGCTTGAAATATAAAACAGGACAGTAGGCCTACCTTGTTCCACTATTTCCTTCACACAGCTTGAACGCAGTACTTCATTTATAATCCTTTGTTCTCCGGTCGTCGAAACTTGACTGCTACTATCCTTGTTGTTACTTTCTATTTCTTGTTGTTTCTTCTTTTTTCCTAAGTGCCGATGAAGACTTTTAACCGAAACGTTACTCTGTTATTGTTCTGTATTATGTTTCAAGCTTCCACGTACCTTATCCCACATTCCCAACAAAGTAAAGTTTGACTTTAGTGCCACTAGTTTATTATTATAATTATTATTAGAAGTTTTCTATAGCTTGGCTGGGCTCACCACGCTGTACATACAATTTAACAAACATAATCATGAACTTAAAATTAAAATACATTAATTAAATAAAACAAAACAAATGTATATGCACTCCAACCATTACATAACTATTTAAATTTCAAGCCATGGACGGCACCCAGCAGCATTGCCTATCGGTCAGAGAGGTGAATCGGTCAGGATAGTAGAGTTTAAAGAGATGTGAATTGGGTGCAGTTTTGAAGGCTGTGATGGTTGGTATACAGTATTGCGGATGTGTAGTGGAAGAGAATTCCCACAGAAAGAGAAAGATCGTTCACCGTATGTTTTTGTGCGAGTCTTGGGGACAGAAAGAATACGCATTTTTTTTTATTCTAAGCATATCATATAGATATAGAGTTTTAAAAGAATTTATTTTTATTTTTAAAACTATTTTTTAAATTTTGTATCGTCCTTATTTATTGTATATTTTTTATTTGAAAACAGTCCTACCAATTAATTCTGGATTATTTAGAACAAGATAGGGGGCCTCTCATATGGAAGAAAACAAAATACTATGTTATTTATTTCAGCCGATGCTTCAGTTGTTTTGTTTATAAATTCAAGCTTAGATCTTGCTCTTTATTATTTTATAACTTAATACTTATTATGTCCTTCGCAATGGTTTGAACACAGGCTTTACAAGTTATTGACATATGTACGGTTAGTTATTATGACGTCCTTTGTTTGGTCACATGACTTTTTGTGCTATTTATATTTTAACTCCTGACCATTCACAGACGTTGGCTTATAAATTGGTTTTCTGTGGCACAACCGTTGACAGCTGAGCGTATTTTGTGTTAACACTTTGATATAAATAATAATAGCTCACCATGTCAGTTCCAGCAAATGCAAATGAAATGGATTTTGTTGCCGAAAAAGTACATCCACAGCGCAAGGATGTATTGGTTGGTAGGCCCCGTGTACATGGAATAGACATACTGCGAAATCCCATCCTTAATAAGGTGAGTGAGACCGTTTATACTTTCACTTGAATTTTATAATTTAATTGAATTACCGGTAACAATAGTAACATGCTGCAATGATTGGAAGTAAGTAATTAATATTTAATTACAGTATTATGAATCATGGTCATTGTACGGATGATATCTTATTCATTTACTCTTAAGTCTAAAGATACACAATACTTTTTTTTTATACTGTTAGTAGTGTTAGTTACAGTAATTAGTAGGGCAGACAAAAACGTTTGAAACTGAAACGACAAATACATTACTATTACTCATTACTTGATTACTACATTGAACATTCGATAGCATAAAATCATAAATAACTAAATTTATAAATTAAATTTGATTTATTGGTCATCGTTACATATGAGTAATTAAATTAGTCTAAATATGTGTTAAGGGGCCATCCATAAATGACGTCACGCGTCTAGGGGGGGAGGGGGGTCCGATTTTTGTGACGATGGGGAGGGGGGACCCTCAAGCAATGTGACGTCACATGAAAGTAGAATATTGTAGTAAATAAATGCACTTAATAACGCTAAATTACAGACATTTTTAACATATTCATATACACAACAACCATCATTTTATTTTTAAACTGCTATCACTGAGAGAATCAGTGCAAGTATGTGAGGTCCAAGCAGACTCAGATCATATTACAAGACGCCAAATAGGAGGAAACTCTGGGTGTAGTTGCAATGACATCTGTGAGAATTTATGGCTAAAGACGGACATTGGAGTCATAGAATTCGCATTCCACGGCAACCACAGGAAGTGGGGTGGAAGGATAACAAATGGTTGACCGTAAGAGGGTGGGGGAGAGAGGTGGTGGTAAATGCTCTAGGGCAGGGATTCTTAACATTTTTTACAGGGCTACAGGCCCACTCCGTTTTAAACACACACCCCAACGTATAAGTTATATTGTAATAAAATTAACAATAATTAAACAATTTAGTTATCTTTGTTTTATTTCTTTAATTAACTTTATAGACAATGGACAAAATTACCATTAAAAGCAATGCGCCAACAAAATTCACAAGAAAAACATTTACTGCTGTAATCAAAATGCACAAGAAAAACATTTACTGCTGTAATCAAAATGCACAAGAAAAACATTTACTGCTGTAATCAAAATGCACACAAACTAATTAAAAAGAAAGCAGCAACAGTTAGCAATTGCAGCAATTACAATCAGTGGCGTAGCTAGGGTTGGTGTCACACGGTCCGGTAAGCTCATAGTGTCACCCCCCCCCCCCCCCACACACACACCCTTTCCACGATGTAATTCTTCTTGTTAAACTTAGTCCACAGTATAACAAATACAAGAACAAAAAAAATTAATTGAAGGCCTTGAGGTAATTGTATTTAAGAACTGTGACATGTACTTAGAATCACTCATTGTTATCAAAGGATAGTTTTATTTCTCAGAATTTAGATGAATACCGGTATAGATTAATGTCACTTACAAAAGTTAACGAACACTCCATTAGGCGTTGAAACATGGTCAAAACGACGTGTTTCTGACTTAATAATAAGGTAACCTAATTGCTGACACATCAACTTTGAACTTTTAATTAAAAACGCATTTTTATTGGTTACATGGATGGAAAATGTACGCATAATCTGTAATCCTTTTGTGGATTTCGGTTAGACCGAGCAGTGTGTACTCTGGAAATACGCAATTTTTCAATTTGATGTCACCCCCTGAGATGGTTTCACCCCCGTGCGGTCTGCACCCCTCTAGCTACGCCACTGAATGCATTTTTCTGGTCTACCACACCTCAGTGCTGGGGAGGTACTTTTACCACTGGATAAGAACCACTGTTCTAGTGAAGTGTTTTTTACACAGGTGCTGTAATTTGATATCCACGGGAGGTGACTCTCTAAAGGGTTTGTAAAGGACAATAGTGGACACAGGGACTTTTTATAGAAGGGGGGGGGGGGTGTAGAGATTTGTGACGTTATATTTTAGGGGGGGTCTAACTTTTTGTGACGATTTGTGACGATGGGGGGAGGGGGGTAAAAAATCGGCAAAAATTGCGTGACGTCATTTATGGATGGCCCCTAAGAACGTGTCAATATTTTACATCTGATTGATGCTGAAAGTTTTGCCTTTGTAATTGTAGTTGGTATTAATGACAATATTAGCTAATAATTTTATAGTCCAACTTGTGATTGTGTAAATTTTAGATCCCTTGTGATTAAGAGTCCTGGGTCAAATTCAAATGGCCTAACCCCACCCCACCCCGTTTTTGTGTGTATACACAGTGTTGCATTTTTTTTGTTCTTTTCATGGAGTGCACATGATCATTGAAGTAAATATAGATGTGATTGTGGTGAAAGTTGTTCTCCCAGATTTGTTTATTTGCGGCAATAAATAATTTTAAACAGTAGCCCCAATAGCCAATAGGCTTACTTCACTGCCTTAATGAAAGTTAATGTGTCTTTAATACGAGTTTTATATATAAAAATACTATATTTTGTGTTGCTTTTATTTAAAATATGGATCTATACAATGACATGTCCAGAAAATATTAAGTTTTGGGATATATACAATAATCCAATGATAGAGTCCTAACAGTTTAACCATAGATGTCCTCACAATGTTAATAACAATAACAGGGGTCATTGCTCATGTTAAATAAATACTCTTGTAACAATGACAGCAATCCATAACAAGACAGCAGTCCATTTCTTGTTCAGTCGTTTCTCCTCTCTGTTGCCAAGGAGGAAGAAAACGCTTGGTCATGCCTCTAGGAAACGACGATGGCAATAGTCAATAGTTTGGATTATTAAACAGGCATTTAAAAAAAAAAAATCTAGGTTACACGGCTAAATATAGAGAGGTTTTAGAAGTCAGGTCGTGTAGGCGATGTGCTGTGTACACATGCAGATTGTACGGGATGTAAAGGCATACACCCTTTGCAGGGTCTCTTAACCTTTTTGCAGCGGGCGACGCGCCCTTCTCTATTTCAAAACATTTCTCGCACCCCCACCCCCGCCCATCGGTGTTTAAAAAGTATTGTAATAAGTTTGTGTGTCTTTGTTTAAATAATTTCTTCAAACCCCCACCCCCCTTTCCCCAACCCCGTGGTAATGTCTTCCTCCCCAGGAGGTAAGGTGTACCCCTGGTTAGGAACCCCTGATCTGCAGGGACTACACACTGGGAAACGTTAGATCTAACTATTTCAACATCAGCACATTCAGCACATCTATTTGTGCAGTTGTCGGCAAACCGAAACGACTATTATTTTCCTCTTGTTTTTTTTAAAGCCACACCCTCGCCAATGTCGCCGATATGGACTCCATAGTATAGTGTCCCGTATAGTATTTTAGTTTTTAGACGTTTTTAAGCTGAAGTTTACTTCACAATTTTTTCTTATACCGAGGCCGACACATTTTTTTTTGGTTTGCAAAAAACCGGAGAAAGATCTTACATGGGTGTATTATAATGAAATGGCCAGTGATAAAGTTCATTAAGTGATGCGAGTTACGAGATCCTTACCCGTGATCCCCCATATTGTTGAATTTGGCCATTAGGAGGAAAAGTTCATAATTAACTTAAGTCTTTCATAGTCTACCAGATTGGAGTATGCACCCATTCGATAGATCATGCTAGACCATCGGATGCCGTCTCTACACCCTGACCCCCTCGTGTCATGTCGACACACTGACCGCACGCCTGTAATCTCCACGCATGGCACCCCGGCTGTGATATTTAGACAATGCCCCCCGGCTTTCATCTCCACACACTGACACACATCTGTCATCTCCATGCACACACTAACTCCGCCCCCCCGGCTGTCATCTCCACACACTGACACACATCTGTCATCTCCACATACTGACTCCGCCCTGACTGTCATCGACACACATGGACCCCCCAGCTGTCATCGACACACATGGACCCCCCAGCTGTTATCGACACACATGGACCCCCCAGCTGTCATCGACACACATGGACCCCCCAGCTGTCATCAACACACGTGAACCCACCTGCTGTAATCGACACAGATGGACCCCCAAAGTCATTGATACACACCCACCCACGGCTGTGATTGACCACACTAGAACCCCCGGCTTTTGTCTCGACACACTGACCCACGGATGTCACCTCCACACACGGACCCCCTCGGCTGTCGTAGACCCGTCTTCGTGACATCAGTCGTCACTCCATCTCATTCCTGGCCTCTAACTCACGCCTCCTTTGTTACCATTATTAAAAAATAGTTAAGATGGACCCAGTGGCGTAGCGAGGTTAACTCGCGCCCGGGGCGCAATACCTTTTTAGCGCCCCCCATTCGAAAACATACAATATTATATGTAAAATATACAATTTGGCGCCCCTTTGTGAGTAGCGCCCGGGGCATGATGCCCCCCCCTCGCTACGCCACTGGATGGACCTTGTAATTTCAATGTCATTTACTTCTCAAACTATTGTCAAAATAGTGCTCCCGCCACGTACCCTGATCAGTTTATTTCCTAGATCAACTCTTGTTTGATAAATAATAGTTGTATAGTTGTAAGTACAATCACGTGACCTTACTAAAACTTTCAGGGTATGGCCTTCACCTTGAAAGAACGCCAAATCCTCGGTATCCACGGGCTACTGCCTCCCGTCCTACTGGACCAGGACCGTGAAGTGTACCAAGTCATGCAGAACTTCTACCGCTGGGACAACGATCTGGACAGGTTTATCTTCATGATGGGACTGCAGGACCGCTCCGAGAAGCTGTTCTATAGAGTGATCACCGAGAATATAGAGTTGATGATGCCGGTCATATACACCCCGACAGTGGGCCTGGCCTGCCAGAGATACGGTATGATCTTCAGGAAACCCAGGTCAGTGGCTCTGTGTATACATGATCTTTAGGAAACCAATGTAAGTGGCATTGTGTCTTCAGTGATCTTTAGGAATCAAATGTTAGGGGCATTGTGTCTGCGTGATCTTTAGGAAACCAATGTCAGTGGCATTGTGTCTGCATGATCTTTAGGAAACCAATGTCAGTGGCATTGTGTCTGCGTGATCTTTAGGAAACCAAAGTCAATGGCAGTATGTCGATAGTGATCTTTAGGAAACCAATGTCAGTGGCATTGTGTCTGCGTGATCTTTAGGAAACCAAAGTCAGTGGCAGTGTGTCTACAGTGATCTTTAGGAAACCAATGTCAGTGACATTGTGTAAGCGTGATCTTTAGGAAACCAATGTCAGTGGTATTGTGTCTACGTGATCTTTAGGAAACCAAAGTCAGTGGCAGTGTGTCTACAGTGATCTTTAGGAAACCAATGTCAGTGGCATTGTGTTGGCAAGGATTTAACAACCAGTCTGATAAACTTAGTCTAATTACATGACAGGACGGTTATCTCACTGGAATTAATTAATTTAGCTGTATTACATTGTCAAACTAACTTATCCGCATCCCCAATACTGTTTACACTGTCATACACTGAGGTCTGGATCAGAAAAATGTTTGGGAAACTGACATAAAAAAGGATCAGAGATCTATTTGTTTAGACATGTTTAGCTGCCAACATTTTAGCAATATATCCTACTCTTGAGTCCTACCATAGCGGTCGTATCTATAGTAGTAACAAATCATGTGGTTTGTTTAAGTTACCACCCGACCATGATATAAAAACAAGCAATGGCGTCGCACGACCACTATAGTACAGTTTGATGAGAAACGTCAAGTATATCTATGATAAGACCGGTTGATACTTGCAACTCTATAGCACGTATGTGAAACTATATTCTAGCTTAAATCGGTCTTTAAGTTATGGACTGTGCAAAGTTCAGAAGTACAATCTAAAAACTATCATGCACACTTCATGTAAGAGAGGCGTGGGTGTGGTAGAGGTCTAGAGGGCGATTCGTCGAATCCCTTGCCCATAGTTTCGCTGTACGCAAAGGTTGTCGTGAGGTTACACGCCATTCTTGTCCCGGGGCACGGGCTCTGTATACATTGCTGTTATGTGACGGATAAAATTATAAAATGTATGTACAACAGGCGAATAGAGATTAGGGGATATTCTGCGGGGCTCAACAGTTTGACCCGTTGGTATAAAATAAATTGTGCGTCAAAACATAAAATGTTGTACATCTCAATAATCAACGTAGGGTTATCTTAAAAAGAGAACTGTGAGAATAATCCATCAAAATCGTTCCTAATGTTGTAGTATGAGATAATTTGAGGCTATCGACAACTTGACCTCCACCTATTTATTACGTCATGTTAGCCACGTCTTTAGAACATACACAACACGTAGCACATAACTCAGTAACCATATAACACATGCAAAAAAAAAAGAAACAACACGTCTATTGTCTATAGCTTCATAAATGATATGACGGACAGAGGTGCCTTCATTTCGGTGGGCAGAGCCGCGAAACGTCAAGCAAGGAAACATCTCCCCATTTCTGAAATATTCTTAAGGTTAAGAAAGACGTTGATTGCATCGAGATTATGACAGAACATAGGAAAGTGGGATCTTGACGATTAAATATGTCGAAGAGAGTATTTGTCAGTTCACCCATGCATTGCCCGGGGGCTCATTAACGGGAAACAAAATACCACATAATATGTCAAGGGAAATCTGTTCAGCAAAAACAGTTGTTTTAGACAAGATCATAGTGTCGCCCCCAGTGAGTTAACAGATAACTTTCACTTCTAAATAACCACGCGGAAACACTTTGCCATTAAATCAGTCAATCCAATTAAGTGTTTGATTTAAATGGCGCGATCACTACAGTACACAACATTAATGTCTCACGTAGCTTGTATATAGACTGAGTTAATCCTTCGTGTTATCTAACGGCGCGAAGCGTTTGAGTGCACCAAAAGATTCCATTATCAGCAAGCGAATTAACCTAATTATCATGACACTCTTAACTGCCATCAGTCGGGGCTTCTATCTCCCGTGGACATTTGCGCGTGTTGATTGTCGACGTATTTATTTATACTGCGGTACTAGTAAACATACAGGCGGGCAGTGGCAATACCGTTGACAAAGCCTTCAGGCTAAATTGATGTACATTTGCTCCTATAGTGTTAAATAAACAAAGATAGATTGCTTGGTCCAGCTTTACATTGTCTCTATTGATAACATTCAATCAAAAGAGGCAAAAGTCTTAGTTGCTTCTTTCTAAATATCATCCAAAGGGATCTTTTTAAAAAATATATATTTCTATTGTGAACACGTAAACATTAAGTTAGTGCCACAGTTGCTAAATGTGCCAAATTCAAATACGGTTTGGTTTGGTTTGGAATGAGGCAGCGCTTTAAGCCACTTTTATATTAAGACATCAAGTTGTGTACAATAATAATGCACGCTCCCAGTCTCGTGGTACTACATTTTACCCATTCATTGTTACCGTTGTGGCTGACTGTAATGGTAACAATGAACGGGTAAAATGTACCACAATAGATTGCTAAGGCAGACAAAGGTGGGAGGGGGGGTCACGTCTGGTCAAATATCCACTATCTGTTTAAGTTATGTTTAAGACCGTTGAGATTTCTACCAGTCGCACCTGGTATTACACGCATTGAGGAACAGTGACGTCATCTACCAAAAGATCTTAGCGTGCTTTAGGCTTGATAGTTTAAAGGATGGCTTAAGAAAAGGGGGGGGGGGTGTCATATATTGGCTTCGCCCTATAGTGCAGCTTTTCCACGGCACCGTTCTGACCATGACCTTCTTTTACAGCAATTGATCTTGGTGCTTAAACGTGACAGTATTGTGGAACAGATCTCGTAGAGTTTATTTGTAAACTAATTCTGAAAATATATGATGGCCTCCCTTGGTCTATTTTATCTACATAAATGACATAACTGTTTTAACACGTTTTTTTTTTTTACGGAAGTGGCAATTTACGTCTATCAGGGTGTGCGAAGCCCCAGCAACCCTCCACCCCACCCCCAATATCCACAACAAACAGTATGGCATTACTGTGCTACACCAATGTGCTTAGTTTGAAGGTTCCTTCAAATGTACACAAAAGGTCCACCGTGGGTTCGGTTGACATTATTTTCATGTGATTCGAAGGTTTTCCATTTGTAATTTCTACCTAAATCTTCACCCCCATCTTTGCAATTGGACATTGAAATCACGCTTCTACATTATAAAATGTCTAGTAAGATTATAGATATTCACACATTCTCCAATACTACTACAAGGTAAGCTGTGGCAGTTTGTTACAGCAGTTTTGTTGTACGACACGGTACATGGTTGTAATGGGTTCGGCGTGTGACTGACCAAGATGTCAGTGGAGACGTGAACAGAAACACGCCGGTACGTGCTGACATGAGCGGGCGATGCATGTTTCAAACGGTGAACTATTATTAGGTTTGACCCGAGCTATTCAGTGGGAAGTTAAATACCAACATGCAAGACATGGTCGGACAATCCTATGATAGAACTGTGTTGATGTGTTCTCTTAAAAGTTATTTTAGATGTCATGCTATTTTTAAAAAAAATCTTAAGTACTACAGTAGTTCTAAGCCACAAGTAATGGTAATTTTATACACATTATTTCATTATATATTCGTTGTTGAGTTGACTAATCGACTGCTTTGTGCTGTGAACATCTGCCATTCTCCGAGCACATAAACACATGGTCACATAAACCGCTCATTCAGCATATTCCCCGGTGTTTTTTTAAAATATATAAACAACTACAAGTCTGAAACTCATTAAAAAAAGAAAAAAAAGTTTGCAATTTAAAAGAAATATATTTACCTTTACGCCATTTTATTTTATTTGCATTTTCTTTGGTTACAAAAATTTTTTTTTTTTCTTTTTTAGCGTTAAACAGTTTGTCTGGTGTTCACTGTCCAACTATGTAACCTTGTTTACTTCTTCAAAAACTAGTCTTCTTCTATGGCCGTCTGTACCTATGACCACGTGACAATCCTGGATATTTCAGCTGCTGGAATAATCCGCAGGTCCTTTTCTATCTGCTCTGTAGAAACAAGTTCCGTGCTAACACGTGCTCTCCCTGTCATGGTTTCATAGAGTATTATTTGATTCTAACGTCAAATGGAAATTTGTCAACACGAAATATGAACAAATGTGTAACAATAGATTAGCCTTTAGTGTACATTTTCATTGCTCGTTCTGTCGGTATCAAAGAAATGCCAACATAATCATAATATTCTGGGTCTGGTCAATGAACGAGGTGTATCCTTTCTCTTTCTCATCCAATATATCTCTATCTTACTCTCCATCTCACTCTCTGTATCTCCATCTCACTCTCTGTATCTCCATCTCACTCTCTGTATCTCCATCTCACTCTCTGTATCTCCATCTCACTCTCTGTATCTCCATCTCACTCTCTGTATCTCCATCTCACTCTCTGTATCTCCATCTCACTCTCTGTATCTCACACTCTGTCTCATTGCTTCTCTATCTACATATGCCTATAGTGATTTGTCTACCCCTTGCTACCCCACAGATCCATTTATTTCAAAGTTTAGATTCACTCAATGGAACCTCTTCCAAAGGTATTGCCTTGCTTAGTAATTAAGTTAATATCCAGAGAAAAGTATGCAAAGGTGTGGCTTTGTGAGTTTGTTAGGGTCCATGGTCCCCATCACGGCGAAGATATCACCGAGGTCTCGTAATGGGCAGTTAATCCTCGCTTTGGAACCAATGCTACAAAATCTTCACTTACCACACATTAGCAACCGACACGTGAGAGGCGTCAATTTCAAACTCATGTAGCTATTAAGTGACATAACATATGTGAAAATTATTTTCTATGTGAACTATTTGCTTTAGTAACGTCGTCCGGGGTAGTTGATAGCTTTCCATGCTACTGACGCCAATGAAGGCACGACCTCCCCACACAGTGCTCCAACGATGAGTTGAAACAAAAATTATGGAGGGATTACATTTATTGGGAAATAACGGGCTTGGTATATTTCAGGAATACGTTTTACATAATCAAGCGTAACGTCACGTTTAATTCACGCGTTTGGGGTGGGGGGTGTGGGGGTAAAGAGGAAAGGATGAGTTCATCAACCAGTGAGCCTGACATCCGGTCTGTCTGTACAAACAACGCGCAGTAACGCTAATCAATGCTAGGGTCCCTTAAAATAGCCCATTCTGTACCATGTCTACCTCTATCGTCATCGATCTTTTGAGTGAATCAAAAGTTCTGGTGATGACATTAGAACAGTTTTACCAACGTGTGGCTTAAGCCGACCTTTTTTTTTTAATAATCATTTTTTTTTTTTTTTTTTTTTGTGTGGTGGTGGGAGGGGTGGAAGGGGGCAATTTGAAGATGTTAGTCTCTGAGATAGGAAATGTGTTTAAGGCCCCAAAATAAACGACCATGATGTTTGCTATACAATAAGATAAGATAGATACTATGCTTTATTGATCCAAATAATTGTATTTTGATTACATTGTATATATTCATCTATCGAACCTGTGCTTGATGACAGACGTTGAATTCTCACGCCACACACACAGCCAGTTACAAGTACATCAAATGAGATGACTGTGCAGTTTTACTCTTGACGTAGTGAAGGCCAGGCTGTGACCCGATTAACATCAGACATGTCACAAATACATGTCAAAAAAATTAACTGGTTGGGTGTGTGAGGTGGTGGTTATGTGTCTCCCCCCCCCCCCCCCACATAGACCTGTCAATGTTGTCAACTTTGTGGCAACACAATGCATGTCATGCAGTAACGTATCACATACGATGTGCTTCACGGAAGTAGTATTCATGACGTTAAATGAACTTGACGACACCCCTTATCGGGGGGCTGAACAGACTTGAACATATATTTTTACATCGATGTCTACATCCAGTGGCGTAGCTAGAGTGTTTGGCGCCCGGGGACAAGATTCATTTTAAAGCGCACTCTTTTCCTTTTCTCAACTCTCAAACCTAATATTTTCATCAATAAAATAATACCAAAGCACATTTTGGCGCCCCTAACTAGCTGGCGCCCAGGTTCATCTGTACCCCCCTCACCCCCCTACGCTACGCCTCTGTCTACATCAGCCTCTTTGGTGCATCAAACTTTAAAAAAAGGTCCGATATGACTTTTTCTGCGCAGCTCTAAAAAAATCGCCTTGCAAAGCATATTAATTTGATTTTACATAGTTGGTGTTCTGTCTAAGTAGACATACGCGTGTCTCACTGTTTGAGCTAACTCAACCTGTTATATTTCCCATGCAACAAACATGTCACAACATACATGTCACTTACAGAAAAGTGTCTTTGAAACCCGGTTTTAGTATATCAGTGCCAGCTTACGGCATTCTTGATGTTTCATTTGTATGACTTGAAACTTACAATTAGTACAAAATGTTTTAACGCACCATCTGTACCAACATTACCACTTGCCTTGGCGTAACCCATGTGCACCATTTGTTCCAAGAATATCACTTGCCTTGGCATAACCCACCATTTGTTCCAAAATTACCACTTGCCCTGGTGTAACCCACCATTTGTTCCAAAATCACCACTTGCCCTTGTGTAACCCACCATTTGTTCCAATATTACCACTTGCCTTGGTGTAACCCACCATTTGTTTCAAGAATATCACTTGCCTTTTTGTAACCCACCATTTGTTCCAAAATTACCACTTGCCCTGGTGTAACCCACAACTTTTGTACGAACTGTTCTGTTACGACCGTCCAACTGTGTCAATGACTCAACGCCCCTCCAACATTGATACACTGTCTTTGCACCAAAGGTGATTAAACTGACTCAGCGAAGGAGAGATTAGAGATTTCCTGTTAACCAGATTTGAGGTCATTTAGCCGAACCACTTGTCAGCCCCGCAGCTGTTCTACGTGACTACTTAAAGTAGCGGCCGTTTTCTTCTGTTCAGTGACCCTCTCAGTGCAGATAGGTTGTAAAGAATCTCAAGGAATATGGTTACGCTGACTGAATTCAAACCATCGAGATCCTACTGGCTGCCAGGCGTTTCGTGCTTTATTCTCTTGTATACCACTCAATGACTTTATGAATAACTCCATGGACTTCACAGTTCATGGACTGAACAAAATGACAGGAGTGGGGAACGGTAGCATCATTACATGTCAGTATCACTACCACGGGCACATAAAATGACCTGGGAATGTCCTAACAATCAACGTCTATACAGTGACTAATTTTGCCTATATTTCATTAAATCAATTTACATTGAATTCGTTCCACGTCGTTGGTATTTGTGAGGCAGCATTTTCACATTTATTACTCTGATGATTCGATTTTATATTGAAAAATTAATGAAACAATCACGGAATATTCAGTGGCAGCGGTTCTCAACCCGTGGGTCGCGACCCCTTTGGGGGTCGCACGAACCTTTCCCAGGGGTCGCCTATATTACGGACCGTTATAAATGGAGAATTTAATCTCTTAATTTTAGTCTATGGCTCGTTCTAAAAACAATCCATAATAAAGGACGATACCAATGTTGAAAAATAATAACAAATAAAACGACAACCAAGGCCAGAGCTAATTACAATTAATAACTTTTTAATTTGTGTACTTCAATTAAATAATAACAGCAAAAGAAATATGATTAAAATTATAAACTTACACATTTTCAGGTACCGGTACTGTTTGTATAACATACATTGAGCACACAATTGTACGAGGAAATAGAAAAATCTACACACAACAAAGTATTAAATAATGACACAGCACATCTCGTGGTAAAGGAAAAATCTCTCTCTCTCTCTATCGGTCAGCCCTTTTTATAGGCATTTCCTACTAATGTCTAGAACCATCTAATGCATTGTTTTGCTTTCCCGTTTTATCCAGATCCTTCTATAAGGTTCTGAATAACGAAGCTTTTTGTAAACAAGGGAAAGTTTTTTTTTAGCCACACTTCAAAGGTGGTCACGAGAGTTCACGAGGGGTCATGCGCGTGGAAGGCGGGCTATGCGTGTAACAAAACACATCATCCCTCATAACACCTAAGACCACCTGAAAACACATATGCCCCATAGTGATGAAGTATAACCGAAAATAATTTTGTGGCTGGGGGTCGCCACAACACGATGAACTGTATTAAAGGGTCGTGGCCATTGGAAGGTTGAGAACCACTGTTCTGTGGCAACTTCCACACATATTAACATCATAAAGACCGCGAAAAGATCCAATGATCATCTTATTATTATTTAATTTCCCCAAATAAGAAACATCAAATACCCATATTGCGGGTTAGAAATACCACAGTCACATGAAAATAGTTGAGTTGGCCTAGAAATTCCCAGTTGAGTTTCATGTACACGTGTCATATTATAGCGTTTCTATTTGTCGTCTGCGTTTTCACAGCAGTCAACATGGGGCTTGCACGTTTGTTGTTGTAAGGATTTGTTTAGAGTGTTTGTTTGGATGTTCATAAACAGAGGGATTAACATTTTACTTACCGTATAACCCTGACCTTGGATTCTGGAAAATAGTGTTAATAAGGGTGTGTGCGGCGGCTGGGGGAATAGTGGTCATTTACGGTATGATCCCTCACTGTAATGTAAGAATAATAACCTACATTGTGTGTGTGTGAAGGCCATCACATGGGCCCTGAAACCCTTGAGCCTACAGGTGGCCTATTATATTTAAGGAGCCCAAAGTTGTGATTTGGAAAGAAAAAAAAGAAAATTAACCATCAACTCTGAATGCAGGCGTCCTAAACCTTGAAATCAGAGTGGCCCAAAAGCCTTGAAATTGGAGGGGTCCAAAACCTTGAAATTGGAGGGGGCCTCTAAAAGTTACGCAACGGCTCTGTATGAATGTCTGAGCGTGTCTGTGTACTTGCTTTGCTCCTAGTTTTTCATCTTATCATGATAAAACATTGACCTGTCAACTTGACTTCTTTAATGTTTGATTATCAGTTTAGGACATCAATGTTTTTGGCACTAATCATGAAATTATCTCACTTGTAATGGCAAAATATTGATAAATTGTGACACGAGTTGTGTTATGACGTAAAACAAAATGATATTGTTTGTTGCCATCTCCAGGGGATTGTACATCACAATCAATGACTTGGGATATGTCTATGATATTCTCTGTAACTGGCCCATTGATGATGTCAAAGTAAGCTTCTTGTTAATCTAACTGGGCTCATAACACTTAGACACATTATATACTGTACCATGACACTTTATAAACTGTACCATAACACTTAGACACTTTGTATACTGTACCATAACACTTAGACATTTTATATCCTAAAACACAAGACTTAAACACATTATATAATATACATAACACTTAAATGATTTGTATATTGTACCATGACACTTAATATATTGTACCATAGCACATAAACATGTTAAACACTGGACTTGAACACTTAAGTTAATGTACATTGAACACTTAAAAAACTGCTGAGCAATAATTTTTGAGGTGGATTAAGTCCTAAAATAATTGTTGATTTACTCCCCTTTTATATCCTACACCTTTAAAATGTTATTTTCAATCTGTCAACATTTATTATTTCTTAAATTTAAAACAGCAATAATCTTTCTTCATAAATTGTGAACTATTTTGTGAAAAAAACGTGGGGTTTTTTTGTTAAAAGGAAAAGTTAATTAAAATCTGAATAAATATTTTATCTCCCATTAACCGAGTTTAAATGTACAAATAATTACTTTTAATTTTAATATTTGTGTGTGTCCCCGATGTCTTCAGGCCATTGTCGTGACAGATGGAGAGAGAATATTGGGTCTGGGAGATTTGGGAGCTTATGGCATGGGCATCCCAGTGGGAAAACTGTCACTCTATACTGCATGTGCTGGAATCAAACCTGAGAATTGTCTGCCAATTACTATAGATGTTGGTACTAACAATTTGGTGAGTATTTTACAATGGCAGTACACAAATTACTATAGATGTTGGTACTAACAATTTGGTGAGTATTTTACAATGGCAGTCCACAAATTACTATAGATGTTGGTACTAACAATTTGGTGAGTATTTTACAATGGCAGTCCACAAATTACTATAGATGTTGGTACTAACAATTTGGTGAGTATTTTACAATGGCAGTCCACAAATTACTATAGATGTTGGTACTAACAATTTGGTGAGTATTTTACAATGGCAGTCCACAAATTACTATAGATGTTGGTAATAACAATTTGGTGAGTATTTTAAAATGGCAGTCCCCCCAATAACTATAGATGTTGGTACTGACAATTGAGTATTTTAAAATGGCAGTCCACCAATTACTATAGAGTATTTGATAGTAGCAGTCCAGCAAATACTATAGGGTATTTTATTGTGGCAGTCTACTAATTACTCTCGATGTTGGTAAAAACAATTAGGTAAGTATTTTATCATGGCAGTCTACCAATAACTTTACTATAGGGTATTTTATAATGGGAGTTAACCAGTTACTATAATGGCAATCCACCAAATATAATGAGAATGTCCTTAAGTGATATATTGCCTTAGATCAGTGGTTCTCAACCTTTCTAATGCAGCGACCCTTTAATACAGTTCCCCCATGTTGTGGCGACCCCCCAACCACAAAATTATTTTCGTTGCTACCTCATATCTGTAGAGTGTTTACCGATTGTCTTAGGCGACCCCTGTGAAAGGGTCATTCGACCCCCAAAGGGGTCGCGACCCACAGGTTCCTTTTAACATAATGAAATAGTAAAAACTCAATGTGTGAAAGCTTGAATAAAAACAGAGGACAACCCAAAGAGCTTTTCGGCTGGAATCTTTCCTTAGCAAACAACAACAATAAAATAAATTATTGTTCCTTTAAACTGTAGGCTAAAGATTAATTTAATTAACTTTTCCAGGCCTTGCTGAATGATCCTCTATATATTGGTCTCCGGCAGAAGAGGGTGTCAGGACCCAACTATGATAAACTTATTGATGAGTTTATGAAGGCAGTGGTGAAAAGGTTTGCTTAATTTATTCTGTCTCCATGTGTTGATTTTTTAAACATTGCAGGGCATGTTTTTTTTAATAATGCTTGTCTAGAAATCAGCATAGGAATGTGTATAGGACATTACTATCTTGATCATTAGTTAAGAAATAAGATGGAAAGAATATATTTGCAGATAATTAGAAAACTGCCACAACAGCATATGACACAGTGTAATGGTTGATTATATATAGATACAAGACACAAAATGTAAGGTTGATTATATTGAGGATGCAAAACATAATGTAAGGTTGATTATATTGAGGATACAAGACATAATGTAAGGTTGATTTTATTGAGGATATAAGACATAATATGAGGTTTATTATAACAAAGATGGAAAAAAAAACACTGAAAAGACATCACAAACTTTTTTTTGCACAAATAAAATAAAATTTATAATACCCGGTAGACAGATTCATTTTTGCTAAAGTCTAGTCTGGACAATCAGTACAAATATTTTGCATGTTGAAAAATCTCTTACCGGTACCCCATTACCTAGATCTCTTAAGCTGTAAAACTTCACCAAGTTTTGGGGGGATGGGCATCTCTCAAATTTTGTCCTAGCTACTAACATAAAGCCAATATTTACTAAACCTGTCTTTAACAGATCTCAAACACTTTCTGATATATAAATATAAGTAATGTCTGGAGTCTGTTTTTTTATTGTTTTTTTTTATTGACAACATTTTACTTTGTAAGTTAAAAACAAAACAGGACATAATTAGTCTTTCAACATATTATATTTCTTGACCTTTAATGAATCTCCCTTAAAAAGGAACTATTTTGAAATGTCTTGAATCAGCCTGACTTGATTTCTTTTATATTTTTGTTAGGAGGATATCAGAGATATTTTCAAGTGAAACTTTTCTAAGAGAGCGGGTCATTAGGGTGCCTGTGCCTTTCATCAGTTTAGTTGAGTAATTAGAGGATTTAGGTATTTCAGTTTAAGGCAGTAAGGCATCATTATAATATACCATTCTAAAGATGCTGATAGTGTTTTATATCATAGACAAAATATTTTTTCTATAAAAAAATAAATGTTAAAAGTGTTGCCTCATCTCTTATTTCAGATATGGTAAAAGTTGTCTGATCCAGTTTGAAGACTTTGGGAATCACAATGCTTTCAGATTCCTAGAGAAGTACAGACATACCTATTGCACCTTTAATGATGATATTCAAGGTAAGGGTGTAATATGTGTATATATATATGGATCTGTCTTGTTATTTTGTTACATAACTAGTGGTGACTGACAATGCTTCAATTTTTTTACTTTTATTTCTTTACAAAGGAAAGGAAAGTTTGATAACTGATTATGTTTACAGCTCCATAAGCCTATCACAAGTTAATTCCCTTGGTTTAGCAACTGTGGACTGCTTACATCCGAGGCCGTTTTTTTTTCTTTAAGTCTAACAATGAAAACTTAAAAATCCAATTTGACAGTAATCAGTGACCACCTTCCTCAGGCACGGCAGCCGTAGCTGTAGCTGGAATCCTTACAAGCCTCAAGATATCCCAGATCCCCATCCAAGACAATGTCTTTCTCTTTCAAGGTGCTGGAGAGGTAAGATAGTGAGGTTAAGTTTAAGTAGCAATATTCACACAGGATCTTGTTTGTCATGTTTATAGTAGCTTTATACATTTTGAAATAAACCACCAAAAAAATATATCGAGAAAATTTATGATTTTCGAATTGTAGAAAAGTTTACTTTTATATCTTTTAAGTACCGGGTAACAGATGATATGTAATGACATATTTGTGCTATTGAAATAGTTACCATATTGAAGGTTTAACAAAAAGACACACTCAATAAACAAAGTGAGTATTCTGAGAGCTTATATATACTTCTACCAATTGTTCATTCATCCAACTCATATCTGCAGGCATCCATTGGTATAGCCAAACTCTTAGTGAAAGCCATTGTTAAGGCTGGTAACACAGAGGAATCTGCATATAATCAAATTTGGCTGGTTGATTCCAGAGGACTTATTGTCAAGGTAGGCATTGGGACTCAGTAATTTTATTATAAGGGATGAGCATTGTTTCTCTAGTATTTCCATTGTAACATTTTTACTTTTAAGATTAGAAGTGACATCTATCTGAGAGCCTCTGCTTCAGAAAGCAAATTATCTTCAATAAATACACATTGCAATGCATTATTTTTAATATTCTTTCGTTTTTAATGTTAACAGAATCGTCCGAAAGGTGGGGTTGAAGGGGAGAAAGTTATGTTCGCCAAGGATCATCAGCCCCTTGATAATTTGGAGGATATTGTTGCAAGCATCAAGCCAACAGTTATCATTGGTATGCTTTCCAGAATAATCATAATAAGTTCTATCAAATGTTTTTTTTGTGAAAACCAGTGTTAATTAATTAAAAAAAATTAAATTCATGCAGATGAGGATTATAAAATTTTATCCAAAATATTTATCATCAACATCCTCTTCCACCTCAGTGGGGCATACAATCAAATATCTGCATGTCTGCTCTTTCTGTTACAGCAAATTTAGTTTTATTATTGTAAGTCTGCAAAGTCTACAGTTCTTGAACAAATGTCTGTAGTTTTGCCTTGGTTAAAAAATATAAATAAATGAGATACATTAAAGACTAAACAAGGGATGCAACTTCAGGTTAGTATATTGTAGTGCAGGGGCTAAAATATAATCAGGATGCAAGATTTATACAAGTGTCTGTCAGCCCTATGGTACAATGGTAGTTTTGTCTGCGTCTTGACAAAACGGCTTGAATTCATCTGCGGATGATGTCCTCAGCTATGAGGAAATAGGCAGGTGGAATGAACTGGTCAGCCCAGTGAGTCAGCTGTTCTGAAGGAGAAGGTAAACCATTGAAGGCAGATATTGGTGACGATATTGACATGGGATTTAAGCTACAGCTGCTGGAATATATCAGAAATTAAGATTTAAAAAAAAAAATATTTTCAAGTCTCAAGTCATTTCATGTATTTTGAAACATAGCATAAAACATGAAATAATGCATACAACACAACATACTTTTTGTCTCCATATAAGGTGCTGCTGCTATTCCTGGTGCATTCAATGAAAAAGTCCTCACGGACATGGCCAAATTTAATAACAGGCCGGTTATATTTGCTTTGAGTAATCCGACCAGCAAGGCAGAATGCACTGCAGAAGAGGCCTATAGGGCAACTGATGTGAGTAGTGAAATTTAAGTCTTAGTACAGTACATTAAAGCATTATTTTAATACAACATATTTAAATTTACAATTGATGCAATGAACCAACCAATCATGTGTAAATGGGTTCTGTACTCTCCCAATCTTAAAACAACCATGGATCACTACACATCCAATGACTTATGTTGTATATACCCATGCAAATACTTTTTGAGATTTGCTATAAATTTTACAAATATATCCTTGTGAAATTGTTCTTAAACTTTCCAATGTCCTGCCTCTGCGGTTTATAGTAATTATCGACTCAATATAGACTAAAACATATGTGACATTTTGTAATTTTTCAAATAAAGCTGATAAGCTCTAGCATTTTTCAGACTTTAATTTGAGAGAGAAAATTGCATAAATATAATATTTAAAAAAAACTAAACTTAAAAAGTATCTCTTTAATTATTCATATTTGATTAATCCATTTCCTTTCTATCTGACTACCCATTCTTCAATAAAAGGAACACTTAAACCATAGAATTATTTGAAAATATTACCTTTTTATCTTATGGATGGAATATAAATGGCAACTTCCCCTACCAAACATTGGTTCAAGGGTTACTTTGTATTTGGCACCTCACCCTAATCACTTTGTTAGTGTTGTGCACAAAGTATAATGTTACAGTGAAACCCCGCTATAACAGGAATCTTTATATAACACAATCATGGCATGGCATGGCATGGCGCCCAAAATTTTGTATAGTCAACTGAAATAAATTGATCAAAGTAGTGAGAAATTAAACAACCCCTAAGTTTTTTTGTATAGATCCTTTATATGTATTTTATTATTTTATCTCAGATTAATATTCTAATGTTCCAGCTGCTTTTTACACTGCATATTTAGTCACCATTTCAGAAAAACAAAAGAAAATTATGCACCAAACGCAGCTGCGATATTTTTTTTATTTTTAGGAATCTGATTTAGCGCGTTTATTTGCCAAGTTTCAGCTCGATAGATTGAAAGGAAGAAGGTCAATTAGCATTTGAAGATTTTGCCACCCACCCAGAAACACACAAACAAAAGTGCAGTTAATATAAAGGATTTTGTTTTAAGTATAAAAAATATGTATTAACTTTCTACAAAAATATGCATTCTTTTTAGAGAATAATCACAAATCCTTTTATACTAGTCCAACTTCAACATCATATAGCTCACTAGCCACAAGAGATAGATTTAAAAAAAAAACTTTTTTCTTATTTTTCCTCATTTTAGTGCAATCTGATTTATACGGACTACGGGTATCATATTATATCAAGGCTTCACTATATCTTTTATACATTAATGTGTCTTAAAATCCCCTCGGTCATTCTTTAAGAAAGTTAAATAATGATAACAGCTCTGAGCATATATGTACAGGGCAGAGTTGTATTTGCAAGTGGCAGTCCATTTAATGCAGTGGAACATAAAGGAAAGATCTACCATCCTGGACAAGGCAACAATGCTTATATATTCCCTGGTACAGCCCTCGCTGTCATTGCAGCAGATATTCGTAATATCTCAGAGGATATATTCCTGACAGCAGCAGAAGTAAGCTTTAGCTTAAAATATAAGAATTTCATCATGCAGTTGTTTCATTTCTTATCTAAATACATAAATAACACTAGCATCAAAATTTCAAGGATATCATTGAGATGATGAAATTTAATAATAGTAACAGTCCTTAACTAAATTCTCAAGATCATGCAAGTAAATCCACATCATTATAAGCATAACATTTTTAAAGTTAAAAAAAAGCTCTGGTTAAAATAAGACAAGACCTTCAGGTAAAAATAAATTATGTGTTTAAGGCCAAATGACAAATACATAGATATCATTAACAATATTAACTAAGGCAGGCCTGCACAACATACGTCCCGCTACTTTTGGGCCCACAAAGTAACGAAATATTCTTTATTATTATTATTTTTTTAATAGCTTTCCCCACTGTCCTATTTTCTTTCGGCCTGGACAAGTTTTTCATAACAGCCTGCCTTAACATTTTGAGTTGTGCAGGCCTGACCTGTGGCATTAACTTGACTAACCCTTGCTTATTTATTCATAGTAACAACCAGCTATAAATGTTAGGCAATCATGATACTGAGGTATATTTATATTTGTACACTTATTTTCATTGATTGAAATTTGGAGCTTTTGAATAGATTAAAATAAATTGGACAAATACATATGTAATTTTTTTTTAGCTTATTCTAAACTACCAGTATAAATAGTTTAAATATCATAGCTATAAACTATAAGTGTTTCTTACACATTTTTTATAATATTTTTTTTAGACTCTTGCTAAGATGGTGACAAAAGACAATCTTGAAGAAGGGAGAGTCTATCCAAAACTGGGTGACATTCGAAATGTGTCTTTAAGACTAGCGGAGGACATTATCAACTTTGCTTATGATAACGATTTGGCTTTTCGCTACCCTAGACCTGATAATGTCAAGGAGTTTCTTTCAGAATATGTATACAACACTGATTATGAATCATACATTCCACCAGTCTATGACTGGCCATCACAAAATCATGAAATGGTAATGTTTCATTAGATATTAGATTCATCGTGGCATTTAACTGATCAAAGTTTTTTTATTTTACTATAAAGATTTGTCTCATTGTGAATGACAATTATGGGATTCATCTTTAAAGACTAGAGAAATCTCTATTCATTTTGTAAAAAGCATTATAATTTTCTGACTTTGGCATGAAATGTTGCTGTGTTATTTTAGATAACATCACTAAGGAATTACATCATTTAAATAGTTTTTTTTATATTTGTATATGTTTTATTTTGGTGAAATTTAATTTGCTACATCTGTTATAACGCTGCTACCTTTAACCATTAATGAAAAGTTTACTTGCAAAAGAAAATTGAATACAGTGTATTTGCTGTTGTTTTTCACAGATACATTCTGATTGAACTTAAGTTGAGCCAGTTGAACTTAAGTTGAGCCAGTTTGCTGCTACCGTTATTTTCTTTGACGACAGTAGACCAAATTGATCTAATAACAGAAGAAAAGGAAATGAATGCTCAATAATTAAATTTCCATGTGCCACAAAGAAATAATCTGTAGCGACAGCCTGTACCCTAAATAAGGAGCATGCCAGCTTCTCTGAAAAGTTGCCCATTTGTTTACTATTATACTTGCTTTGGAAATCAAGTTAGATTCTATTATTTTCAGATCCTTTCCAAAACTGTGTGCCATAGCCATATGTGATTTTTAATTTATTGATTTTAAATATATTTACTTTTAATGAAGCTCACAATTTCTTTAAAAGTGAACATTTTGTCCAGAATGAAACAAAGCATAAGTGACACTGACTTGCAAATTAGTTATGTTGAGTAGGTCCAAGAGTGTTCATTTAGCACCGGAGACCAAATAATTGGGAATTTTTGTCTACCTTTTTATTTTCATTAGACAGATGATTCATTTCAAGTCACTTAAACTCTCACACCAGAGGGACTCAAAGTAAAATTCTTTGTCATAAAAAAGGCATATTTTTAGGCAAAAATTGTGAAGGCTTATTTGCATAAGATTGTTACTACCAATATTTGAGAGATAATTTATTTAATTTGCGGTTCTTTTCTATAAATAATGTAATCAAATGGGGTTTTCCCCTCAAACCCTAGATACGTGCACTTTAACAATTTTTATCGGTCATTATAATAGTAGTTCAAATTTAGGCTTAGTTCAACATTGAATTTACATTTGCTGTGGCATTCTTCAATTTTTATTATTTTTAGAGAACTCACAAGAAGTGCAGTGACATTCCATTGACTTCATGACCATACTTTCTATTTATTATTTGTTCAGATATTGTGACCAGGTTTTTTTTTTTTTGGTGTGTTTTTTCCACAAGTTTTTTCTCCTCAGAAAACATTACTACATATATTGCAAATAGGTCATGACCTTTTGACATTTTTAATATTTCAATTGGAACAAATCAGTTACCAGTACCTTCAAGGATTTTTATTCTATCTTTTATTTATTGTGGACACCAACTTCTTAATAAAATATTTTACAGAAAAATGTAATTTCTTTTGGCAATTCTTTTGTAATATCAGCTTAAAATTAAACAGTCAACATAAAAGAAATTCATGGAAAACAATTTTATTCACCATACATTTACATGAGTGTATGTCAAACTCAAAAGGTATTTATACATAAACAACTGCACAGCAGTTTCAAATAATATATTACATAAAACAGTATAAACATTAATACAAAAAGATTCCATCGCCTGTAATATGTAAAACAAGAAATATTTATTTAAACTGGCCATTAATATCCCCCCCCCCCCCCAAACACATATTACTCAATTCTTAAAGAAAGAAGTGAAGAACAGCTGTTTTGTCCAATTACATAGCCAACCACCTAGTGTTCATAATACTGCAGTGAAAGATAATTTTTAAAAATTAAGCAGTGTTTTGCAATTTTTTAATCAGAAATTTAAGAATAAACCTTTCAATTAGCTACCAAATGTTTGATGCAATGAATACTGTTAACTCATTCCCGACGGATGCGTCCAAATGCGTCCCGGCGCATAGCGACACACCTCTCGTTTTTAGTTAAAAATAGCAATGAAATCTCGCACCGAGACTTCCGGCGATGGCGTGATTTCAATTTAGAAACCGGATGTTTTTATCTTGTTTCACTTTTAAACTACGTGTGCTTTAGTACGGCGCGTCTATATCTTGCATGTATTTGCCAGAGGTGCCAAAAATCGATTTTTTTGGCCATTGTTCATTATTTTTTCGCCACTAATGTTATATTTTTATTAAACTTTATCCATTCTTTGATGCATTCGTCCTTAATTCATTAACATTTATTAATATTTAGCAGCTTAAAAAATATTTTTGAAATGTAAATCAATTTCAAAACCGAGTTACTTCCCTTCTCTCAGGAAAATAAATGAAGTACGGAAGTAGCACTGCCGTAGGGAATGAGTTAAAAATATCAAAGTGGTTCAAATGAAAATAATACAAATGCCACTTTTGATGGAGTTTAGTTAAGCAATTTGTAAAATTAAATACAGGCAGAGCATTACCCTTTTGACTGTCGATTGCATTTATTCACTAAGATCACTTTTATCAAACTCTGTCATTGCACATGCCATCAAAATCATACACCTTTGCAGATATAGATTTATTTGCATTTAAGATTCATAGTTCTGTAAATTGAACTAGAATACAAAACATTACTTAAATGATATTTTCATCCACATTGCTAGAACACCTTGATGTACACATATCCTTGGGGGCGTGTGCATGCAGCTGAAAGTAGCAGTAGTTCAAACTTATCCAGAATTAGCCCCTGTACGCCGTTGCCTAGCACTTAAAAAACTTGATCTCATTTCTTTCACATCATCTTTGTCTATAGCTAAAAGTAGAGGAGAAGAGTAAATTAAAATAAAGTAACGAAGGAAATGCATGTTCAAAGTACACAATCAACCACAAGAAAGGCAACTGAAATTTTAAATTATTAAAAAATTAAGATATTTTTATAAAAATAAGTGCAATAAAAAGTACAATTTAATGAGCTTTTCATCTTGATATCAGGAGTATTATCTTTCCACCATTTAATGAAGCTTATACAATATATTAATTAAGTATTTATTGTATGTAGGCTTACTTTTATGGTAGACCTCTCCTTATAAACAAAATATTACTTTATGAAACTGAGTTCTTAAAAATTCAAATGATAAATTTATGGTAACTGAACTCACCATATTTTAAACAATCTATTATTATTCCAGCAGCGCCCAGCACAAAGACCAAAAACAGAGTGTACACGATACAAGTTACTAGACAGAAAAACCCTTTGTCATGAAAGCATTCATTCAGCTTGAAGGGTGCCTTTAAAAGATAGGAGTGGAGACTGGTATCAGAGGTGTCATTGTTATTTGAATCTATGCTTCTGTGTCGCCTTGCCACCCTCTGTCTTGCTTGAGAGAAACCCGAATATTGAGTTACTGAGGTTTCTGCTGATAGCGTCCTGTCAACAATTATGTCACCACTGCTGTTAAGCAGGTTTTCTGGTGGAATGCTAACATTTGTGTCAATGGATGCAGAAAAAGTTAATGAAGATTCATCTTTATCACAGGAACTATTAGAGTTTATTTCACACTGAGAGTTTAACTGATCATTTAATTGGATACTAAGACTTGAGTTTTCAGATGCAGGTAAGGCAACTGAAGGAGTATTTTCTTCCTCTGTATCTTCATTGTCAGAACTATTGAAACCACTATCATCATAAACCAAGTTCACACAACTTCCATAAGGAGTTCTAAGTCTTCTATTTCTAGATATTTGAACAGTTTTTACCAACTCTAATTCATTTCCATCACAAAATTTGATCTCAAGACCTTCATCTTCTGATAACTGTCTTCTAAGCACAAGTTTCCTTGTACAATCACTATTAAACTGTGTCGTTATATCTTGTTCAGAATCACTTGCAATGTCTTGGGTCGCTATAGGAAGCTCTGATGACTCTGCCTCTGGGGACAGCTTAGTAGAAACAGATTCTGGGAAATTCATGATGCTGTTCATCTTATCTACAAAATATCTTCATCCACAGATAATTTATAATAACGATTCAGTAATTCAGCTAAGAAATATGCTTGAACTGTATTGTGACTTATCTGAAAAGGAAAGAAATTTTTTTTTTTTCAAAAATATTGAAACCACAATCATAAGGCGGTAAATGTGAAGAGATATCACCGTGTTTTTTTTGGCATTTTTAAAACTTATTAAAATCTCTTTTCGTAAGAAAACATTTGATGGTAATACCTAAAAATAGCTAAGTAAATAAATAGAATAGCTATACTTATACTATTATAACTGAAATTTTTAACAATTGCGATGATTTTTTATACAATAATAGGCATAGCCTAACCCTACTAGGCCTAGCCTCCTTAAACTTAAATAAAGAATAAGATCCTTCATATTATTTTACTATTCATGTATTATATATATTAATTAAGGATTAGTTAGAGGATTAATTGATTAATGCTTATTAAAAGTTATTACTTAGTTAAACTTATTAATATTAGTACCAAACTCAATCACTTATATTTCAAACCAGCAAGTTACCAAGTTACTAACTAAGAATAAGGCTAGTTTACTAGGGCCTGAACTAAATTATTAGTAAATTAAATTTAAATTAACCCAGGCTCGGCCCAGGTTGATTTATATAGTATATAATATTTTAATATAGACATATGCCTAACTGGCAGTGGCGTAGTGAGGGGGTACAAGGGGGGCATCATGCCCCGGGCGCTACTCACAAAGGGGCGCCAAATGGTATATTTTACATATAATATTGTATGGTTTTCGAATGGGGGGGGGTGCTAAAAAGGTATTGTGCCCCGGGCGCGAGTTAAGCTCGCTACGCCACTGCTAACTGGCCTAACTATATACAGGCTACTGTAGTTAAAGGCAATAAAGGGCATCAATGAATTACCATATCTAAAAAATTCAGTTATTTCAAAGCCTACGTCTAAAATATAGGTGTTTTTAGGCTTTTAATATTACTTACATGTGTACTAAAATAAAATAAAGCCAGGCCTAACTTAGACTTAACATATAATATATTATGTAACTAGACAGTATTACTGAAACTGTACCGAGTGTACTCTGTAAGAAAGTATAAATTAAATTACCTTTTGGACTTTAAGGTTCACTTAATATTGAATACACAACGATCCGACCGACGATGTTGAATGGTCGAACAATAATCTGAAGTAGTTAATCTTTGACAGGTTATAAAGTTAACTGCTGCTTCCCTACGGTCCACACTCTTATTGTGTTCTGATTTTTCCAACAGAGGTGTTTACACCTAGCTTCACGGCTTGTTCACGAGGCGGTCACGAACGGGAGTTTCCGAAAATAAACCATTCGTTGTTAAAATTTATGCAGCCAATCCGCGCAGACGCATTGGGGTTAGACTATTTTAATATGCCAAGGTGAAGGTTCAAAGTCCAACTTTTTTCGTCGAGACAATGATTTATGAACCACTCAAAGTTCACGCATGGCCAGCTGGTACAGTTAGGATTTAAGAATTACATTGAAAATATACCTTGGGCTACAAAAGTACCCTAGCGTGGTGGAAGCATGGGACCCAAACTGTCTACAGGGAAAAGTTAATGACCGCGAAGGCCTACGTGCTGTGTGTCAAAGACGATCCATATTAAACATAATAAACATAAGTATAAGTAAGCATAGCCTGCCATAAACTGCCATAGCTAGTCAATAGATGTAGGAACAGATGGGCGGGGGGCAGTCCGCCCCCGTGACGGGGGCGTCTTTTAACAGCATCGGGAACCCTGGGTAACCCTCTCTAACATATTCAGGTAATGTTAGGAAAAGTCAAAAGCTATTTTTGGGGGGTTCAGGTTGGCCCATGCCCATGTTTTATGAACAGTGTTACAACCAGACACTTCCATCACGGAGCGTTTTGGGCATCTACCAGCTCCAAAATGAGGTATAATGTCGCCCAGGGTCAGCTCTGACTGACTCCGTCGCCCCAGCCATGCATAATTCATAATCATAAATTCATTTACGACTGTGGCGGCCAGTGGCGTAGCGAGCTTAACTCGCGCCCGGGGCACAATACCTTTTTAGCGCCCACCCAATACCTTTTTAGCGCCCCCCCCCTAATTCGAAAACCATACAATATTATAGTAAAATATACCATTTGGCGCCCCTTTGTGATTAGCGCCCGGGGCATGATGCCCCCCTCACTATGCCACTGTGGCGTCCCCCTAATGGTGTGCTTTGGGTCATATCTTAGTTTCGCTTCTGGAATCTATATATCATTCCCCCCATATATATATATATATATCAAACTAAGGAAAATGATATTCTTTTAATTTTAAGTTCTAGTAAATCATTTATATTTATAATTATTAATATCTGGTGCTTTTTTTTCTTCTGGTACTTGACTGGCCGGAACAATCACTATTTTAAATCTTGGAGAGTCGACAAACGCCGCACCTGTCTCATGAATCCGCCATTTGTCTAAGGCTGTTTGATTTTATTGTTGTGTCTTATTTATGAGGGAGGGGCATTAAACTCAAGGGCAGCCTTTAAAAGGCCTGGCATCAGAAAGACAGCACTCAACAAGGCCTCACAGCATGAGCGTCACAAACGAGCGTCACAAGGACAGCACTCAATGCATCACAGCACCAGCGTCACAAGGACAGCACTCAATGCCTCACAGCACGAGTGTCACAAGGACAGCACGCAATGCATCACAGCACCAGCGTCACAAGGACAGCACGCAATGCCTCACAGCACGAGTGTCACAAGGACAGCACGCAATGCATCACAGCACCGGCTTCACAAACTCTGATTATAATGGAAAGTTAGTGATGTTAGTTTCGACTTGCGAATTGTTTGCCGAGTAAGAGTTAGTTGAAAAGTCTTCAAGTTTTGTAAAGTGACAACGAAGTTGAGATAACACGTCAACAATGACAGAAAGAGATGATTGTTCGGACAATAAATAATAAATGATTAGTTATGTTATACATGAGATTTTTGTATTCCATTTACGCTTTTATTCAATCACTTTCAAGGTTGAGTTAACTGAAATATGTAAATACATATGCAGAAGTCACAAATCTAAATGAGAACTGAAAAGTCCCTGTTATGACTAAGGGAGTTCACTGAATGGCTGTTTTTTTTCACTAGTGAAATAATTTAAATATATGTCTTTATATATATATTATATTTCTCAAATCTGACCGATAAACAATGCTGCTGGCCGCCGTCCATGGCTTCACATGTAAAAGTTCTGGGGTGGGTGGGGTGAATATGCATTTGTTTTTGTTTGTCTCTATACAGTTGTTCTTTATTACATAAATGTATTTTGTTTTATTGTCACGATTATGTTTCTTTTGCTAATATTTTTATGTACAGCGCGGTGAGCCTAGCCTTAGGCTGGGGTACCGCGCTATATAAGACAACATATAATAATATATATATATATATATATATATATATATATATATATATATATATATATATATATATATATATATATTATATATATAGTTTGTGGTTTTATTTTTTTAAATATTCCGAAGTGGGTAGGGGGAAGTGGGTAGGGGGGGGGGTTGAGGGGTGGGCGGGGGTTTGGGGGGGGGGATTGTTCCAAACGGAATTTGACCATGGGTATGATTAGGGTGTCTGTTACTATAACATCAGAGATTATTCTTTGCATTAATTGTCTTAACAGTAGCAGAGCTCGTGATATCCACCAACGGAGCAAAGATGCATCGTGGTTGGTTTTTTTCCTCTCTACTATGACTCGTTATCATTGTTGTTTAGAGGGGGGGAAAAATATTGACACAAGGATTTCCGTCTGCTTATAGATTACCATAGGTCGATGCAGATACATCGATTGAAACGCACTTGGCGAAAACATTAGTGAAGACGTCAATAATACTTAATACTAGGCCGGCGTTATCTCTACTGTGAACAACGCGATATTTACCGTATTTAAGAGCTCAAATTTTATCAAAATACTTAGTTTAATCGGTGTTGATGCAATTTTGCGCTTGCCCCGCATTCTTTTCTTTTCTTTTAAAAAAAAAAAAAAATCTTTTTCACTCATTACTTTTTAAATAATATTTTAAAAAATAATTTTCTTTTCATTTTCATAACTTTTTATAATCTTTAAAAAAAAACAAATTTCCTCGTTCTCTAAGTTGATATTATATATAAACACACACACATGCACACATTACATTCATATAATTGTTCTATTGCTTTTTTATATGAAAGATTTATATTTACACACGGTGTAATATTAATTTTTATCACTCGTCGTCTCTAGTGAATAGCTGTGTATTTAAGATTTTCACCGATTCTTGTGAGATTTGCTGCATGAATTAGAATATGATACACACAATTCAGTATGAGCGCATAAAATTCAGCATGAACACATACATTCAGAATGGACGCATACAATTCAGCACGAACACATCCTATTCAGTATGAACACATACAAATTTAGGAAGTAGAAGTTTAACAGAAGTACTTCTTAACAATTATAAGAAAACGTTAATTACCAAATCAAAAAGGGACAAAGACATGAATGTTGAGTTGGTGTCGGTAGTCAAAGTCATTGCGTCATTAGTGGAGTCGGAGTTGAACTTTCTGGAGATTTCATCAGGATCCGGTGGCAAGCCAGTACATTATTTTGTTAAAGCAAACAGTTACCAGAACCGGGTGTAAAAAACGACGGAGCATACAAATAACAAAAGTTGAACAATTTTCGTAGAGTTCATGAACTACGTGACAACAAGCGCATTTACATTTAGTGCAAAAGGGGTGCGAGGGTAATTTCCACGACTGGGTTCCATGACACGACCCAGTCATGCAATCTGTTTATGCCATTGCAGCAGGTCATTCAACTTTACTGGTGCCCAAACATTGGTCCAATTTTATTATTTAAAAAAAAAAATATTGAAAGGTGGTGGGGGGGGGGGGGGTAAGTTGTTCCTATGCTTCTAGGCTTATCGTCCCTAAGACGAATGTTGAGGCCTGGGCTCATTTTGGGCGAAGGGAATAATAGACAGTGATAGATTACGATACAGCAGTGAATCCTAAACCGTGCTACACAGAGCCACAATAATTTAAGGTCCCCCGCGACCGCTTCAGAAAATACAATAAATACAAATTCACCTCAGCTTTGAAGACATAACCTCCACCACCCCCCCCCCTTTTTTTTTCTCATAGAAATTGATTCTAAAAAAGGGGTTCGAGAGTCCAAAAGGGCTGAGAACCACTGTGCTTAAAAAAAAGGTCTATAGGCGCTTGCCTTTATTTCTATATACCACCTATTACAGTCTCTGGCCTTAAAATTATCAGTAAATAAAACAACAATGCAAGAACATGATTGTGTTTAATCACTTAT
The DNA here is from genome assembly GCA_964017045.1 of Omphiscola glabra. Taxonomy (NCBI): domain Eukaryota; kingdom Metazoa; phylum Mollusca; class Gastropoda; family Lymnaeidae; genus Omphiscola; species Omphiscola glabra. The sequence continues at coordinate 17,284,995 of OZ024798.1, read as the reverse complement.
TGCCGATATTTGTTTAATCCTGCATGGCTCTTATTTGTTGATGAGCAAATCCAAAATTTTGCGCGCCCCCCCCCCCAAAAAAAAAATAATTAAAAAGATAAAATAAATAATTGTATCAAACATTTCGTGAATTTGAGGCAGGGGAAAATTTATTAAAACAAAAAGATAAGCGCTCTTCTTACGCTATTATGTTTTAATTTTTTAAAACATAATTTTCAATGATTTAAGAAAAGAAAAAAAAAGAAGCTTTCGCACCAAGCTGAACATATCTGCCATCTCATGAACGGCTGTGAAACGAGCTGAACATATCTGCCATCTCATGAACTGCTGTGAAACGAGCTGAACATATCTGCCATCTCATGAACGGCTGTGAAACGAGCTGAACATATCTGCCATCTCATGAACGGCTGTGAAACGAGCTGAACATATCTGCCATCTCATGAACTGCTGTGAAACGAGCTGAACATATCTGCCATCTCATGAACTGCTGTGAAACGAGCTGAACATATCTGCCATCTCATGAACTGCTGTGAAACGAGCAGAGTCCAGCTATAACAGAATCAATGATAGGTTTAAAAAAAAACGTGTCTTCTGAAATTGACTTGTTCATCTAGTTCAGATGACGTTTTTTGGAATCACATGGGGTGTCAGGTCACGATGGAAATATTTTTTAAATTTTTGTTTTCCATTCTCTTGAGTTGGAATGAAGGACTGGTGTTTGCTGATTCAGCTGAACATTTGGCCTTTTTCAGAAATTTTGTCCACTCATCCCAAATATATTTCAGTTTAGATAGCAATGATTTAAGATTGGCCACTTCAATTTAAATAGTAACTTTCCGGGCTTGAAAAATCTGTTCAATTCTCAATCATGTCGTTGTTAAAAGTGCTGATCTTCTGCCACTTTGCTTGTTCCGAACAAACACAAAAATTGACATGGCAATCAAAAAGGAGCTTGCTTTGGTAGGTTAAATGCGCCCCCCCCCCCCCCCCCCCCCAAAAAAAAAATTAAAATTAAAAAAATTTAAAAAATTCCTGATTTGCCAGTTTGCCTTTCAAAACTGACATAGAGAAAGCACCGTCTCCACCATCTTTTTGGCAGCTCTGGTGGAAAAGGAACATCTCCTAGCTTGACAACCCCCCCCCCCCCCCCCCCGTTGAGCCAATGAAAATTTTACACGTTTCAAATTCACACTATTTCTACACTCGCCACCGACCTTTGAATTTGTGATTCCGCTTACTTGGTTACCACTCTTCCATTTTTGCGTCATGCGCATCAAACGATCGAAGAACTCTTTAATAAAGCAAATTATAGGTCTATCAATACTTCCAAAACCTAACTAACACATCCTGCCAAAAAAAATTATTAAAAAAATCACCCCCCTGCCAATTCCCAAGTCAATGAGACTAGCCAAACAACAGATATCAATAAATCCCACTGCCTGTACACCCGCACCCCCGTAGTCACGCTACAAGCGCCCACACAGTCATGTTGTAAGTTCGAGTAAGGTCCAACCGTAATCTCCGCAGCCTATCGCCATTGTCTGGTGCAGTTGTTTAAAGTCCAATTCTAATCATGTTGCTTCTCACAGTCTCTTGTTTTAAACCGAGGCTCGGCAACTCGGGGGGTCACGACGCTTTTAGATTGTACCAGGGCTCAACAAACTTCCGTCAGACGTGCGGGCAAAGGTCATGGCGGGGGGGGGGGGGGGTGTTTGGGCGGGGGAGGGTGGGTATGGGGGGGGGGAAGCTCCAAAAACACATTGCATTTTAATGCAATGAATTTGAGCAAGCAATTTGCAAGCAACAGATGTTTATTACAGAATAATGTAGGAAAACTTATAAAGATGAGCGCGAGAAAAACCATTATGTCATTGATGTGATTAAGCACACATGTAATGTTAGTCCATTATTTCATTGATGTGATTAAGCACACATGTAATGTTAGTCCATTATGTCATTGATGTGATTAAGCACACATGTAATGTTAGTTCCATAATTAACGCAACAAGATTTTTTTCATTAACAGTCTTCATTTATTTTGTTTTGGTTTTTTTGGCTCTTTTTGTGAAAACGTTAGGACAGTGGTTCTCAACCTGTGGGTCGCGACCCCTTTGGGGGGTCGAACGACCTTTTCACAGGGGTCGCCTAAGACCATTGGAAAACACATATACTCTACAGTGATGTAGTAGAAAAGAAAATAACTGTGTGTTTGGGGGTCGCCACGACATGGGGAACTGTTATAAAGGGTCGCGGCATTAGGAAGGTTGGGAACCACTGCGTTAGGCCATCTCTCTCTCTCTCTCTCTCTCTACACTGTCTTTTCGTTTGTCTTTGCTCTGGACTAGATTCACAACGTTGCGTGTTTTTTGTTTTGTTTTTTTTTTTGATTAAACAGTGCACACTTTTAAATATAACAAAGCCTAACTTTTAAGGACTAAGACCAACGGATGCACTGGGTTTTCCCTAACAACTCAGATCTTGTTTGCCTGCACTGACAACGTTGCTCCTATCTAATAAAGTGAACATGCTAATACTTCGTGTACATCAGTTCTCCTTGTGTGTGTGCGCACGTGCTATGTCAATATGCACTAACAACCTGTTAACGTCCAGTCGAACGTGACCATTCTAGTACTGTAATCTATTCTTGGAAATGCCTTACAACGGTTACCGGAAATTTCTACGAAAGAAGTTTGTTCAAAGGAAAATTGTTCGACGGAATTTTAGTTGAACGGAATTTTTTTCGAACGTATTATAATTATACAGTTTATACACACGCACCAAATCTACAAAAATTATGTTCATAATACAGACATCAAAGACATGACCAAATTTTGCCCTAAAAAAATACAATCAAGGCCCGCACTCAATGTTCCCTTTAAGCTGCGCAGCTTCGCGGCCACGCAGCTACCTCACATATGCCGCGCAGCAGTTTTGAGCATCCGCGAAGCAAATTTTTATAAAAATCAATTTTAACAGATGCGCTGCACTCTGCAAAGTAAAACTTTGCACACAACTTTATGATTTTGCACACGAACCAGCAAACCTTAGAGGAAACATTGCCCGCACTTGTTGCCGAATCAGCATATTCTTTTCTTGCTAGCGTCAGAATATTAACTGTCCCATGCCCTCGCCAGTGGTGGTTGTGGTGGAGACTGGGGGGAGATGTTTTTGACCAGCGAGTATAGTATAAGGCAGCGCAAGCCACTGTCCTTGTGAGCCACTGTTCTTGTGAGCCACTGTCCTTGTGAACCACTGTCCTTGTGAACCACTGTCTTTGTAAGCCTCTGTGTTTGTAAGCCACTGTCCTTGTGAGCCGCTGTTCTTATAAGCCACTGTCCTTGTAAGCCACTGTCCTTGTGAGCTACTGTCCTTGTGAGCCACTTTCCTTGTAAGCCACTGTCTTTGTAAGCCACTGTCCTTGTAAGCCACTGTCCTTGTGAGCTACTTTCCTTGTAAGCCACTGTCCTTGTAAGCCACTGTCCTTGTAAGCCACTGTCCTTGTAAGCCACTGTCATTGTGAGCCTCTGTCCTTGTAAGCCACTGTTCTTGTAAGCCCCAGTCCTTGTAAGCCACTGTCCTTGTAAGCCACTGTCCTTGTAAGCCACTGTCCTTGTGAGGCACTGTCCTTGTGAGCCACTGTCCTTGTTGGCCACTGTCCTTGTGAACCACTGTCCTTGTGAACCACTGTTCTTGTGAGCCACTGTTCTTGTGAGCCACTGTCCTTGTGAACCACTGTCCTTGTGAACCACTGTCTTTGTAAGCCACTGTGTTTGTAAGCCACTGTCCTTGTGAGCCGCTGTTCTTATAAGCCACTGTCCTTGTAAGCCACTGTCCTTGTGAGCCACTGTTCTTGTGAGCCACTGTCCTTGTGAACCACTGTCCTTGTGAACCACTGTCTTTGTAAGCCACTGTGTTTGTAAGCCACTGTCCTTGTGAGCCGCTGTTCTTATAAGCCACTGTCCTTGTAAGCCACTGTCCTTGTGAGCTACTGTCCTTGTGAGCCACTTTCCTTGTAAGCCACTGTCTTTGTAAGCCACTGTTCTTGTAAGCCACATCCCTTGTAAGCCACTGTCCTTGTAATCCACTGTCCTTGTAAGCCACTGTCCTTGTGAGCCACTTTCCTTGTAAGCCACTGTCCTTGTAAGCCACTGTCCTTGTAAGCCACTGTCCTTGTAAGCCACTGTCCTTGTAAGCCACTGTCCTTGTAAGCCACTGTCCTTGTGAGCCACTGTCCTTGTGAGCCACTGTCCTTGTTGGCCACTGTCCTTGTTGGCCACTGTCCTTGTTGGCCACTGTCCTTGTTGGCCACTGTCCCTGTTGGCCACAGTCCTTGTTGGTCACTGTCCTTGTTGGCCATTGTCCCGGTTGGCCATTGTCCTTGTTGGCCACTGTCCTTGTTGGCCACTGTCCTTGTTGGCCACTGTCCTTGTTGGCAGTATTTAAGGGAAGTCAGGATGACCAAATAATGTGCGTCTGATTTACATCATTTTTTCTTGTTGTTATTAAATTAAGTTATATTTTGAAAAGGATGAGACATTGAATTGTTTACATTGAATTGGCAATATTTAACTTCTGTCATCTTCTCACTCCCGGACCAGTTTTCCTGTCTACTCTTCTGCTTCTCTATCTCAGTAATATGAATGGTCTAGGTTTGATGCGTGTTCTATATTGTTTTCTGTCTTTAGCGAATAAGTGGAAGCAACTCAAGAATCGCCCCGGGCGTCACAGACTACAGCTCGGGGGGCTCGAATTTCGAAGTTGCGCTACTCTATTTAGTACTAACACAACTAGGGACTTTCTACAGAACATAAAAATAGTACCATACTGAACGTTTCCTCGTACCGGTATCGGGAATTTCCCAAACACGCGTTTATTTACTTCACCCACGAAGTCAGCGAATGTCTATGACCTTGCAGTGTGATGCCAAGTGCAGGATAAGCTATCGCATATTAAAATATTCTGCAATAATTCGACCTTGACTACAATCAGTTGGTGGTATCGCAAGTACGGTCTCTGTGTGGTCTCATGATTAAGTGCATGCATCATAAAATTTAAATTAAGAAGGCCGAAGTGTGCTCTACGCAATTACGTCTCGCATTTTTTCCACCCACAAATTAAAAAGATAAAATTTTAAAAATTTATATATATATTGGAAAAATGTGCAAGGACACGGAAATAAGATAATTGTTTTTATATAATATAGTACATTGTATTATGTCTATACATGTATATATATAATATATAATATTGCCAAGCCATCGTTTTCATATCTTTGAGGTAGATTATGTCAGCAGTCAGCAGAAAAAAAGTTTATGTATAAGTTCCTGGTGTTGTTCTTTATGATGGTCAAAGATTTTTTTTTAAATCACTATTATGTCATCTATTTAGTCTTCTCGTATCTTACGTGGTCATTTTAGGAAGTAGTTTACCGATGGGGCGTGTCGTGTGCAGGGACGTGTCGTGTGCAGGGACGTGTCGTGTGCAGGGACGTGTCGTGTGCAGGGACGTGTCGTGGGCAGGGACGTGCAAAAGGAGGGACAAAACGCGCCAACATAAGGGCGTGTGTAAATCGTCCAAATATATGATATATTATACACATGTGTGCGCGCGCATATGCGTCTGAGAAGAGAGAGGAGAGAGAGAGGGAGAGCGTGTGTGTCTGTGTGTGTGTCCTATATCATATATCTATGAAACGTTGGGCTCAGTTTTCAGGGACTACCCCGGGCGCATGCTTTTCCTTCACACCGCCCCGCGCACGTGTCCTCGATGGAGCAGCACGATAAACTTCTTCGGAGGGATGTGAATGAATGATGTCACGTTGAGCTTCCCCTAAGACCCACCTTAGACCCACAACAGTGACAACACACATAACAGAAAACATATTAAAAACATTTTTTTTTTAAAAAAGGAGACGTTCTTTCTAACACGAGTTTAAACGCACTTAAAAAAGTTTCAAAAAAGTTTCTTAAAATGCATTACGCAATGCATTTTAAGAAACTTTTTTTTTTTGAAACTTTTTTAAGTGCGTTTAAACTCGTGTTAGAAAGAACGTCTCCTTTTTTTTAAAAAAAAAAAAAAAAAAAAAAAAAAAAAAAAAAAAAAAAAAAAAAAAAAAGGGAGACGTTCTTTCTAACACGAGTTTAAACGCACTTAAAAAGTTTCAAAAAAGTTTCTTAAAATGCATTGCGCAAAGAGTCTGTGCAAAAAATATTTTCATACATAAAAAATAAAATATGTAAGTTTCTTCTAAATTTATTTCGAATCCCTCGGCTCCACAGAGTGCCTTACAACCCTTCTGCTTTACGCAAAGAAAGTGTGTAGGCTGCACCAACCCACACACACATACAAACACCCATGAGCACACACACGCACACACACACACATATATACATATATACACACATATATATATATATATATATATATATATATATATATACACACAAACACAAAGACTCATTATCAGGGATGGTATAATTTGTACAATCTTAAAATGGGCGGTCAGTGGCTATATATATATTACTATTATTACTCAATGGACAAAGAAATATCACATCATTTTTTTGCAACTGTAATTTAAACATTAATGGAGCAACCGTTCTTTTTTTTTAAAATCCTAAATTGATGATTGTAATTTATTCTAAGTGCAATCATCAACCAATGACGTCATTAGGTATCTAAAATAAGATACAGAAGTCAGTTGGACCAGTCGGTAATGGGTGCAGTTTTTTTTCAAAAAATCGATGAGCAATAGTTTAATTTTAGATGTCTTCATGGCCCCGCGAACGAAGTGGGGCGGATGGGGTACAAAATGCGTGAATTTAATACATACTTTTTTGGGAACACGGCGCCCCAATTCAGGCTTTGCCCTGGTCGCATTTGTGCTTGTCACTGCTATGCTGTCGTCTTTTCTTTCTTTTTCTGTTCTTTCTGTTTCATTCTTTTCTTTCTTTTCTTTCTTTTTTTGGTGTGAGGGGGGAGTCAGAATTTGAAATGTATAATTTAAACCAGTGGTTCTCAACCTTCCTTATGCCGCGACCCTTTAATACAGTTCCTCATGTTGTGGCGACCCCCAAACACAAAATTATTTTCGTTGCTGCTGCATAACTGTAGGGTTAATGTGTTTTCCGATGGTCTTGGGCGACCCTTGTGAAAGGGTATTTCGACCCCTCAAATTGGTCGCGACCCACAGGTTGAGAACCGCTGATTTAAACGATTTAAATGTTCACTTTATAAAGTGACATTACATTTAGGAAATCTCAAAATCATAAGATTTATAAACTAAAATCTAACTCAAGTCTTATAATACCGGTATCAGAAGTTCACACTTGGGTTCACCCCATTACATCCAACGAGTTAACTGTCTTAAGCAAGGTTAGAGGCTACTCCTTAAGTAAAAAATAATAATATGGTAATTAAATGGCTTACTAATATAACAATAACTATTATAGCTCTTACCGAACTAAATTTCCATATTTTTATGAAGTTTAGAATGGAAAAAAGTAAAATTTGAAACCATTTAATTTACTATTAAGAATAGAGCATAAAGTTTCATTAAAAAGCTTTCCACTGGTTGATTGGCAGGTCAGCAACAAGCCGCCAAACACAATCTACGACTCGTATATTTGAAACATGTGTCCAGTAGCAACAGCATGTGGATCTACTTTCTTGGTCGGATAATTTTCAAAGATACCCGTGGAACAAAGTGGAATCCTTCGCATTCAGTCGTCTACTATTCGGATGAAAACCGAGGGACTATTCGGATTAAAACAGAGGGACTATTCGGATGAAAACCGAGGGACTATTCGGATGAAAACCGAGGGACTATTCGGATGAAAACCGAGGGACTATTCGGACGAAAACCGAGGGACTATTCGGACGAAAACCGAGGGACTATTCGGATGAAAACCGAGGGACTATTCGGACGAAAACCGAGGGACTATTCTGAAGAAAACCGAGGGACTATTCGGATGAAAACCGAGGGACTATTCGGACGAAAACCGAGGGACTATTCGGACGAAAACCGAGGGACTATTCGGATGAAAACCGAAGGACTATTCGGACGAAAACCGAGGGACTATTCGGATGAAAACAGAGGGACTATTCGGATGAAAACCGAGGGACTATTCGGATGAAAACCGAGGGACTATTCGGACGAAAACCGAGGGACTATTCGGACGAAAACCGAGGGACTATTCGGACGAAAACCGAGGGACTATTCGGACGAAAACCGAGGGACTATTCGGATGAAAACCGAGGGACTATTCGGACGAAAACCGAGGGACTATTCGGACGAAAACCGAGGGACTATTCGGACGAAAACCGAGGGACTATTCGGACAAAAACCGAGGCACTATTCGGACGAAAACCAAGAGACCATTCGGTCCAAATATTATCAATATTCGAAGAAAAAAAAAGACGCGGAGACGTGTCTTATATTAGGATTACCGGAGTCGAAAAATGTTTCACGGGTATGTACACTGGGGTAGTCGGAAGTTACACAGAGCTACAGTTGACCAAGATGGCAGCCAGAGACTTGTTTTCAGAAGAATGTCACGCACGTGGTTGCAGTCCAATGACGTAATAACCGAGCCGTTATATATATATATATATATATATATATATATATATATTTTAAATTTTAAAAAATGTATTTTTGTCTGACAAAAAAGAAAAGTGGAGCTGTTTGGTTAAATTAATAAGAAAATGTATTCAAATCACGAGATATCATCAAGGACATGCATAGAATTCACATTTGTGACGCAATTTGTCACGCTACATCAGTGGTCGGGGAACTTTTTTTTAAACCGTAACTTCAAAATCTACTTGGTTCCTCTGACGTTACCTACCCCCCCCCCCCCCCTCTTTTTGATACAAGAATTAAATAAAATGCTCATTATGGAACTAAATGTTTTCTTTGAATTCATGTATCATTTTTGTTCTTCTGTTTTTTTGTTAACAAGACAATAATGGTGGCATTTTAAATTCTGAGCAATTTGCATACTTGGTTTTTACGATCATTAATTAGAGTGGAAAATCATTGATGACAGAGGCTAAACCCGTTTTCACTGCTTCCCCGTGTTCAATTTGAGTAAAAGCCTGTGTAGCTCTTGACGTTTGTGAACACATAAGATAAAACAAAATGGCGATCAGATGATAAAAAAAAATCGACGTAAACAAGACAAAGTCTGCGATTATGCCCGCTGCAGGGCCATTGTTGATCCCTGTTGGGTGTATGACTGGATGTTTCTCTATTATACCGGACATAAACATTGTTGCCGGGAAGTTGCCACAGAAAATAAGGGCGCTCAAGGAATGCGCATTTTATAAAATTTTATAATTTTAGGTCTATGAAGTCCTCATTAACCTCAAAATTTTCAATTGTAACCCCATTTGGGGTGTTTTAACCCATTTTGCCGACCCATGTTCTACATTGAAAGCCTCAAGCGCGTGACGTCACATGCTGTGGTAACAAGATTCCTGAAAATTGGCTGATCCCCAAGCAGTGACGTAGCTAGGGTTAGTGCAGACCTCTTCCACGAAAAAAGAAGTCTGCAGTTGGCCGAAAAGGACGCCCCTCTATATAAAGAAAAAAGGAGCCCCTTGGGGTGGACCTCCACATCAGCACCCCCTTTCCTACGCCAGTGCACCCAAGATTCAAGCTTGCAGACTCAAACACAAAATGGCCGCTTCTTTGCAAGCTACCATCATACCGTTTAGTTTGTCGAAATAGCCTTGAACTTGTTTACCCGTTTCTAAATGAAGTTAACTGGTAAACCATATTAAGCGCCTAAACACTGGTTCTCAAATAGATTAACAATAAAATAATTATATTAAACAAACAAGAAAATGACGTTACCTTATGAGACGAAATACCTAAACCGTTTCAATTGGTTTGAATAATTCGACCCCAAATACATTCTCCCAATGTAGTAACACTTAAAATTTTGTAAAAAAACATTTTTTGGAGGTTGTCTTTGTTTGTTTTAAAACGTCAGCATTAGCTTTGGAAAAAAACCCACAATAAACAATAAAAAGCTGACACTGAAAAAGAAAAAGATAGAATTAAGTAATACCATAGTACATTTAGCAATGTATACATATTTAATAGTGTAGCTGATATATAATATATGATTTTCGCGCCCCCCACGAAATGTTGTCGACGGGTCGGCTGCCCCCTTTGCACGCCCCTGCTCCCAAATGCTCAAGCTAAAGATTTTAAATATATCTAAATGTCTTGTCGTTATATAATTCCATTTCCAATCATCTACTTTTGGAAACTTTCGGTATGGTAATACACACGAAGCTAGTGACTTGTATACATTATTCCGTATTCTTATTCTTTTTTAAAGGCTTTTATTTACATAACAGTTATTTTTAAAGTCTGAATTAAAAATATCTTTAGAAATTACCCCCCAAAAAATTAAAAAAATCGATTATCGTTTTGTAAAGATCGACAATTAGTGCACAAAGAGAAAAATGATGCTATTTTAAGCGCTGAAGGATAGGCGACATAAGTATGACATCAGCCGGTTCCATAATAATATTAATATGGCAAGAATAGAGTAATCAGTTTCTATGCGCTATTTGCAAAATAGGAACTTTTGGCTTATAAACGGGAAGATGAACAAAAACAACAAAACTATAAATACATTTACCAACAATAATATATTTAGACCCTATCAATTCTTTAATAAATTCTGCAATATAAAATTTTCCACTTCAACTATCTATTCTAACAGCTACAAATTTAAAATTTGTTAAACAAGTGTTTATTTTAAAGTGTAATTATGTCTATGTTATCTAAAGCATTAAAAAGATATATAGCTATATAGCTTATTTATTTGAATTTGTACAATTATATCTTAGTCTGGGGAGGGGGTGGGTAAACAATATTTTTATATTATTATTTAGGGAGGTCATTTAAGCTTTTACATTTGTTGACAAAACGGGGTGGGGGTGTCGAAAAATGCCTAAAATTGTTGACATAATTAATGGACACCCTCTAACACGAACATCCTAGGTTTTACTAAAAGCCTTGATTCCATGTAAACATGATATTCCCTTGGGCTATCCAGGCAGAGGCGTAACTGGGTTTTTGGCGCCCTTGGCTAATTTATTTTTAAAATAATAAACATTTTAAAATTAAGGATTTAGGGGCGCCCTTTTGAACTGGCGCAGGCCGGCGCCCTTGGCAACTGCCCCAATGCCAAGCCGTTGTTACGCCTCTGTATCCAGGTGCGTGGTGAGAGAGGCGATTTGCTGACTAAGGAATCAGATTATTCTTATGAAGAAAAAAATCCCAGGCCTTGTGATTTCGTCCTGCGAAGTCTACGCCATCGTCACATTGCTAAGTCTACGCCATCGTCACATTGTTAAGTCTACGCCATCGTCACATTGCTAAGTCTACGCCATCGTCACATTGCTAAGTCTACGCCATCGTCACATTGTTAAGTCTACGCCATCGTCACATTGTTAAGTCTACGCCATCGTCACATTGTTAAGTCTACGCAATCGTCACGTTGTTAAGTCTACGCCATCGTCACGTTGTTAAGTCTACGCCATCGTCACGTTGTTAAGTCTACGCCATCGTCACATTGTTAAGTCTACGCCATCGTCACGTTGTTAAGTCTACGCCATCGTCACGTTGTTAAGTCTACGCCATCGTCACATTGTTAAGTCTACGCCATCGTCACGTTGTTAAGTCTACGCCATCGTCACATTGTTAAGTCTACGCCATCGTCACGTTGTTAAGTCTACGCCATCGTCACATTGTTAAGTCTACGCCATCGTCACATTGTTAAGTCTACGCCATCGTCACATTGTTAAGTCTACATCATCGTCACATTGTGACAGACGAATGCCCCCCCCCCACACACACTTTGTTTTCTCCTTTAAAAAAAAGGGGGGGGGCACAAAAAACTTTAACGTTGGAATTTTGACACCGGACATTCGTTCTTTACAAGAGAAATTCAAATTCAATTGAATGCGATAAATAACACCGCCGAGCCCAGACCAACATGTTTGTGGCTTTTGTTCTTTTATGTTGGAAAATTTTAAATTTCATAAAACAACGCCACTATAGTTTTGAACTGAAATCAATATTTTATCTGAGTCTGAAATTAACTCAAATATCCTTATTATAAATAATATTATTATTTTGGCACTTACTTTGAAAAAAATAAAATAAAATAATGTGTTACTAAATAAAGGCTTCAAAATTTCGGGAGCTAAGTGACAGCGTTAAATCCGAATTCGCGTTGTAGCGGGGCGCGTATAGGTGGGGTTCTTTAATGCTATTTTAAAAGCCTATTGATACAACACTTTTTTACCGGCGTTTTTCAGTACCGTACCCCGGAAGCTGTCATAATCAGAGTCTCCTGGTCGTGATTCGTCCAACAGAATACTAGGTTTCATATTTTGAAAAATCGAGTATCAACGGCTAACAGGTTTTCGTTACGTCAAAATGAACAATTTACGTGTTGAACTCAAGAACACTGTCTTAAAATAATGTCTTCGTGCTTTTTAAACGTGTTTGGATGACGTCATACTAGAAAATTCCATACTCTGGTTTTAAAAAAATGCGGTTTTTAACATCTTCCAGAAGATTTACGCAATAATTCTCAAAATAATTTATGTTCATATGTATAGGATTTTGTCGCTGCCACCCAGTGCTGGCGCTCATGGTCGGCTGCCCTCCTTTGCACGGCTCTAGTCCCAAATAATCGATCAAACGATTCTTATTTTCAAAAACAAAATCAATTAAAAGATTTTGTCATAATCAAATTCCATTTCAAGTCATCTACTTTTGAAAACGTTTGGTCATTTCAGTTCATATATCATATTCTGAGAACCTTTAAGCATAATCCAAAAAACCTTGGTGTATTCGAGTACCTTACTATGAAGCCATTGTGTGTGGCCTTCAACTGCTGTTCACCAGCATCACATGACGCGGCTAAACTGTAACATAGGGTACCTTTTTTTTTTTCCCCCCTGCAGTCTCCGATTCTGGACATACAGTGGACAGGTGCCTTAAAAGAAGTATGACAAGGACACGCTACGAAGCCCTATTTTTGAACTTGATATACAATCAGCTTAATATCAGTTATTGAATCTCAAATTGAAAGAAAAACCTGCTTATTTCAAGGATATTGAATCATCTAAGGCACATTCATATTTAATTCATATCAACGTTGTTTAACTAGTTTCCAAGGGTAAACAAAAATAAATTAAGGTAATCTTTCATATTTTAAGGGTCGAAATTCCAAACAATGAACATTTACTCGTCCATGAATCGATCCCACGAGTATTCAGTGGCGTATCACACGTGGTCACCTTTAGGGTTTCAATCGGAGCTCGTAGTGAGAGCGGCGCCCCCCCCCCTCAAACCCTCCCTCAACCCCCCCCCCCCCCTTTTTGTTTATAAAGGTTCAACTTACAAATTTTTTATCATCTTGTACCATTCAACTGTTGAAAAATTCTACATTATTTTATTTCCTCCTAAAAATAAAGATCGACTCTGTCTCGGGTCACAGTAATTGCCATCCATTCCTTATCTCCCCTTGTGTATCCAATGTGTAACAAGGCCAAAGTTATTTGTGTCATGCACTTTTAACATGAAGGCTGTTGCACGTATCTCGTACTGCAGTAATTTTCCCAATCTTTTCTATACTGCACACCACCTACGAATTATTTGATAAGTATCAAACCCCGCCCCCAGGTGAGATTGCTTTGTTAAGTCTCGCAACCTTTACAGAGATAAAAATAGATTTTACAAACGTGAAAGGCATTAAGGTGGTCATTCTTACTATTACTCGTTTTTTTTTATACAACTACAGTCCTGGTTGTCGGACATTAGTCCTGGCTAGACTAGAATCGTAACCAGTACCCATGGATTTAGAGGCTAATAAATTATTATTTACATCATGGTTAAGTTAACAGATGGTGATGGAGTACATCTAATAACCCAGGCATAAATAAAATTAAAAAAACATTAAAGTAATATTAATTTAAAAAAACAATTGATCCAAATAAGGATCACGTGATATACTTTCTCAAAAGAACACACCACAGACAAGAGTTCTCCATGAAATAAAAAAAAAATTAAGTGTTTAAGTTATTTTTGGTGACCCGTGTAGGTCACCAAAATGATTTTAAATGTTCTGGTTTAAATATATATTTTTTAAATGGGCCCCTTAAAATAACGGACGTCTATCGTAGGCCTATCTATGAAATGCAGAGAGAACTGTAGAACTTAGAAATAAACGTTTGACTTATTACTCACCGCAAGTAAAGGGAAATGCTCACGAAGAAATGTTTTAAAATATATAAAAATTCATATCATAAACTGTAAGGCTATCATATCCTTTGTTCATAAAATCTCTTTTCTTCACACTACCGGAAATGCCAACTGGAACTCGAGTTGTGTCATGCTTCTTTTAACACCCCCCCCCCCCCCCCCCCCATTTTTTTTTTCTAAATTTTTTTCACTGACGTCACCAATGAATTTTTGTGACACGTGCTGCCCCACAATCCTTGATTGGGAAATTTGTTTACGTTTCCAGAGGGTCTACATAGAGGGAGAAAATACTGACTCTAGATTTTCTCTTCTAGTTCTAGAGGATTCTGACTTGTTCCCTATAATTAGGACGGTTGGCTGTGAATGCCAGACACGAGATTTACCAGAGATGACAAGGCAAGTGAAATTAAAAACTTTTCCCCCGTGTTAGTGTGGATTAATGTTTGCACCTTTCTAGGACCGGTATTATACCTTTTCACTTGCTGTGCTGTAAGCTAATATATAGTTTCTTTTTCTGTATATTTGATTTTGCATTTTTAAATCAAATTAATAGTATGATTATATTTATTATTGTTAATACCACCAGCTTTGGTATCGTTTTTTCTATGTTTACTGGTTTTCAGTCCGTTGTTACGCAACGGGGTAAATCGTAAAACATTAAATTTGTTAAACCATATAACGGTACGTAACAATTTTAAGGTTAGTTGAGAGGTTGGTCCCTTGCTTCTAGTTGCTTCATTTTTCCACTGCTAGCTCCTACTAATGAATAATTAGCTGATAATACTGATAATATTATTGTTGGGCAAAATTTGGATATTACCATTACCACCTGTAGAAAAAAACCTCAACACACGAGTTTGGCTTTCTGTGCAGGTCGCTTATTTTTAGTTTTGTAACCTTCCTGTTTCATAGGTTGGTCTATGCGTGTTGGCCAGTTCCTTTCAGGCAGTGGCGTAGCTAGGGTGGGTGTCACCCGGTGCGGTAAACTCACGGTGTCGCCCCACCTCCCCCACTTCCACGATGGATTTCTTCTTGTTAAAATAAGTCCACAGTATAACATTAACAATGACAAGAACAAAAACAAATTATATAATAAAGATCAGGGGGTAAATGTATTTGAGAACTGTAACAACGTTACGTTATTGTTATTTTTACATTACATTTACTTTAATTAAAAGTTTGCTTTCCTGGTCTTCAAAGCTGCAAACATGTCAATCACGTCACCAAAATCAATATCCTTCATCCTATCACTTTCAGTTGATAGTAGAGCCAGATCAGAAAGCCTTGACCGCCCCACGGTGGATCGTAAATAGTTCTTGATAAGCCTTAGTTTTGAACATCTCCGCTCACGTGCAGACACAAAGATCGTAAGAAACAGTTGGGCTTAGCTAGAGTATTGGAAGAGATTCTAGGAAGTCCCATTCAGCTATGAATTTCAAAACATCAAATACTGACCAGTCCTCGAATTTGTGAAATCCAATATCAGCTGCCTTTAGTGTCTTCTAAGTCTTGGTATTTCTTTTAAAAGTTCATCTTCTGATAATTCATCGTTGAAAGAGGTTAAATGTGCTACGAACAACAATAAGCCTTCTTCACTTGCTGATAGTAGACTCTTGTGTTGAACAGTGTGTGCTCTGTAATATCATCGACAACACATTCTATTGCATTTTGAGCCCCCCCCCCCCCAAAAAAAAAAAAAAAAAAAAGTTTTTCTTGTTTTTCAATTTAGTGAAAATAAAATAAAATTCCCGATAACACAACATAACTACGCTAAATGATTTTTAAAAATAAAAATATCGCGAGCGTAATATTTACTTTTGTTTTTCTAAAATTGTTGGTGAAATAAATCTGCAGTCTAAAAGGTGGGTCATTGGAAAAATAATATAGTTCAGTGGCGTGAAAAAAAATGTGCGCCCGGTGGGGGGGGGGGGGGGGGCCACTAATTGGGATTCTTGTATAGTGTGTTACTTGCATTGTTGCATGCATGTCTTGTCCAATGTTCAACATCCCCCATTGCTCGATATTACATTTGATAAAGAATTGATATGACAAACTATGTTTTTTAAAGGGTTTAATTTCGATTCATATATAGGAGAAGTAAAATTTGTAGCCCTGACAGCCTGTATAGTGCTACTCACTTTGAAAGATTTAAATTTATATTCATATATCAGAAAATAAACCTAATACTAACTAATAACTAACATTTTAATATGATTCTTCATCATGTTTCATGAACATTTATGTTTTTAAAATGTTTACTTCATAGGTAATTTTATAATTTATGTAGGAAGATATATGCCTTTATATTATAAGGTCATATTATGTAAGTAAATAGGTACTAGCTGTGTATGTGGATTATTCCATTCATGGAATGCCAAAATAGAAGTCACGACCGGCTTACACGAGATCCACTATCGTCGACCCCCATTTTCATTTCATGGACCCGCAATTTTTTTTGTCTCGCTGACATGGACCCCTTGCAAGTTGTTGTCGACCCCTGGGGGTCGATATAGATCACTTTGGGAATCACTGCTCAAGCCCAATACCATTTGGGTCCAGCATCAAGACAGTGTCGAGATGCCTGGGAATGGTACTGGGTCCAGTGTATGACCATGGCATTCCACGTGTCTTGCCACTATCGGAGCGATTCATATCGCATTGCTGTCGCCTAAGACCATCGGGAAACACTTATACTCTACAATTATGTAGTAGCAACGAAAATAATTTTCTGTTTTGGGGGCGCCACAACATGAGGAACAGTATTAAATGGTCGCGGCATTAGGAAGGTTGAGAACCACTGTTCTAAATAATAAAAAAAATAAATTAACCATGGAATTTTGTTTGTGCCTCCCCACTTTAAGCAAAACGATCCCTCCACAATCAGCTGACATGCACCATCCAAACAGAAGAACAAATCCAAGCCATCAGTATCAATTCATCATAAACAATTGTATTTGCTGCCTCCAGGATGGCACAACAGTGGCTTCTGTACACAATGACGTCATCAATAATAAAGTCAAACAATGGGAGAGCATCAAAAAAAATCAAGCAAACATTGACATGAATGGCTGTTGGAAAACGGGGAATCAGGGGCAGACAAGTCAAATGCTGAAAATAAACCACTCATTTTGTAACATTCAGTTCATTGGAAATTAAATGTAACTTTCATTGACTGGACATAAAATGTAACATCATTTATTTCTAGCATTAAAGCATTTTCTGTAAGAGATTAAGTCTATGTCTTTAAAAACTATTTTGACTAGTGTTTCAGGTCAGTAGTCACTAGAATGTGCCGATTAATAACAGAGAAAACAAAGAAATACACAAATGGCTGTCAACTGACATGAGAATTATTTTGTTAGGAGCAAATAAATGATTAAATATTTCCTTGGGGGACATGCTATTCCCACTATTGTTGTGGACGATGCTATAAACACTATCATTGTGGGCAATGCTATTCCCATAATTGGCAATGGACAAACAGTAATAAGAGACACAAAGAACCAAGGCTTAGGTTTGAAAAACCAACCTATTCTACAACAATTATTAAGAACGCTTTTTTTTTTTTAAAACAAAGAAGTTATTAACTTGACAAAGGTGAAACTATTTTGCTATTTAAAAAAAACAAAAAACTAACAGAGCTAGTTTCTTGGTGGCGGATGATTGATACAAAATAAATAAAACATATGCCCGAGAATCTAACCAGTGGCATGGCAAAGTTCGTGACGCCTTCCCTTGGTAAATCTTTTTGCCGCTCCCTTTCACAAAAAATACTCTAGTTGGCAGAAAATGCTGCCTCTGCATATAAGTGGAAAAAGTGCTGTCCCAGGGCAACCCACCCCCACCACCCCCCCTACACAACTGAATCTACCCTGAACACGCTACACAAACACAACATTTTTTCATTTCTTTCACAGCAATACAATGTGAGATCACCTGATCTGACACTGACGTCACAGTCAGTGAGTGAACTTTGACAGATATAACTTTTAATAGACAATGAATGTTTAACTTGGATAGAAGTTACAAAGTCTCCAGGTCCACCATGTTTGTTGAGTGTAATAACTTTATCACATTCACTGATATTTATTGAGAATATCGCAGACAAATGTTTTAAATAAACAGATTTAACTTTTAAGAAACTCCTAAAGATATATGGCCCATGCAGTGGGACAAGTCACAGGATTTTACCTACAAGAGATGAAGTTATGTGGACCACAAAGTAGATAATAGACAGTTACTGTTACCTACAAGAGATGAAGTTATGTGGAACAAACAGTACAACATAACATGTTACTTACAAATCACCTACAACCACATGAAAGACAGGATTAGCCTAAAACATCATGAGCAAAAACTGAAGTAGCTGTTAAGATTTTTTTGCTAGATACTAGATATAAATTTAATTGACACCTCACATTTTGAAGCTTTCAAACAGGTGACGGCAAAAGGCATATCCAATAAAATTTTTGCACAATACATCACATCACCACCATGGCACACCAGATAAGACAAACCCGTTCACTATTAAATAGCCTGAAAACTGGTGCTGCGTTGGATTTTGAAAATCCTTTTTTTTTTTTTGAAGCCCCACCAAGAGCTAAGATGATTTGTTTGAAAACCTTTTGATGATGGCAGAATTGTGTCTCATTCAAATGTACCCAAGTCTTTCAATGATGTCAAAATAGACACTAGACACCTAGGGTTGAAGTTTATAATCCAATCAAGCCCTCTTCTGTCTCCAATCAGCCCTCTTCTTTCTCCAGCCAAACCCTTCTATCTCTACTCAGCCCTCTTCTTTCTCCAATCAAACCCTTCTATCTCTACTCAGCCCTCTTCTTTCTCCAATCAAACCCTTCTATCTCTACTCAGCCCTCTTCTTTCTCCAATCAAACCCTTCTATCTCTACTCAGCCCTCTTCTTTCTCCAATCAAACCCTTCTATCTCTACTCAGCCCTCTTCTTTCTCCAATCAAACCCTTCTATCTCTACTCAGCCCTCTTCTTTCTCCAATCAAACCCTTCTATCTCTACTCAGCCCTCTTCTTTCTCCAGCCAAACCCTTCTATCTCTACTCAGCCCTCTTCTTTCTCCAATCAAACCCTTCTATCTCTACTCAGCCCTCTTCTTTCTCCAATCAAACCCTTCTATCTCTACTCAGCCCTCTTCTTTCTCCAATCAAACCCTTCTATCTCTACTCAGCCCTCTTCTTTCTCCAATCAAACCCTTCTATCTCTACTCAGCCCTCTTCTTTCTCCAATCAAACTCTTCTATCTCTACTCAGCCCTCTTCTTTCTCCAATCAAACCCTTCTATCTCTACTCAGCCCTCTTCTTTCTCCAATCAAACCCTTCTATCTCTACTCAGCCCTCTTCTTTCTCCAATCAAACCCTTCTATCTCTACTCAGCCCTCTTCTTTCTCCAATCAAACCCTTCTATCTCTACTCAGCCCTCTTCTTTCTCCAATCAAACTCTTCTATCTCTACTCAGCCCTCTTCTTTCTCCAATCAAACCCTTCTATCTCTACTCAGCCCTCTTCTTTCTCCAATCAAACCCTTCTATCTCTACTCAGCCCTCTTCTTTCTCCAATCAAACCCTTCTATCTCTACTCAGCTCTTCTTTCTCCAATCAAACCCTTCTATCTCTACTCAGCCCTCTTCTTTCTCCAATCAAACCCTTCTATCTCTACTCAGCCCTCTTCTTTCTCCAATCAAACCCTTCTATCTCTAATCAACCCCATCTGTCTCCAATCAAGGCTTTCTTTCTACTACTAAGTCAAGTCCCCCAGAAAAATGAATCTCTAAGATGAGATCATAAACTTTTAAGTACAACACTGTCCACTTGAAGCAAGTCAGCTATACATGATAAATACTGCATGCATAGCCATTCCCTGAGAAACTAAGGCACAAGCACAAACAATGGCACATTAAAGTTAATGAAGAAATGTACGAAACTGAAGTGGTTGGTCAAGTAAATGGTGTCTTTACATTGTGTCAGCCACATTTAATGAATGAAGAGAAAAGAAGTTCTATACATTTCCAGACCAATATCTTAAAGCCAATAAATGCCATTTACTCCTGGTAAATAAAGGATGATGAAAAGTACAAGGCATTACTTCAGGTAAAGTTAAAAAAAACGATCACCATACAAACTGTATAATTATAACAAACAGTTATTACTAACCAAAATATGTCACTTAATTAAGTATATTCCATAGCCACTATCAAAGTACATTTTTTTAAAATTGATCATTAAACCCTAATGTGAATTTTGTTTCTTTAATTAGAATCTAGTGCTGTTAAGCATATACATTTAGCAAAAATTTAATCCACATCACCAGCAGTGGATCAGGGTAGAAACAGCAATCAAAACACACAACTTTCACTACTAATTAAACCTACATGACATAAGGAGCCAATTGAGCAAAGAAACACAGGGAGAACAGAAAACATATTTATGCCCATCCAAACTATGAAAACAGAGTTCTTGGAATAAATTAGAAGAAAAAACAACAACAAAAAAAAAACTTAACAAAACAGATGTCACAATAAATTAATGACTCATCTCTTACAACCAGTAAATCCAAGCTAGGGCCCTTAATTGTAGGCAGCAAGATAAGACAATTACAAACATCTCTACTGGCCAGTAAGTACTGCACTCAACAATCAAGACAATCTCTTACAAGTTCAGTATCTTAATGCTTAAATATTATCTCAGCACTATTAATATATAATTAACATAATGCACATATTTTCACACACCGTTAGTTATCAAAGCACTACTGTTTTCAAAAAACAGGATTTACATAATTTTGAAATATCAATAAATTGGTAGCCACTTAATGAGTTGGTTCTTAATTTGTTAATAAATAGTTTAATTTCCAGCAAAAAAACACCATTTTATTAAGTTTGAAAACATCATAAATTTGATGGAGGGGAAGAATAACATAAAATTCATTAAATACTGAACATCAATGAATGATGGGCAGAAGTTCATGACTAAAAAAAACTCTTTACCTTTGAAATTTATCTTATGCTCTAAATCTTTCCACAGAATTCCCTTTTCCTCATATTGACCCAGAAGGTGAAATGGATACATCCAAAATAAATCCTTGGAATTATGAACTGCTATCACATGGCACTCTCCTCCATCAGAAAATACACAAAGCTTTCCCTGGACACTGGGTGAACTGTAAAAAAAAACTAGTGCCCTTTGAGACTAGCTTTGGCACGTGCAGTCAATTTTCTTACTCTGCCTCTACTGCTAATGCTCCTGGAATAAGGCGTGGAAGAATCGCTGTCAGTGTCTGTGTGATCATCAGCGGGATTAACTTTGATCCTGTTGTCTTCTTCCTCGTAGTCATCAGAACAGTCCTCCAGGTAAGTGACCCGTTGTTGACCCCTGTTCCTTGTCTGTCGACCTAAACCACCTTTACCGTTTTTTCTATTGGAAAATTTAGATTTTCCCACCAGAGAAGGCTTTTTGTAAGGCTTACTGGTGGGAAATGTCCGTGACCGCTTTCGTTTAGGGAGATCAGGTTCGCTATCGGAGTCATCCTCAAGTAAAGTTTTGGAACGCTTCTGAGAGTGCTTAAAAGGGGTCGAGCTTTTGGACTTTGATTGTTTGAGAA
Source organism: Omphiscola glabra (assembly GCA_964017045.1). Lineage (NCBI taxonomy): Eukaryota > Metazoa > Mollusca > Gastropoda > Lymnaeidae > Omphiscola > Omphiscola glabra. Next base: position 17,263,069 of record OZ024798.1, on the reverse strand, counting down.
CCCCATTTTTCAAAGTTTCGCTAACGAGTTCATCATCTGTAGCATCGTCAACAGCTGAAGAGGACTCATCGTCTGATTCAGACACATCTTTAGAATCCTCTTCATCAACCTCTGCATCCTTATCATTGTCCCCATCGTCTTCCTCTGGTGCATCGGAATCAGCTTCGTTGTAATACTTCTTTTGCAATCTTGCTGACCTTGTCGGGCGAGATAAGGCACTTGTGGTAACTTTCTTGTCCTCACCACTGCCCAAATAATCTTCCTCATCAGAATTAAAAACACTTTTCTTTGATCTTGTACTTCGTGCTTTTCTGTGGGTGGGTGTTTCATTTTCAGAGGAGTATTTTTTGGAGGGATGCTTTGTTCTGGTTGATTTTTTCTTTCTCTTATCCTTGAGCCTAGCCTTTGGGGGCCTTCTCCTCCTGGCTGCAAGTCGACTGTTGCTATCACTAGACTGGCTGTAGTCAGAATCATCAGGCAGCTTATTGTTCATCTTAGTCCTCCCACCTCTGAATGTCACCTTTTCTTCATCGTCATCGTCCTCCGACAGGTCATCCTCCTCGCTGTTCCCATCAGATGTGTAAAAGATGTTGGTCTTTTTTAGACGCTCACTGGCTGATCGGGCGGGCAAAGGTCTTGTGGATTTTCCTTTGCCTCTCTTGGAAGATCTCCCTGAGAATAAAAAAACATTTTTTCTTTCACCTGACATTGGCAATTCTTTATAGAAGTGTTATAAGCAAATAAAACCAAATTTCATGAGAACTGACATTTTAGAGCTGGTCAGCCTGGTGACACATTTTAACACTTTATTATCCCTATGAGGTCAATCAGCGTCTATATAATATAGCAAGAAAAATTCATGTATACTCTCCCCTTCATTGTTTACTTACTTCCTAAATGGATAGAGAACTGTTAAGGTAAAAATAGCTTGCCATTTTTGTCAAATTTTGAGTGCTTTACATCGATCAATAGCAATTTGATCAAAGATTGAATTGAATCAGATGATGAATTTAAAAGAAATTAATATGTCATTGGAGATAATTATCAGATAAGTATACATGCTGTAGTAATACATTTCCTTGTAGCATGATTTTTAATAAAGAAAACTGGAAGTTTTTATTGTTTAATTTCAATCTATGTGCGCTTTAGTATGGCACGTCTGTATCTAGCATAAGTTTGCCTGTGGTGCCAAAAGTAAATTTTTAAAAACCGTTGATATATTTTTTATTAAATCAAATTTACATCTGGATGCACTTGTCCATTAAAAAGTAAAATTGATAAAACATAAATCAATTGCAAAAAGGAGTTACTTCCCTTTGTTCAGGAATATAGAATAAGTACGAATGTAGCACAACATCCATATGGAATGAATAAAAGAAAATCTTACCTCTGGACGAGTACTTTGTTGAATTCTTAAAGCATTGACCGTTTGGTCTGTAATCATTGTCCTTATCATCGTCATCACCAACTTCATCATAACTGTCATCATTGTCCGAGTTGGTAATATGTCCATTGGCTTCATCTTCACAGATTTCTGTGTCACATTCATCATCTTTTTTATCTTCATTATCCACAATGGTAGCATCTGAATCATCAGCATTGCCATTGGTGGTTGTGACCTTTGATGCTTGGCTAGCCCCTGTCATAACATCAAATTATCAATATGCTTATTGTCAAGAGAAACAATCAATATGATAGAATCAAAACCAGAGATCCTGCTTGCATGATAAAGATGGGATGAGCTATGGGCTCATGAGATGGCCAAGTTAAAATAAACTCGGATTATATATAGATCCCCCCCCCCCCCTTTTCCTAGTCTACAAGATTTGAATACATTACCAAGCTGATATCTATTTTTGGAAAAGCTTTGTATGGTTATTGTAATTACTGGTAGTCATGCAAAGTACCTGTACAATACAAAATACTGTATTAGTTTTTAAGTCATTTTAGTTATGTTTTTTTTAAATTTCTTTTGTACCAGTTAACTTATTGCTTCTACTGGCATACTACTTTATGAGGTCGGTTTATGAGCGAGTTACATTTTTCAGGCTTTTCTAGGCCAAAACTAAAGGGGTTGGCTAATGAACGAGTATATAAGTAAGTTAAAGAAAAAAACAAAATCAAACAAGAGTCATTCCAATGAAAAGATTAAACTCCTACCTGGCACATGTCCATTACTTTGAACATTTATTGAGAGCCTACTAATTTGTTGTGACTGCCCTGAGGTAGAAGGTTGACCAGGGTCTGGTATACCAGAAGTTAAAATATCCCATGAGGTGTACGGTTTAGGAGAGGATGAACGTTTTGAGCTGCTGAAAGTTTTGTTAAATGCAACATAAATTTATAAGTTACACCAGTCAAAAAAGAGTTAAAATGTTCTATTACTGTATCTCAAACAGAAACGATAAAGAAAGTAAAAGATTGAAACGGATCCACTTTTGTAAAATAAAACAATCTAAGTAATTCAGTTGTTATGTTAAGTTGTGTGAAATTTTCTGTATGATTAGAATTTAATTGGATTAAAATTTTTTACTTTGTTGAAAATTGGTCTCATATTAAAATATGAATTTCTCAATGCCTATGGTTTTTTAAAGAAATATGAGGACTAAACTTTGTATATTGGTTTCCTAATCTACTATCTATTAGTGATATGCTTCTAGATAAATGTCAACAATTGACAATGACTTACTGAGCTTGCCTTGGAACATGACCTGAGGCTTTACAAGCAGTTTTCCAGTTGTTAATTATTTCAATAATTTGTGCCTCAAACAAGGCAGAAAGACGAAGGGTCATGGAATATATCTAAAGAGAGGACATTTTTTTCAGATAATTATATTTTCACTTTAATTTAAAAAATACTACACAACACCAATTTAAAATGTGATTTTTTCTAATTAGCATACTTTTTTTTATCAACTGTACTTAATTCTCCATTGGAACAAAGATAAGATTTTTTTTCAACCTACCCTTGAGCGTTTATTTGTATTATACAGTTTGGAATTCTGGAAGATGAGACGGATATCACGACACATGTCTACTGGGTTGCCATAGTGACCAGTAGCTAATTTTGTATGTACAGTTGTCAGGTCTATTGGATTAGTCACTATATCCTCATAATCCTGGGGATTAGGGTAAGAAAGTTAGCCTTAATCTATCAGTTCCTTTTGAGTTTAACTTTATCTTCATGTTTAAAAAAATTACCCACAATGTTATGTATGCATAAGCATTTACCAGCAGGTGGGAAAAAAATTTTTTTGTCAAGATTTCCACTCTTACACACAAACATGCTTACAGGATAGAGAGCTGGATTCACTGGTAGACGGAATGGTTCTGAATCTTCACACTCAAACAACATAGCTAGGAGTGATTCACTGTGTTCTAACCAGGCCTTAGGATTTGGCTTGTTTTTCTGCTTACGACTTGGACTGCTCTGCATCTGTAGGAATAAATATACACATTGTTATTAAGGGATGAGCATTCCTACTAACTAACTAAAACAAACACTTTCACATTTAAATACATGTGGACAATGTTTTAGGTACAACTTATTTATGATGTTTGAACACAATATTTCTGCAATTATGAAATATGGTTCCTTCAGTTTTATTTTTACTACATGTCAAATAAATGTTAACATTCATGATGGCTTGATAATTAAAAACATTCACATATATATTATGTTAAAAAGATAATGTAATCCAAATAATTTACAATACTTAAAAGATATAAGTACTTAATTAAAAAAAAAACATCACTAAATTTTTTGTTTGCTTTTGTGATGATCAAGTGTTAAAATTACCTTTGATGTTTTCCCCCCTGACGACCCTGGTTGACTTTCATCATCACTGGAGCCTGTTTTAAGGTCACTGTGTGCCAGTTCTGTTAGGATGGGAAGGGGATCTTGACATCCATGATCCCTGAGTAAAAAAAAAAAAGGGGTTGGACTGTGATAAGCTTTTAATCAGATTAAAATCTTTTCAAAGTAAATCTTTAATACGCACGCTCATAATATCAATTAACGAATTATAAGAGGTCGGGACTGAGATAAACTTTTAAGTATATTAAAATCAACTAACTAAATGTAAAGAGGTTTGGACTGCGATATTGCTTTTAAATAGATTCATATATTGTGTGAAATTTACTTTACTTCAATGTTATTTGCTGTACCAATGAAGGCAGTAGCCGAAATGTTTGAATATGTATTTTGTCCTATGATAATTTAAGCTTACATGTACTGCTCTATTTACACAATATATTGTAATCACATTAATCATAACATCAACTATGAAGTTATAAATATTAATATTCAATGGTCCTGTCAGTCCATCACGTTTCTAGGCAAGCTCACACAAGAATTATTGGAATAGCTACAGCTGTATAGATTCTCAACTATGGCCAACCTCTAATAAAGATATTTAATGGAGCCTTACTTGATGAACCTGAGCAGAGTCTCACACAAGGCAGTAGCATTTTTAACTATGCTGCTTCCTGTCTGATTGAATATTCTGGCATTAGCAGAGATGAGCCTAACATCCCACTGAAGTGCAGTCACACGTCTACGTAAATTAAAAAAAATATATATATATTAGAACAAAAACAAAAGGATCATAGAAAAGAAAAACTAACAAATGACTTCTTATATTATCAAACGGGTGGCTACTGTAATGTCTGTCACTGTATTTTAATATTACTTAACTTATTAATATACATTCAACTCCTTAGATAGATATAAGAAAGAAACAATGTATTTTAAAGTTTTTAGTAGATAAATAATGAGTGGACAAAATCCATGGCATGGACATCTTACATGCTGTAGTTTAAAACCTGTATTTGGTACTGTGGTTTTATAACTATATTTAGCATTGTAGTTTTAACATGATTTTTAAGAAGTTTTGCAGTTACAATGCAAACTAAGCAGGATAATGCTAAAGTTTGATCTTAAAATTTGGTCCATTCAGAGGAATATTGGTTTCTAACCTGTAAAATCCATTCTCCAGCCTTGTTCTGATGGTACTTAGATCGATAGGGTATGGAACAAAGCAAGCATAGGTAGGGAATTGCTGCAGATCTACAGGCGCAATGAATGGCTCAGCAACAGAATGCTGCATCAGGCTCTCAAGACCTCTTATTAGCCGTTGTGACTCTGCCTCTCTACCACAAGATGGCCATTCAGTTTTCTTTGGCACATAGAGGAGAGATTTGTATTCATCTTGTGTCACTCCAACACCCCCACCAACAACAGCTGGCTTTCCTGCAGGAATTTAAATAGGCGTTCCATAATGCAATTTGTATGCAAGTATAACATAAATATTAAAAAGAATTATTCGTCCAGATAATCAACTACACCACCTTTAAGTTATTCAAATTTTCTTAATATAATTATAAGGACATGACAAAATTTTAACTTCAAATCTTCTACCTAGGAATTGAAAAAAAAAAAAATAGGGGGAAAAAAAGAGACTAACATTAAGCGTCAGTTCACCGATCAAATTTTGCGTCAAATTGTTGCATGAGCGCACTACTTTGTGCGTGGTTTCTTTTTTGGGGAATTTGATCAAATAGTAATTTGAAAGTTGTGACAAGGCTTCATACACGAATTGCATCAAATGCTTGAAGGAAAGTTTGATCGTGTGAACCGACCCTAAATCAAAGATGAAAAGTATTTACTTTTGGGATCAATTGGCTCCATGTCCCATGGACTGAGTTTCTCGTGTTCACCATTGTCCCACCTAGAGGAGTCATCAAATACTGTTGTCAAAACACATTTACTTAGCGTGCACTACATGCATTTGAACTTACGAAGGCTTGTTAAATTTCAGTAATATCATTGAAATAACATTCACCTCCAATAAAAGGCACATTGTAACTCAACTGAAGCAACACATTCCCAAAGCAATAAACTTTTCAAATGAAACTTACTGCACATTAAAACACTGATATAAACTGTCTGGATAATCTGGAGTGAGCGGTTCTTGAGACTTAATGGCACCCATCCACCACTGGTCATCTATCATAGACCGGAATCTTGTGCCTGTTGAAAATATTTTGTTTTATTAGACTGACTAGTCCTATATTTTAAAGGTCAGCTTTCTGATTAAAAATTTAAAAAAAAACAACAAGAGAGCAAAAGTAAAACATAGAAAATTGTGGACTCTCGAAATACAATTTTATTTACCCACTACCTGTACTCATAATATTCTCAGGCAGGTCTGCAAAATTTTGTAAAACAAAATCACTATAGTTAAGTTTTAATTAAAAGCCCCCATCCCCTCCATACAACTCTACTGAGCGAGGCCATAAATTAAATCAAATGATATCAGCATATCAGATTTGACTCACTGAAATGGTTGATGTCTCTAATGTAGGTACTTTCATATCCTAACCCCAAATACACAATTTACAATTGAAAACATGTTAACACTCTGCAGTTCAATTACAGAGGAACCATCCATACAAGAACAATGGCTTATGTGGTTGGATAATTAATTTTTAAAAAGTCAATTATCTTTTGAAAAAATAAGATATTTCATTTGCATAATTTGTTTTATTGGTTAAATTAGTTTAAAAAATTATATACAATCCATGATTTTCAAAAAAAAAATATTTGCATGTTGCATTTCTTGCAAAATTTAACAAACTTTCCACAAAAAATAAATAAAAAATCGTAACTTTAAAAATTTTTCATAGAATGTTTGTTATGTTTGACTACTGTTTGTGTCAGATGATGAAGTATTTTTAACAAATTTTGAAACTTATAAGACAAGCAGATTTTGTTTCCTTCATATGGGTACAATGTACATTTTTTGTTAAAACTGCATCTCTAATAAAAAAAAAAGTAAGCAAATACTATTGATGTTTTTTTAAAAAACTCAATAAAATATACAAAAAATAACTAATGACGGCCCATTCAAAGCTGAGCAAATTAATATATAAAAGTAATAAGATCAGAGCTTTTTAAGTGAGCTAATTAATTAATTTAAAAAATCATCTGTAAGCAAATGGTGAAAAAAAACAACAAAAAATCGTCCGATTGCAGAGAGTTAAGACAAATATTTCCTAAATGTGGGCCTTAAAATTTGGCTATAAAATAAGATACTTACTCTCCACAGGATTTGGACCACTGAACTTGAGAGCAAACAATGAAATTTTATATTTAAATGAATAATTTTTCAGTTTGAAATTACCTGTTCTCCAGCCTCGCTCTACAGATATATCATAGTGTTGCTTGAGGACTAAGAAGTCTATTACATCTGGCATGTCGTGGTATCTACAAAAACATTACATATGGAACTCATCAAACCATTATTTATCTGAAATAAAAAAAGCTAGCTAAAAGGAAACCACAAAACTTAAAATTCATAATATCGTTTTAACTAGTCCACAAAGAAAACCAAAAACATGTTATTTAGTTGTGTTGTTCGCCTTATTGTTCATAAATAATTGCATTGAGTTCAAGAATAACCTACTTGATGGTAAAACTTTTCCCTGTGAGCTTCCCCGAATTGGGGTCCATAAATGCAAGCTTCAGGCAGCAGAGTCGAGTAGGTTTCATTAACCACTTGATGCCAACAATCTTCACAAGTTCATGGGCCTAAGAAAATAATTATGGATTACAAAATGTACAATATGCCAAGTTTAACAGAAATAAATGCTTTCTACGAACAGATGTTCAACAGTCATTGAAAAAACTGTAAATTCAAAGCGTCTGGTTAATGAAGTAAAACACCCCTACCGATACAATTTGCAAAGATAAGAAGTCAGAGAATTAAATATCCAATAGCCTTCCGGGCAAAAATAAAAAATAAATAATGAATATCAAGTTACCCTCAGGTTAGGTATTTTATGCCAGGGCTGATTCTTGTCTATGTTAACTTTGTACACCTCTTTTCTTAGAACAGCATGAAGATATTGCTCATGTCCTTGTCGGAAGTACACAACCTCATCCCCCATCTGTGGCACAAATGGAGCTTTGCGGGGAATCACTGTTGTGATCCACTCAGGTGGTCTCATTTTCTCATCTAGCTCTGTTATTGGTTTTAGGTTCGGGTCAGTGGGCAAATGACGGGGTTTTTTCCTCTGCAGATTTTAACATTTTTAAAACTTGTACAAGTAACAAATTATAATACATCTGATTAATTTTTAAAAAGTCACAAAAACTAAGATGTTAAGATGAAAATTTAAAAAAAAACAATATTTAAACTGCTAACAAAACTGCATTTAAATATACCTACATTTTTTCTATATTAAGACTGCTAACAAAACTGCATTTAAATATACCTACATTTTTCTATATTATATTTCATTTTATTCATGTGTTGTTAGCTTTTGATTATTGTAAACAAAATTACCCTCTCTGGTTTTTGTTGCTTCTTTTTAAAGGTTTTCTTGCTGGCTGCAAACCGCTTGGATTCTCTTTTAGTGGAAGTGGTAGGTTCATTGGTGTCCTCTTTATCAGCATCACTACTATCCTCTGAAGTGGTGTCTTCTGTGTCCATCTCCTCCTCATCTGCATCAACAACCTCGTCTATGTTGTCATCCTCATCTGTTGAGGAAAGTCGTCTCCTTTTGGGTTTTCGCTGGGACCTTCTTTTTGGTGGTTCTAAATTGCTGCTCCCTTGATCCCCAACCCAGTCAGAGTAATCACTGCTACTGTTGTCACTAAAATGAAAATGAGACAAATAAGCTTTCTCTGGAATATATAATTAATTGCTAAGACAAAGATGATACAACTAATACAACTGATTTTTCTAAATTAGCACAAATTATATGGTATGTAAATTCAACAAAACTATACTTACAAACCAATAGCCAATCTTTTTATTAAACATTATGACCAGCATTAAAACACCTGATTTTCTTTTACATAAATATTGAAAAAAAAAAAAGAGGCTATTATCTGTAATTGGCTGAACTTACCTATCCCATATGTCTGATTCATCATCTTCATCTTCCTAAAGATATAGAAAATATTAACTGAATTATCTTTTTTTTATAAATCTTTCTAGCGACATCTATTATAATCTAGATACACATCTTGACTTTGTTATGGTGCTAATTGTATTCCTTCTACACAATCAAATAAAGAGAAGTTTGCTATTTAAAATACTGAATTGAAGTGCCATGCTTTTTAATAAGGGTTGTTAATTTCCACAAAATACAGTTTAAAAACTTCTTTTTGTCTTTTTTTTGAACAGAAAATTTCAAAGAGGTTTTTAAATGGAATGTTATTGTACAATGGGAAATTTTTTATTTAAAATAATTAAAATAAAAGAAGCTTTGGAAAGTTTAACTTGCTAACCTCCTCTGTGTCATACAAAGCTCTGGTGGTGAGCCTGTTTCTTGCAGTCTCCACATTTTCAGGAATGTCATCAAGCCTATTTCCATCTCCACTTGCTGCCTTCTTGGGCTTCTGACCACGCTTTTTATTGACTAGAACACTGGCGGTGGATATCTGAGTGTGGGGTATGTCATGGAAGGATATACAAAAAACAATGATTACATATAAATACTGTAATATTGAAGATCTCACCCATTTTCATTTTTGCTGTAATAATTAGGTGTACTTAAAGGATTTTAATTAGGTGTACTTAAAGGATTTAACACTTTTGGTTACTCGTTTCTGTATGAACTGCTTGATTGTTGTGAAAGCAGTTACTGCATACAGTTAAAGCTGACACAAAGCTAGAGTAAAAGATGTACAAATAAACTGCAACTGTTTATTCTTACAAAGAGCTTAACAACTCACATCAAGAGGTGATAGGAGTTTCCTTTTTCGTTCAGTAACAAATTTTCTAATTTCTTCTTCTGTAAAAGCAGACCTCTTCTCTTCCGAAGCCCTGTAATGTAAAATAAATGATAAAGACTTCATTGAATAATAGAGAAAAAAAAGTTATCAACAGGAATAATCACCTGTTTGCTAATGTCCAAGGATTTTCATTTAAAATAGAAAATACAGTAAACTGAAAAGTATTAGTAAATTGAAATTAATTATACCATACAGATGAATACCTCAATGTTTCTAGATCCAGAGGTCTCACTGTGACCTGTCTCCTGGCTGCATCTCTCTCTTTTTTGGTGGAGCGTAGTGAAACATTTCCCAAAGACTGCCTAACCCCTTCTATCTCTCCACTGCGGCGCATGCCTATTCGATCTGATGACAAAATGTATACATTTTCACTTACAATGTTAAGGGTATACAAAACAAACAACAATCATACATTTTTTTATCCCGATAGCTTAGAATCTATAAAATGATCACTGGAGTTCAATTGGAAAAGACTTAATAATGAAATCAGCCGACACAAAAGTACACTAATTATAAAAACTTCAGATAGGTGGGGAAAAAAATACCTTTTAAAATAAAATATTTTTAAAGCTTTTACGAATATAAAAATATGGTTCAACTCTACACCTCTTTCCTATCAATGCTCTTTACAAAAAAAAAAGAGAAAAAAGATTTGAATCAACTTTTTGTTAGTCTTTTCAATTCTTTTAAATTTTCCACCGTTAATAATTCACAATGGTTTTTGCAAACACTTCATAAAATTATTTCTTGCCAGAAGTTTATTCTATTCAATTTTTTTATACCCTACCTCCATGTGCTGCGTTGTAAAAAAAAAAAAAAAAAGCAAGCAGGTTGACATTTAGATTTTTAATAGAACCAACACTCGGATAATGAATTCATTGTTTTGAATGTAAATTTCTTAAAATTGAGGAAACTCACTCTGCACATGAGATCTTGGGGTCGGTGGAGATGCCAGTGGTGGTGGGGACATCACTTGCTCCCCCCTATTGCGACTGCTTCCAGGTTCCCTCCGAAATCTTTGGTCTTGCTGCCTCTGTAACTCTTCAATCATAACATCTATACTTGGCCTAGCCTCTCGGCTAGCTCTACCCCTACCAACAACAGCTGGTTGGGCGTCCCGTTCATCTTCCGTCTCAGAATCTTCTTCCTGGTGGACCACAGCTTCAGCAGGTCTTGCTTCATTATCTATGTCACCAATGACTTCTGATTCACCTGCAAATAAGGTTAAATTTTCTCAAGATACTTCTTTACTCCTTTATCTACTGAAAAAAGCTCACAGACACTTGATATGCTCTATTTAGGTACACTGACAGAATAAATCTTTTACAACAAATTTATCAAATATAATATTTCTTCAAAAATTTTTTAATAGCTTCCTGACTGAAAAATTAGACCAACTGCAAGTGGCCTTCTACTACTAACCATGTGCATTGACAGCCATATGAGGAACTAAACTGGACTCATTGCAATGTTCTCGCCCTGGTACTAAACGCTGGAGTGCTGCTGGGTAAGGATTACCATCTATATCTACAAGGAATGGAGGAGGCATAAGGTGTGGTTGCTGCTGTGTCTGCTCATCAAGAACATAGTTATTTGCATCCCGCATAAGTGGTCTGTAGTCAGTATGAAAGAACATCTGTTGTGGGATCTGTCATTGAGGATACAAGATGAATTTTAAAATAAATGCTTGGTTAAAATGATATTAGATACAAAAAATTTCTCATTTTTAAGTTTTATATTCTTGATTCAGCTTTTTATTATTCATTTCTCTTTTTACATACAAAATGGGAAATACTGGTGATTGGTAAATAGCAGAGGTGACCACACTGAGGCACAAGGGGTAGTGTGAGCACAGAGAGATAAGTGAAGGTTATATGGCGGACAATAATTTCAACTGTGAACTTATGATTTATTTCATTACTGCGATGTATCCATACCTTTTTGCATCTTTCATTAGTTCCAAACCCCATGAGCAAAAGGTGCCCATGAGAATCTGTGGCAGCGAGGGAATGACCATCTGGTGAGAACTTGCAATCAAAAACAGCACCATGTCCTTGACCTTCAATCTGTAAAATATATATCAATTTTTTATTATTTTAAACTTACAACTGTCCAGGTGATGAATTTTTATTATTAATAATTTGAATAAATTAATAGTAGTTACTCAGCAATTTTACATATTATTAATTTTTTAATTCCTAACACTGACCAGATTGTAAAATTTCTTAATTTTTGCTCCACTGTAGATGTCCCAGATAATCATCTTCCCATCATGGCCTGCACTTAGCAAGATTCTGGCATCTGTGGGACATGCCTCTAATACAAACACTTCATCTTCATGACCCTATAAATAAAACGTAGATTCCTCACATACCATAAATGTTAAAAACAACCATTGTACATATAAATGTAACTATTTTCTTTTGCATTTCAATAATTAAATTTAGAGTCTGATAGTTCTCTCTACACACGAAAAGAAAAATGATATTAAGATATCCTCATATCTAACTTAATTAGTTCAAACATTTGGTGCACTTAAAGAAAAGAAACACAACTCTAAATAATTATGAAGTAAACAACAACAACAAAGTTTGTAATATGAATAATTTCAACCAACCTCTAAAACCTTCAACAAAGTTCCAGTATAAGAATTCCAAATTTTAATAGAGAGATCAGAGACTGCGGTGATAACCATTAAATCATCCATGCTCCAACTGACCATGGTAACACGCAACTGTTCTTTTCCTTCAGTGCGGCTGACATCGAGAGACTGAGGTGTGCTGTGAATTAGAGCAATCCAAAAGCTTGACAACCATACACCATGAACATATTAAGGCAGCTGCTCCAAAATAAAGGTTGAATGTCTTTTAAATATGTAACATGTATTGATCTCTTTCAAAATTTGAGTTAACTTTTTATATTTTAAAAGTTATTTAAAGCCAGTCTGTGACAATGATATTTTAAAAACATCCTATAGAAACAAATTTTGAATTCTAAATATTCTAAAAAACAGGCAGCTGCATTGAAACATTTTCTTATCAAAAGTAAATCAAGGCAATAATAGCCTTTTCTTGCAGACTACCAAGTTACCATCCACAAGGTTTGATATCCAAACAACCATTTAAGGTAATGTTGGTACCTGTTTAATTTTGCGTTCATGTTAAGCACGGTAGCTCTCCATTCCTGTTTCTCAAAGCGCCATATTCTTGCTGTCCCATCGTTGCTGCCACTGACAAACCTATTCAAGTTGTTACTGTAGCAGATGCTGTCTACCTTATCCTTTGGGGGGCAATAAAATTAATGTAAAACTTATGTGCTACACCTAACACAATTTTAGTTTGAATGGAGTAGTGATAGATCCCAATTAATGGTGAATGTCATTTGCGATTATTACAAGCAACAATAAAAATAATTACAGAAACCTTTGTTTCACACACCTAAGCCTTTCCAAGAATTCCGAGGCACACTTCAAATAGCATGCATAATATATATTAAATAAGATACTATTTGTATAGGACACACTTCTGTTATCGCATAGACATCTTGTCAATAGGCTCACAACTGTCAATTTTGGAGCAAAAATTATATTTACATATCTACACATAATCTAAAATTGTCCTTCTATTGGAGGCATTTTACGTGGCACACTTGCATCATGCATCATCTTGAGTGAGTTGCAGCAAATGTACAGTCAGTGATCTTACCTTTATTTTTCTCACAATGGAAATAAATAATAAAAGTTAAAACTCACAGCATGAGCTTCAAGTTCACAGATTTTTTCAATGCCAATAGCATGAAGAAAGTAGACGCGAACAACGTGATCAGAATTCCCTGTGGCAAGGAAAGCTCCTCCAGGGGAAAATGATGAACACAACATCTGCGCACCAGCACGTGACTTCTCAATAAACTTGGTAGGTTTCATACTGGAAACATAGCAGATTTAGAAAAAGTTGGCAACAATATTATTATTATTATTATAAGATCTTTTTAATAGCGTAGTACCCCAACCTAGGGCTGGGCTCACCACGCTGTATACAAGCAGACAAATAACTACAAGACATTCATTAATAACACAGTAGTTACCTAATCATTAAATTTTGTGGCTGTACTGCTTACCTGAAAATATTAGTGTGAATGTTATAATGCCAAAAACAAACACAACCATCATTACCAGTGGACACAAGATATCGATTGTCCCCCTGAGCTTTTGGACAAAACTGAAATAACAAAATATTCATGATTATATCTTATTTGGAACAAATCCTAATTGCTTTTTATTCTTAAAATTGAAATCTCTCTTCATGCACTTAGGGGAAATATAATAAAAAATAATAAAGGAAAAAAAAAAGATATAGCCAACTATGGGCTGTAAAAAACAAACATGTTACAAAGCTTTAATTAGCTTTTATTAGATCTTAGTATTAAGCTTTAGGGTATTGCAGAATGTAGTAGCACTCAAATTAGTACAACTAAAAGTGAATGGCATTCATAAAGTCTGTAAAAAAAAAAAAATCAACCACGACAGGTAGTATCCCAGACCTGTATACCCCTGGGTTAGTGTCAGAGTAGTTTTCAGTCTCAAAACCATAGTTTCAAGCTCCAAAGACTAGTTTGGTCAATTAGCGGGTCAAGTTGTGCCAGGAAATCTACTCAAATGCTTATGTAAGTTAACACAAATAAATTCGACAGGATATGGTCCTTCAATTTATTTCTTAAGGATGAGAAAGGGTCTGACTGCACAGACTTGCTTGACTAATAGGCATATCTGAGCTAAAATTAATGAATGTTGCAACACAAGACATTTTTTGTTTTGTTTATTTACGAAAACAAGTATAATTTTGTAAAATGAAAAACAATTTTGAAACACAAATCACAAGAAAAAAACTAACCAATAAAGGTGTATACATGAATATATTTATTAAATTTCCTAGCAATAGGGCAAATAATTGATCAGTTTACTATAAAAGAATGTACAACTTTTTACCTAAAAATTTCACAAAACATGCATTCAAATGACGCACTTTATAAAGATCTCAATTAGTTGTGTCGTGCCAATAGCTCTAATGACCCACCCGCTTTTACAAAGCAGATTAATTTCACCAACAATTTCAGAAAAAAAGAAAAGAAAATATTAGGCACCAAACGCACTTGCAATTTTTTTTAAAAAGAATCTTCTTTAGCGCATTTATTGGGAATTTCATCTTATCTTCCCCTTGAAAAACAGGAAAACACCATTTTTGGGGTTGGGGTTGAAAATTTGATAGAATGTGTTGTCATCAGCAGTAAGTCTATGTGGCAAGTTTCAGCTCGATAGCTTGAAGGGAAGTGGGCCAATTTGGTGTCCGAAGATTTTTCCACAAAGCCAGTCAGTCAGCCAGCCATCCACAAACAAAAGCAAAGGTAATATAAAGGATTTAAAAATAGATAACACGTTGGCAAAAATTATTAACAACTAACTAATCCGCTAAAATAAAAATATTCTGGTTGATTCATTAAGATGGCGACCACAAAGGCCAATCACTGTCAGTTTTATTTGATCGCTTGTGTTAAAACAAAAGATGCAGCAACTTTTTATGGAAAACACCCTTATTATTTATTTAATTTAATTAAAAATAAACCAAACAAACAAAAAAATACAGAAACCATAGTTATTTTAGGCTCAACTTAGTGCCGTAGTCTTAGGCTTAAAAACATAGTCACCACTGCGAAAGTGTAGGGCTAAACAGGTCTGGTATCCCATCTGACTACTAAGCTACTATCTCAAACAATTTAATTAGACTTTGTTAAAAATAGCATCCATATTTTGAATTAGTTCAACAGAATTAGTAAATAACTTCAGAAATTGACATTTCGGGTTGAAATTGACATTGGCCATTAATATTATCCCCATTATCAATGTGGATACACACACAAAGATGATTTTGATTGTAATAGTAATATAATTTTAAAAAAAAACAACAACATTAGGAGAATTCAACTTTATTCATTTAAAAAATATAAAATAGTCACAACTTATTCATTTGCTTTTAGATTGAGTATTAACATAATGTTTAACAAAAATAAAGAGAACACACTGTTGAAATTCTTAAATCTACAAAACAACACACATAAATAAAACAAAGAATACCTGTACAGATGTTATCATACTGGAATGAGCTTGTAAAACAGCAGCTGGTGCTTTGGAACGTAAACACCAGATCCTGACAACTTTATCACAACTGCCACTAGCAAGGTATGTATTCTCGAATGATACAGCCATGTCTGTTATTTCTGCAGAGTGGCCTCGCAAAGTTGCCAAAAGCCGCATGTCATAAACACTCCAGATTTTTACAAGAGCATCATCAGCACCCTAGGAGATAAAAGTTAAATGACTCAATTAATTGAACAATTTCGTTTTAAATATCTGACATCTTTAAACTTGAAGTTTAGATGTTCTCCCAAAATGCTGTAGATTGTATGATTCAAGTTGATAATTAAATTATTCTTGAATATCCTTTAAATCTTGTCATTTGCATGTTTATTAATTTAGAATGAGTAAATACATATGGTTTTTTAATACTTAAGGTGGAGAGAGGTTGCTTGATTTATGTGCCTCATTTTTAAAAATTAAGCTCTTCCAGAAACAGCCACTAGATAGTTTAAAAATAGTTAAAGTAATTGAAACATGTTTGTTCAATATATAACATAGTGTTAGAAGATTATAAAAGTAATTTACCGGTACCTGAAAAAACAGTTATTGAAAAGGTACAAAAAAAAACATGGAAGAACAATAAACTAAAAAGTAAATACCGTAAAAATATAATTCCCTGTTCTGTCAAAGAGCACACAGTATACTGCAGACAGGTGACCAAGCTTTCTGCCATGCATCACAATTTTGTTGAAGACACTTGTGGGAACAACACTGTGATGTCGAACAACTCCAGACATCTCGTAAGCTTTGAGAATGTGCGCTGAAAAATAAAAGTTATTTTATATTTATTGAAAAATGATATGATGATAAAACATAAGTTTGCACACATTTTTTTCACTTCCAGTTCAAAATTTCACTACATATATTAACATAATTGGTCAAGCAAAAATGTTTCTAATTTTTAAAGATTAAAAAAGAAACAAAAAAACAACTTTAGATCTAATAAGTTACCAATATTAGCTTTGTAAAACCCCAGACATCAAAGCATTTGAATATGATAACTATATCAAAAATATTTAGATGTAAACATACATGACTAATATAAAGTTGAAAAAACAAAATTGGTAAAAAGAGTGTTTATGGATACAAATATTAATAAATAACCTTATAATCTTTATAAAATATGTTTTTACATAGCATTATAAGAATAGCTACAACAAGCAAACCATTATTCTCTAAAACCACAAACAAAAAAATTAAGAAATCAACTTACGAACAGCTGGTATTGCTAGATTGGCAGGTGGAAATAATGGGAGCCCATGTTGTCGGACTATATGATGTGAGGGACTCCATTTTGTTTGACGAACGCCTAAAAATAATAATTTAATTATAACATAGAAATTTTTCTTAACTTATAGATATGATTAAGGCTGAAATTAATATTATTCCATTAGTTTCTTTTGAGAATAGGCTAAGCTCACTATAGGGAAAATATTTAATGTAATCCTATTTCACAGTAGGGCAACTTAAGACTAACATTTAAGTTTCACATTTTAGTAGCTTTACTGAAAGTATCTATAATGGATGATACTAAATGCATCAAGGAAAATGATATTTTCCAGTGTGCAACTTCATGGGCCTAGACTAGTCCCAAAAACTTAACCATTATTTATAATTGTATATCTGTACAATTACATCTGTTGAACAAATTACCTTCTGCTGTTCTGAGTAATGAAAGGCTTCCTGCTCCAAGAAGAGACCTAACACCAGGAACACTAGGTTTTATTTCTTTATCAAGGAGAGTTCCAACCCGTTTAACTATTCGAAGTAAGTGATCACTTCTTATATGTCTGTTTAAATACACCTGGAGTAATAAGAGAGAAAAGAAAGAAAAGTTAAGAAGCTATGGAATAGGTATAAAGGTAAGATACAATAAAATACTATTTTTTAAAAATAATCATAATTAAAAAATCAAAGAATCTTAAAACATTATTTCATCAATATTTAAAAAAAAAAACTGATCATATCTAAATTTTAAATAGTAAAAATAGGTGTCTTTAACTTTAAGTAGGCATAAAGTTACACAATACTATCTTAAAGACAAACAAACAGTAAATAATATAAAGTTATATAAATTTTATTAGATGTCATTTCTAGACACTTTTGTACAATTAGCTTAATTCTATTTAAAATCTTGGAAATAATAAATGTGCATTCAAGAATTCATAATACTATATTTACCACTGACTGATACAATTTTAGAAGCCTCTAAGCCTAACCTGACCTACATAAAATAATCTGGCCTTCTTTTTTCCCCAGTGAGAAATCTTTTAACCAATCAGAATACTTCTGACATAATTGGTATGTGTAAAGTAAAAATGAATTCCATTGGATCTTCCAGAAGCTCTAAATCATGATGTCACTGTTCATATGCTATTTTGTACAATTACAGACAAAATTATTTTCAGTTTATTTTGAATATTTTATATGTCAAATATATTAATTCAATAAAACAAGACAATGAAATTATAGATCTTTGTCCCATGTACATATATCAAATAAATGTAGTAATAGTAATTAATTTGCTTAGAATTATAAATTATTTTAAAGTTGCTCCCATTTTAAATCAGTATTGACAATTTTCATCACCTACCAAATTTTCATAACTCCTGAAATGTGCATTACCCTCCCAGTCAACTCTCTGAGGCAAAAGCTGAAAGAAAATTTTTATGTCATTATAATAACAAGAGTATGATGCACACTATAAAAAATTTCAATTCTGTAAATATTTAATTTACATATGTAATAATGATTGGTACAATGTTTATTTTAAAAGAAAAATAGTAGATTTGTGAAACTGTTTACTGTCTGTTTAAAAATGCTTGACAACTCACCTTGAACTCCTCCAATTCTTCCAAGAGAGCCTGAAAATATAAATTGGATACTGTTAGATAAATGCGTTAATTAAATATGTAGCTAGTCTAAAGAAATCAACTTACCTTAGCAGCTCTTTTACATGGTCCATTGGTTAGAAATCGAGCAATGAGAAAGTACAGTTCTGAAAAAGAAACAAGATGGTGTAAGCACAAGACGGGTTTGAATCGACAAGAATAGCGAAGCTCGGGCTATGAAATTATTCTTACCGGGTTCAAGTACAGATGTAGAAGTTATTTTGTTATCCATGCCTTTCACAATTCTTAACAAATATGACTCATTAACGCACAAATCACACAATGCCAACTCCAACCCTCTTGAATGAGTTTGACGCCATTTTATTATGTTTTTCAATCATAGACGATCAACTATACGTCTATAATAGAAAGCGGAATGATATCGCTTAACTTCATGTTTTAACGGCTTATTATGTAAGAATTTTAAAGAAAATGTAAAATATTTAAAAAAATTATTTTACTTCCCAAATATTATTATTTTAAAATTAAAGCACAGAAATTCGGTTTAAATTTTATTGAAACAAGGAACTATTTGTCGGTGTAGGTTACACATGCTATAAAAGCCACACAGTGACTACACTTGGAAATGTTTTTTCTTTTGCATTTTTACTGCCAGGTTGTCAAGTATTTATAGTTAATTCTAATTATCACCACCATGGAAGCAAAATGATCGTAGCTTTAAAACACATGTATTAAAATTGTATTAAATTTTAATTCCATACATAATGCAAAATACACATAAATCAAAAAAAAATTAATAGGTTCGCCTTACAGAAGTAGTTATAAATGTGAATTATGTTTTATTATCTGTTTAATATAACAACTGCGTTACGTCCTGCTTGCTACTTATTGTTTTATTAATATTCTAAGGTTCACGGAGTAATGGCTTTACGTTTTAATTATTGCTTTCATTATAATAAAGTGTATATAACAGCATTATGGCTAACACAATTACTTCACGTACATACTATTTAAAGTGAATCAATATATAAAAAATAGCTATAATAAAAAATTTATATTTGAATTAATAGACAGAAAATTAACTATGCCCTATGGGCATGGGAAAAGACTTGTCTGCTATGGCTATATTTATAATAATATAAATGGTGATACAAAGCAACAAAATAACATCAAATATTTATTTTTAATATTAATAAATGATAAATGCTTGAGAGAATATATCTACAATATAAAACACAAAGTTATTATTAAAAGATAATTCTTTAAAATGTTTCAAATTTCACAATTTTTCAAATCAGTGTGTTCCGAATGGGGCTTATACATACTTTTATTACTGACTGACTGACTTTTACAAAAACTAGACTTTTATACTAAATAACAATATTGCAATTGAAATTATGGCAGTACCGGGGCACAAGGCCTGGCTTTTATTTTTTGGATATAGTGATTTTAACCATTCGACATTTACAAATTGAAATTAAGATTTAGCTTGTCGGTAAAATTATTTCATCATATTTACCTGAATAAAGTGAAAGGATCACCTACGCATAAATAAAATAGATAAAGCCTATTATTATGTAGGACAAACTATTTTAGTTTCGTTAGAAATTGTATTCTCGTATAACTATTAAAATAAGTAGAGTACTAAAACATTAAATCTATTCTAAGACCTAGACTTAGACGACCTGCCTAGTAGTGAGTGTACTTGTGACTAACACTAAGTGAATGGTTCAATATCAATATTTAGATTTTAACACGTAGACGTAGCATAGATTTTATAATACTCTGTAAGAAGTTTGTAAATGAAATGTAGTTTTGTGTATTAGAGGCGTTCTTCTGCGTTGATTCCATCCTTCATTTTCATCCTATTAATTATTGATTATTGCATCTGTTACTACAAGTTACTTTGTTATTTTTAGTTACTGTTAGTGTGTAGTAACTACTAGTAATAATATAATTTAATAGTAGTGCGTGACCTCACCTCAACTTTGACAGACTTTGCTGCTACTTTGACTGGGTATGCCTCTAACTTATAACTATGACTATATTATATTTAAAATAATATAATAATTATAGGCCTGTTAATATATAACTATAATATTAATACTAATAATACTCATTTCAAATGTAATAAACTGCAAGTTCATTTAAATTCAATCTATCTTCATGCAAACTCCACCTTAATCTAGTGAAAGGCATTTTAGTAAAAAGTAAAAACTATTTGGTGATTCAAAATTCAATGATTAGTTAGTAGTCAAGTATAAGTAGTTTTTTTAATAGCCCTAACTCTAACCTATAATGAATGCCTGCCAGTATCAATTCACTAACTCATATTTATTGTCATCTCTCATAAGTCACAGACATCCATCCATAGACAAACCAATGTCTGATAAGTTAATAGTGTTAAGGAGAAGAGTTACAAGGATGGGGGTGGGGGGGGGGGCAAACAATTTTTTAAAATCAGTATGAGTATGTTCTGAAAGAGGCTTATAACATATACATAACACACTAACATACTAATACTATGATTACAAAAATTGAATCTTTAATACTAAATAAGGTTGTTGTTGAAATTATGCTGGTACCAGCTCACAAGGCCTGGCTTTTATTTTGTGTGAACAGTGATTTTAACCATTTAACAATAGAAAATAGGATTTAGATTAATGAACGGTAAAATTATTTCATCATCTTTCACCTGAAAGGATCTCCTGTGTATAAATAAAATGGATACTCATTGCTATGCATTTATGCTTGGATTTCAAGAATTAATAAACTTATTAATCTCTAACTTTTTCTTCTACTTATGTGCTTTTCAGTTTATATTCTGTACTATAAATGTCGTGGTTTCCCCAAAGAAAACAAAGGACATGGTTTCAGCGAGCCTGTGAGACAATACTTGCAGCTGGTCCTATTCCCAGGCATGTGGCAATCATCATGGATGGAAATAGACGCTTTGCTGTAAAAAAAAGCATTGCTAAATCAGAGGGACATGTAAAAGGGTTTGACAAATTAGCTGAGGTTGGTTCAAAGTTATTATAATAATTTTTTTCAAATCAGATTTATTTGTTACTAAATTTTATTTGTGGGAACTTATTTTTAATAGGAATAAGGCCTTAATGCCAAACAATTTTTTAAAATCCCTAATTTATCAAAGGTTTGACATTCATAGATACAATAGCACACTTAATGATATTTCAGAATTCCACTTTTGTTTATTAAGATTCAAGATCAGTTTTGTTTTGTATATCACGAAAGAAGAAATATGAATGTGTTATTCTCGCTTTTATTTTAAAATAATAATTTTTTTATGTTTTACCATGCATTTAAATATATTCCCCTTGGGATTATTTGAATTTCATAATTGAACAGAGATATTTTATTCATTCTTAATTACAAAATGTATGTCCACTGTGTATACAGTCAGTGACCATAAGGGAAATAATTCTAAATTTAAGATGGGTTTCCATTTGCATATTATCACTTTTTACCAAGCAATACCCGTCAGTACATTTTGGTGAGCGAATGTACGTGTGTGAATATGTGGTAAGAGTTGAACATGTTTTAAGGTAAAACATTTGGAGGTTAGTGAGCTGATCATTGAGAGGCGTGGTATTTATAAATCATTGTAAGTTATAATTTGTTCTTAAAAGCTAATAAACATGAAAGATAGTTGTAAAACTATAAATATAATTCCAGAGTGACTGTTGTCCATTCTCTCATTTGCTGCCTTTCCCATTGTATGCACCAAATGCACACAAAAGAAAAATACAACTAAGCATTGGTGGAAATATGGATTACTCTCTGGAATTATTATAGATTATGCACCTCTTTTGTATTTTACATGTGCAACATGTTTGCTTTGATCTTGCATTATAGTAATAAATGTTAAGAAAATATTAAATTTACATCATTTGGAAGATTGATTTTAGTCTAAATATGGCAAATAAAGAAAAGACTGATTTGAAATGTTTAAAAAAGATTTTTTTAAATGAAAATACTTCAAAGGTGAACTGATCCAAATATATTTTACTGATTTTAGACTCTAGAGTGGTGTCTGGATCTTGGAATAACAGAAGTCACTGTCTATGCATTTAGCATTGAGAACTTTAAACGATCATCTGATGAAGTCACTTACCTCATGGAGCTTTCACGACAAAAGTTTGCAAAATTGCTACAAGAGAGGTAAACATTCAGATCTCATAACAATATGCACTATAGCAAATATGGTAGTTTTATTTTATCAGCAGCCCTACAATATTTTATAACAACTTTTAAAATGTTACAATAGTCTGTTTATTCACACAATAAAAAAATTAAAGTCCTTGAATATGTCTTTGAATATGATGTATTGTTTTTTTTTTATAGAGATCTTATTCATAGACATGGAGTATGTGTACGTATTATTGGGGACATCTCACTGCTACCCAGAGATTTGCAGGAGCTGCTGGCGGAGGCTGTTACTATATCTGCAGAAAATACA
The DNA here is from genome assembly GCA_964017045.1 of Omphiscola glabra. Taxonomy (NCBI): domain Eukaryota; kingdom Metazoa; phylum Mollusca; class Gastropoda; family Lymnaeidae; genus Omphiscola; species Omphiscola glabra. The sequence continues at coordinate 17,239,742 of OZ024798.1, read as the reverse complement.
AGGTTTGCCACCTTGATTGTCTATTGCTACAGATCTGATATCTTACACCTTTGGAGCTAAAAAATGAAAATAATGTGTTGTAAAATATTTTTTAAAAAAATAGAAGCAATACTTATTTTATAAATAGTTTTGTAAAATGTTTTTTGATTTGTATGGGGTTTAGCCTAAGTAGATTTAAAAAAAATAAATATCACTAGTGCTGAAGCTTTTATCTTGAAAGCAATTTTTTTAAAGTTAGTTTTTAAGGTATCCCCTTTTAAAAATAATTAAAAATATAAAATAAATATAATTTTAGAAAATTGTTAAAGATACAATGTGCTTCTCAAGAAAGTGGATAGCATTTTAAAACATGTTCCTCTTTTAGTATTTAAAAACTGCATTAAGAAGTCAATTGAATATAATATATTATAATCTTAACAAAATAGTTATAAAGTTAAGTCAGGCTGAAACCAGGACTAAGCATTTCATTGATTAATTCCTACCATGAGTACACAAATACACACAAAAATAAAAAATAACTAAAATAATAGAATTTAACAAATTGGTCTTTGTTTTTTTTTTACAGAGCGTTTCTGAATGTTTGCTTTGCTTATACAGCAAGAGATGATATGTGTATGGCAATGAGAGAGCTGACTTCAGGTGTGAAAGAGGGCCATATAAAGCAGAGGTAACCTAGTTTTTTAAATTATATTATGAGCAGTGCTTATTAATATATAATTATTTTTGTATTTAAGTTTATTGTTATAAAAATATTTATTATACTAAATCATTTCAATGCAAAAATTCTCAACAAATTCACGACACATTTTACAGTGATATATCAGAAAGCGTATTGGAGAAGTGTCTTTACACATCACAATCTAGAAATGTTGATTTGTTGATACGCACATCAGGAGAGCTGCGACTTAGTGATTTCTTATTATGGGAGGTAATGCATAAATACCTAAATAAATGTGTACATTGTAAAAAATATCTTATCATCTTTTCTTAATAAATTTTGCATAGTTTCTATTATTTATCCACCTGCTTTGCTTACAACATTGTATACATTTTCTTTTTCTATTTAATCCCATTTAAACAATATAAGATACTTAAACCCATTCAAACAATTTAAGAAGCTCGAAGACAAGCATATTTTTAAAAACAAGAAAGTGAAATTTTCTCTGTATTTGTACATATTAATATTATGATTTCATTTTTCAACATTTTCAGAGTTCTTTTTCATGTTTAGCATTTGTGAAGGTTCTTTGGCCAGAGTTTAGTATTTGGCATATGTACGCAGCTATTCTTCACTACCAGCGTAACAAAAGTAAAATACAGGTAACACTATAGTAAGAGACCTGTAAAATGGTATAAAAAGCTATATTTGACTGATAAATATTCAGTTTGAAAATTAAAAAAATAAATTTACCCCAAAAAAATGTATTTGTTAGCTTAGGTTTTTTAATAAAATTTCTATTAACTGTCTTTACACAATAGATTGCTCAACAAAACCACACTATTGAAAGGGAACGACTACAAAGAGAGTCAGACTACCGCAGCATGATGGAGGAGTCTACATTGAGCACAACGGCAGACACAGGCAGCAGTGTCAATTTGTCTTCGACACCAGTGTCAGTTGAAGCACCAGAACATAAAAGTCTACAAGTCCGTGTTCAGCAATATGCAAGCGAAAGGGAAAAACGGATTGAGTCATTCTTAAATCTAGTATATGAAAGACGTGCAGCGTATATCAAAAGTCTACTTCCAACGAGGCCAATTTTGATGACTAAACCCCAGTCTCTGTTAACTTGCTAGTTCATTTTGCATGAATTAATTTATTATTGCTAAATGTGTTTGGTTACAGTTGGTGAGTGGGGATTTATTCATGTTTTTATTCTGTGATTGTTAAGAACTATACATAATTTAATGGGAAATTTATTTTTTATCATAAATGAATATACCGGTATATCAGATTTCACTTACCATGAGGTGAATTATCTCTAAAAATGTATTATGTGTTCAGAATTTTCATTAATTAAAATTGTGAGACAGTATCTCATTAAATTATTGCATTTTAACGGCAACCGTCTTCTTCACTGCTAATTTATTTCCCTTAATCTTTACACTTACATGGCCTAATTTAGAAAAACATTTATGATGATAATGTCATGTAACAATAATGTCTATAATAAGTAGACGTTATTTTTATAACATGTAATAAATCATTATTATTTATAAATGATCTACAAGTTATATAAAAAAAAGGACAGTTTTAGTGTTACGCTTTTACTTGAATATGAAACTTCATTTATACTTAATTTGTATGTACCTTAGATACTCAATCTTAAGTTCATAAGCTCAACATATAGAATAATAAGCCATTCTAAACAATATAGCACCAAAGAATATCTAGAATCAGATATATGATGACCCACTCATAAGCCAATAGCCCATTTATTCCCTAAAATATTTCCAAAAAGCAAACTTTAGAATGAGTATATATGGTACTTTTTGCTGTAGAAAAATAGAAGAGCTCACTCAGTGCCTTAGTCATGATCACAAATTAGTTTGGCAAACAAAAAATCGTATGTTTTTGTTTGTCAGTCATATTTTTTAAAATCTGAATTGCAGCTGAAAAAATGCGGTAGAAGTATTTCAATCATTGCCATGCAGAATTTGAAAATAACTTACATTTAAATTTAATAAATATTTTAAAGTGTCAGAAGCAATATTTCTATTTACCCAAAGCATCTCTTCATTAGAAAGGTATGATGGAATGAAAGTTTCTGATTTTAGCTTTAAGTCCTTCTTTTAATTTTAACTTGTATTAAAGTATGTTTTCTTCAAATCTATTCAATATGAAATATACACTTAGAAATACATTGTAACAACTACAGCAATCTGAATAATTGGACTGCAATAAAGCTTAAGTAGATTAAACTTGAACAAATATATGATATTCCATTAAACAAGAAAATGATTTAAATTATGTATTATTTAGTTTATTTTAGCTGAGGTTTTTGTTCTTTATTTTGATCTAAGGAATTTTCATAGGCCCCTATCAAATTGAAAATGGATTAAATATTTGGCATTTTATAAAAAAATTCACCTGAATTTGGAAATGCAATATGTATGAGCAAAGAGAAATTGCAATAATTTTTAATCAAATGAAACTATTAAGAGAGAGCAATATACTTTAATAATTTTTGTCATTTTAAAAAAAAAATTACATTCTAATATTTTTAATGACGGAAAAATTTTAAGACTGAAATTTTAGTTTCTTTTTCCTTTTTCAAGATAATTTGTTTGTCAGATATTTATGCAAGTATTGTCATTTTTAAGAATAACTGGCCCGCTGCATTCCAAAATATTGATTAGAGTATTAAAAATGTTTAAACCCTGTTACTTTTGTTACAAATGTTTCATTTGTTTGTGTTTAAAAAACATTTGTTAATACAAGAAACAAATGAATAAATTCATCTGGATAGATATTTGTTTGTAGATGCCAGATTTAGTCTTGTAAGTCAAGTTAAAAACATATTTTAAAAAGTGTCAGAAGCTGGTGTTGATAATTAAAATAATTGTGAAAAATTAAGGCTTGGATGACCATAACCAGTAAAGAAATGAGGGTTAATTTCTTGAATGCCAGAGAAAAAAAAAGACATTTTTTTTTTTTTTAGAAATTTAAAATAAATGTTTAGAATATATGTATGGGATGCAATTTTAAATCACACAGGCATAAATTAAATAAACACTTTATTTTGTTATGTTTTCAAGATTGAGATTTAATGAAAACAGCATGGTTTAAACAAGAATCTGTAACAAATTGTCAAGTGCCTATAAGAAAGATTATATTTTTGCAACCTTTTTCTCCTGTAATTTAAAAATTACTACACAAAAGCAACCCTTACAAAAGTTTATCAAACAGAGATTTCTCAAGTGTCAAAAACACATGAGAATATAGAGAGAAAAGGAAGAATAGTCAATATTTAGACAGTGTAGTTTTAGAAAAAGTTTAAAATATTTATTGAAACAAATGGTTAAGATACTAATATCTATGATAAAAGCCGAAGGACTAAGTTACAATGTAAATGGTGTGAGGCTACATGGCTGATTATATCCACTGATTATAATAATATCTTAAAAACAAGTATCACATACTTAATGTAAATTAAATTGTAGCTATTTCATTTATCACATTCAAATGCATTCGTTTAAGTAATCTGCACAACTTTACAAGTTAGTGGTAGGATATGGTTATATACACACCAAGCATGCATTTGGGGATTATTAATTGTCATTAAGTCCTCTGGAAAAGCACTTTCAAATAAAGTAGAATCTGTTCTCCCAGAAACCCTTTCTCCCAAAATAAATTATTGACTTAAAAACTCTCCATAAGGTCTTAAGGACCTTTCCATAGTAGGTCAGTCAACACTAATCAAGAAAAGGTAATAATGATTTCATGGTATTCTTCCATTTTATATTACATGTAGTTACAAAATATATAGGTTAATCTTATAAAATAAGAATTGATTTTTAAAAAGTTAGATAGTTCCAGAGGTAAATAAATATTTCATATTAAATCAAAACATATTTTACATTAATTTGGAATTCATATTAAGAGAAAATGTATTTAAAAATGTAATTTCAGCTGTCAAGGAACATTTGACTATTACATTACTGCTCTAAACTTCTGTGCCAAACAAAGAAAAGATTCTCCAATATATGAGTTAACAACTAGGGTATTAAAATGAAGCTAACAAGAAAATTCTAATTTAAGCATTAAAACTTTCAAATAATTTTAACGTTCTTGTAAAGCAGCTGGCAAAAATTGTAATTTTCCTCTTCCAAAAATGTCAACAGTTTCAGAAATAAATGAACCAACTAGTCATGTTTATCTAAGTTATTCCCATAGAGAAGAAAGGTCAGTGTTTATATTTGTCCAGTCCACCATCTGTATGATGCGGTTTAACAGTATCAGAGCAGCAGCAAAGCTTATCCCCATCATCAGAAAGAATGAAGTATCGTAAGGTGACTGTCTCTGTCTGGCCCCCTCTCTCGGGCCCCTAACCAAGTTGACTATACGAATTCCATGACGATTAGTCCTGGGTGTCAGCTGATTATCCCCGGATGTTGCTTCAATCCTCTGCCTTCCAGGCACAGGAGCGGATGCTTCAGAGTTTTGTGCATCTTCGGAGAAATTTGCTGATACCTGCCCTGGAGCTGACTGTCTTTGACGGAGACCTTTATTGAGTCCTTTCTTCAGCTTCCTCTCCATGTCTGACATTGAACTGCTGGTGCTTTCAAAGAAGGACCTCTGTTCTGTATCAGACACCTCAATAGGCGGAACTCCCATCTCACTATTGTCCTCCCCATCGCAATGCTGAGCTGACAGGCTCATTTCTGTACCAGACAGCTCATTAAAAGATTCTTTTCTTTTCAATGGAAGCTCACTGTTTGTGTCTTTTGTCTCAGGGACAGGGGAACAAACATCTTCAGCAAAATTCTCTGAGGTTTGTAACAAAGTCTCATTTTTAGAGAATGATATATTCTTTGCTTCAACAGAATGTCCCTCAGAAAGGGAAGTGTGCATGAGTGTATCAGCAGTATTAGTCACTGAATGTACAGAAACTCCAGGCCTTACAGCAGCTGTGTTGGCCGACTGCTCGCTGGTGCTTATAGGTTGCAGTATGAGACCTTCGTCAGTTGACATGGAACTTTGAGCAGATGCAGCAGCATTGACAGATTTATTTTGCTTAGCATTATCCGATACTTCTTCAGGAATAGAGGCCACTGAAGACTCAATGCTAACTTTATCAATGTGACCTGGTAGCTCTTGAATCTTCTCTTTACTGCTGAGTTGACTCTGCTGTGTAACTGCTGATGGTGCCTTGCTGGTTAGCTGACTCTGCTGTGTAACTGCTGACGGTGCCTTGCTGGTAAGCTGACTCTGCTGTGTAACTGCTGATGGTGCCTTGCTGGTAAGCTGACTCTGCTGTGTAACTGCTGATGGTGCCTTGCTGGTAAGTTGGCTTTGTTGTGTAATTGTTGATTGAGCTTTGCTGGAAATATGACTTTGTCGCTCTTCTACTGATGATGCCCCACTGTCGCGTTCACTTTGTTCATCTTGCAGTGGATGTGTTTCTGCAGGTCCTTCCTTACCAAGGGAATCTTTAGGTTTCTCCTTTGAATAATGATCACACACAGAATCACCAGGCTTTTCCTTGTAGTGTTCACATGATGAAGTCATAAGTGCATCTTTACAGGGCTGCTCATTACTGCAAGGCTGAGTTTGTTCATTAGAACCGACTCGTTTGACTTTGTCCAAGAGTTCCTTGAACACTTCACAGTGATCAGGGCTTGGTATGGATCTAATGTGCGCTACACTGCATGGCGATGATTGAACCACAGAAGGACATGTCATTGGCGTACGAGTGTAAAGGGTTCTCGTTGCCTGTGATTCCAATGGTGATGACTGGATATTATTGGGAGTAACTCTGGGTGACCGCTGCACACCAGGATAGGGAGGACAAGGGAACATGCCAACACCAGGGGGCAAAGAGCAACCAGCTGGGTAAAATGGGGCAGAATAACCACCGGGATAGTGACTGGGCGGATAGGGAAATCGTGGAATCATCGAGGCTGCTTGTCCGTTGGGTTGTTCAGGATTTGGATTCATGGAAGCTGTCCAAGGAAACTGGGGAAAATACTGGGGCAAGCATGATATTGGGGTACCAGATGGATTGCCAGGCATAACTCCAGGTACAAAGTTCCAGGGTGGGTAGACCCCACACAAGTTCGGTCCAGGTGGCCTCGGCTGGTCTGCGGCAGGGGTGGCTGTGCTTAAAACAGTTGCAGCTGGGGGCACTCGGCACTGTGTGGCACCTGCACAGGAAACAACAGCGGCTGCGCAGGAAACAACAGCGGCTGCCTTGGCATCTTGTGAAGTACTTTCGTTTTGAGATTCACCATCACTGCTCTTTGATTTCTCTGCCTTTGGAGATAGGAAAGTAATTGCTATTGGTTAACATTGACAACATAACCATTGTATACAGATTGCTAATTAAAAGTTCCTTTGTTGAACACTTGCCCTTAAAACTGCAGTGCCCAAAAGCAAAACCTGATACAAATTATTTTTGTTCATCCTTCAAAACATTACATGAAGTTTAATTTACACCTCCATAACTGTTTATTTTTACTTCAGTATCTAAGATTTCAATAACACAATAGTGTTTAAAGATTTCAATAACACAATAGTGTTTAAAGATTTCACCCCAAAGCTGAAGCAGTGGCCTCAGGGTGTGGTTATTTTTGTATGTAGGCTTAAAACATTATACATATGTAAATTTTTTTTAAAAATGGTTCAAGATCTTAGATAACATAATAGTCTCCTTTAATCCTATCACTTTATTACAAGGAATATGAGCTGGGCTCTAACAGTGATGCCCAGCTATTCTTTCTCAATTGTGTTTTGTAACTATCACTTAGTTTTTAAAGTTATAATCAAAAACATGAAATTCATTGCCTACCTGAAAGTTAATTTGTGCAGCTAGCTCTTTGGCCTCTTTAGATGTTTCACTTGACTCATTACTGACTTCCAACAGAATGTTGCTTACATCTCCACATGATGGACATTTCCACTCTTTGCTCCTAAAGTCAAAATGATTCTTTTAAATATTTGTGCAGTGGTGTATTTTTAAAAACTGTTTTTAGCATACTGGTGTCTCCTGGCAAAGGAGACACATTTACTACACATCTTCCATATCAACTGCAGCTGATAATGTGGCTTTCATTTTCAAATGGGTACTAAAATAATAAATAAGCTTTGCTGAATACTTGTATGGTTACAATCATACTATCTGATACTTTACAAGGAAATGTCATAGAAAATCACTGTCTTGAGCTTTAACCTTTTCGCTACCGATGACGTCGACGCGACCGATGATGTTGACGCGACGTCACCGATGATGTCGACGCGACGTCACGATCACCCACTTTCATTTACCAAGGACGTCACATGGTCGTCATAACAAAAACGCAAAGAACTTTTCTGAAATACCAAGAACGTCACGTCGACGTCATATTTCAATGCTATATATTTCTTTATTCCTTAATCTATAGAGAAGTTAAAAAGCGAATTCGATAGAGAATGAAAATACCAGAAATTTCTTCCTTTATTGCTGAGTCAGCAAAAATCGATGTCAAATCCAGCTGTAATAAAAGGGTTAAAAGAAGAGTAAATGATTGGATCAGAGTTAATATCTTACATTCCGATTCTGCCCCTGGTGGTGTACAAACCCCGTTAATCAGAACAAAGAAATAAGACTGTGGTTTAACATACTTCTTAGCAAGAACTTTTCTTTCTTCTGGCTTGTAGTCAAGAGATCCTATAGCACCACCTGGGTGTGTCGGCATAAAGCCTATGATAGCAAGTAAAGCTGTTCGAACTGTAATGGATTTCAAAGATTAACTTTCTAAAATCCTTAGCATATTGAAATTAAAAGTTATAATATGTATTAAAACAGTGTAGCTTAGCTAGACAAAAAAAAAGAGAGACCTTTAACGGACACAAAACTTGATTTTTAAAAAAAAAAAGTGAACTTAAATCTTACTGGACCAGGAGGGTTGCCAAGACTCTGGATGATGTCCGGAGATACTTAAACAAATTTTCTTGTTAGTTTCAAACCGACCGTTTGGCTGTAGGAGTAAAACAGATTTAACTAAACTGAAAAGATGTTTTATTTGCTATATCACTAGTTAATGACTATAATAATGAAATAAATCAACATATGAAGAGCTCATTTTCAAAACCCGGTATCCACCATTTTTTTAAAAATGAAAAAAACCTTACCCCTTTTGTAGTGCAAACAAGGTTCCTTTAGGACATGATAAATTTTATATACTAAACTATTTTATTCTTGTCTAAAAATAGATTTAATTCTCTAAACACATAATTAATTTTTTGTAAACCGTTGAATAATCTCAAAACCCCCAAAATGGATATACAGCATTTTGAAAATCAGCTCTTCAATATGTTCTCTGGTTCAAAATCTTTTTGGTCTGTTATTGTATATTAATATTATGTATTAGTTGCCTTTTACACTTTCATAATTCAACATATATTTTGTGGGACTTTTTTTTATTAACAACTGAAACATCATTTTTTTGGAGGTGGAGGGGTAATTATAATTTGGTTAACTAATTCATTATGGTCATATCTGAGAGATGACAATGCTGGTGACCAACACTATTTTAAAAAACTACACGTTGCATAAAACCAGTACAGTAACCAACTCAGCTTACAGTTAGCCATATGATGCTTGGGGGCTTCATGGGATAGTCCACTGGTAATATTATGCGGCCATGATAGATGCCATTCTGAAAGTCTGAATCTGATGGTCCACGTACGGTAAAATGCCACTCAAACAAGTTGTCCTGATGTATAAGAACATAAAATAAAAGATAAGAATTCAGGTAATTACAAAAAGTTGCATTTAAGGGACCAACATAAATTAAATTTTCAAAAACCACTAAATTTAAAAATCAATACCCAGTTCCTTAAAAATCATTTGAAGCTCACTAAATGGTTGAAGGAGTAAAGTATTTTAGATGTGTTAGTGACAGGGAGTACCTCATATTTAATCAGTATGCTTTTAAAGTTTTGAGAAAATTCCCTATTTAACAGAGATAATTCAAGATTTTATGTATTAGTGGCAACATTGAGAAGAGTATATTAGGACAACTCAGAGGATAACTTTTCATTTAATTCCTACATTTTTGTGATTAATCAACTGCCATGATCTTCAATGTTCCCACTGGAAATTTAAGTGGCGATTGATATGTCACCATCATGCACACAAAAATTTCAATGCAATAATCCCATTTAATACAAGACCGACTGTGTTCAGGCTTTTAAAGCTTAACTTAATTTAAAAAATCAATATGACTTGAAAGTACATTACCTCAAGTGGTTGAGCATAATACTGATCAGTTGGTTCACTCAGCTCTTGGGCTTCCTTCATTAATCGTTTTACAGCTGAAAAATTATTTAAAAAATTATAAATGACCAAACCTTGTGATTTTAATGCATGCATTTAATCACAAAATAGTGGCAACCAAATTATTTTAAAGCATAATTCAAATGGTTTTAAATCTGTTAAAAAAATATTTTACACATGGAATAATAAAAAAAAAAAACAGTTTAAAGATTATTAACCAATAGTATATGTTAGAATGATTATTTGGGGGTGAAGATTAAGAAATAAGAAATTTAAATAGGAGGTCATTTATAGAGATCAAGACGGATGAGGTGGGGTAAAAAAAAACATTCTCTAAACCTAACCTCATTAAAAAAATGATACATCCAGAAGGCACAGTGATTAGGAACACAAAGGAAAATAAAATCACAAAGTATAATGTCTGTATATAGGCTACTAAAATGAAAACAAAATAAAAACTAACTACCTACAGCGGGGAAACTGTTGTCCTTAAACTCATATTTCAATAAAGAAAAAGAAGAACTTTTTAAGTCTGGCAAAACGTAAGTCTTATCGTTTTTGTGGCTTTTGAGGAAAAAAAAAGGGGGGGGGGGGGGGCAAAGCCCTGCCCAAATATTTGACTAAAACTAAAATAACTAAGAGGAGTAAGAGCAGGACTCTAAGTTTTAAGGTAGGTACTTGGATATATCATTTTTCAGCTAGTGACAAATCTTTGCAGCGTTACGGCCACCGCGTTCAAATGTTTCATCCATTTGAAAAGGTAAAAAAAAGCATTGCATTTGCTTTGGAAAAAAAAGGTTAGCTGTTATTTCTTTTTTAAACAGGTTGTGTTGCATATATTATTTTAAAAGAGAATTGGGTGCCGAACACTATGTGTTTTCCAATTTTTGATCAAGAAATTATTTAACAAAAATTTAACAAATTGAATTAAGGAAAGTCTACCATTTAATTTCTCGCACATTCTTCACAGTCATGATTTTCATGATAACCACTGTTTAGAGCATCCAATTATCTACAAGAATGGGCAAGTAAATCCCCACTCCCCTCCCCAGCCTGCCCCAATAATTTTTATTAAAATTTTTTTTTTAAATGGACACTTGTCATGGGTATGATGACTAACCAACTTCAAGCAATAACTTTAATGGCGAACACTTTTTGAACTACTCTCCATTTATTGTTATTTTTTCAGTTGTCCTGTCTGGTGAGGAAGACCTTTAGTGAACTTGGTATTAGCTGAAATTTTCATCTTTTAGTCCTGCCTTCTTTTATTATTTAAGACTTCCACATATCATCATAACCTTATTCTGCTATATGTCCTTCACACTCAACTTTGACTCAAGTCTCAAGTGAAGTCCTTTATTCTTTATATTTTCTTATATGTTATGTCTCAATTATGTTAATTAACAGAGTTATCCCCCCAATAAAATTCATGAAAAAATCATAACACTAACTTTTTTAGAACTGACCTAAATTTGCTAAAACCATAAATTTGGAATGAATCAATTGGGTTTTGATTTCAAGCCATTGGCCATGTCTAACTAACTAGACCTTAATTAAACTTAAACCTGTAACTCACTAACTGTAACTTCATTTTGAAAAATTTGTCGAAGTACCTATTTAAATGACTTAAGGCAAGGCCAGTTTGATGCATTTTAATATTTTTTTTAGTATGGTCTATTTATATTTAATATTTATTTATTAACTACTGACTACTGACTGACTGACTCCACTTCAATGTCGACTCTTACTTAACTTACCAGGACTTCTGGTGTTGTATTTTCCCTCCATAGTAATTTATATTTCGAGAATTTTTCAACACTTGAAGAAACATGAAAGTTTATTATTAAGCCTTTGTTTGAAGAGTGTTTGCTGCAAAACAATAGTGATTATTCAGTCCGTAGCAAGCCGATAAAGTAGATAGACGTGGCTACACCAAAACATTGAACCCCCAATGCCCTATAATAAACGATCGTTGATTGGCCAACGTAGCGAAAAAAAGATTTCCTAATCCGGTCTTCTTTAAATATGACCTCTGACCTGACCTTTTTTCAATGTCAGGAAGTGGCGAGTGCTGAACCGTACCGGCGTACTGCATTACAAACGTTCTTACCGTTCAATATTATTTCCAAAGTATGACTTGTTTTCTAGATTAGAATTGTAGGATATTTCAAGAAAAAAATAGATGTATTTTTATTGAATATTTTGCTTAATGCATACAAAATACAAGCAATCTCTACATAAATGGTCTTTAATCTTTAACATTAGAGTTTGGCAAAGTCAAAGTAGACTAGTTTTAATTATAAATTATAGTATTATAGTTATTTAGTTTTTATTAGTTACTTTACCTACTTACTTACTTAGTAGTTGTATTTAAGTAGTTAGTAGTAGAGTAGGCTAAATAATAGTAAATAATACTATTGAGTAGGCTAAATAATAGTAAATAATACTAATAATTAATACTAAGTCTAATGAAAAAAAAATTGATTTAATTTAGCTGCTGATCTGATGGACAAATGTCTCCTACTAGAATAAATGTAATAATTACATTAATGAATGTTATATCCTGGCCCTACTCTGTCTTATAACTGTCTATACTTACTATACTTTTTTTTACTATTATATGACTATGAGTATGAACTATGTCAACTAGTGTGTAGTAGCACATCATACACACACATTCATATTTAGTATAGACAGTATAGTCTAGTATAGGGCATAATACCTATATATTAATTATTGTGTAATATTATTATTATGGCTAACTATGGCGTGTAAATTTACTTGTATTCTTTATTAAAATTAAATTAATTCCAGGCGTTAAAGTGATAGTGTTAACTAACACTAAATGAAAGTTAAAGTTATAATTTGTTCTTAGTTGATTTCCACGTCCACAGCCCCCAATGGTACATAGCCCATAGCCTAAATGATCACTCCATTTATTTTTTTTCACCCTATTATGCCCTATCACTATTTGCTATTATACGTCAGATTTTTTCGCCAGTAAGTTGGTATACTAAAGGCATGCTCACAAAAACAAAACAAGAAATTAAATTTATATTTTAAATTATTCATTCATGTTTAAATTTAACATAAATAAAACATTTATTATATCAGAAATATATCCTATTGGAGTTGATTCAAACTGGATAATTATCTGAGATGATCTTCAAGAATGTCACAAACATATCTTGATCACGGAACTTGTTGTGGAACATAAATTCATGAAGATATGACTGGAATAGTTTACGGGATGCTCAAAATGACTGCAAAGTTTGTTACGTTTTCCACATTTTCAGTCTAAACACCACTATCCGCAGAGTCATTAAAGTTCCGTTGATGAACAACGTCTTGCATGTATATGCCATTGGTGGTCTGGTCAATAAGTGCATATGCTGACCAGCCATCAGACCTTTTTATGTGTACCCGGTAGGATATAACTTTTAATCAAAGGCTCCATTGAAGCAGCTGTGTGGTTGGGTTAGAAAGCATTTACCTGTGCCGCATTCAATGCCACAAAACACTGTAATCCTTTGGCCAATATGAAAAAATCCGCAACAAAATGCATTAACTCTAACTGAATTTCATTTCAAGTTTAAAGAGGGGCCTGGATTCATATGGATTATGAAGGATATAGCTACAAAGCATGACCTATGTGCATCAATTCCCATAGAAGTAGAAGCCTAAATTGTTGTCTAAGCATACTGGTATTTATAAAGCTTATATATGGAAGAATTACAATTATAAGTTCATTACCCTTCAGTACCGGTATTTGAGCCTTTGTTTGGAATAATATTATATACCTCAAATAAGAAAAAAATGAATTTGGGCGCGCAGCCCAAAACGGAACATTTAATTAAGTTTAAATCCCCCAGTTGTTTCGTACTTTTTCTGTACCAGTGCATGCCTTCAGTTTGAACATTTCATTTAGGACACCCACTTATATGTGAAAAAATCTGGCATGTAGGGTGAAAAAAACCACAATACAATATCATTTATGCTACGAGCTATGTTTCATTAGGGCTGTAAATTCAAATAAAAAGAAAATTAAGTGCTATACAATTGAGTGTTAGTTAAATATTGCTGCCTGGAGTTAATTTATTAAAGAATATACATAAGTTTACATGCGAAAATACGAAATTCAATAAAAAATAATATAAGCACCCGGCCTGAGTTGCACTTTTACTCTATTTTTAATATATTATTATTTATATTGATATCCCTAGGCCTTAGGGCCTAAACTTTAAGATTAGTATTTTATATATTTTAAATTATGCCTAAATGCTTAGCTTATAATTATATAACTTATAGTCTATAATCAGGCCTATTTGTAGTTTTATAAGCCTAGTACTGTAGTTTCAAATTAAATTATCTCTATTCTCTATCTAATCACAGTTTATTACTATTACAGACATAACTTGCTCATGGCCACTTATTTTTTGACTTATGGTTACTTTCTATTCTTAGTACTAGTGTTTGCCCCTGCTGCTTTCAATCTAATAATTTTTATGTCCTTTGGCCTTTGGATTTAGTCAATTGCTGCTAGCCTCATTTGACCTATATTCATGAATTTTTAAAATCACTCTACTGTATTGATCTATATCCTACTTGATTTAAACTTGTTAATGTTAGTCTACAAGTTTACTTTGTGATTTCATCTATTAATGATGTCACGCGGCAGGGTCGCAATGTGAGGAGTGGAGGGGGGGGGGGTGTCACAAAGTTGTCTGAATTTAGTGCAACAGTCACTAGGGCAGGGGCCATCCATAAATGACGTCACAGTATTTTTTGCAGACTTTTAAGACACCCCCCCTCGTAAAAAAATGTAGACACCCTCCTTAAAACACATTGTCTCACTAATTCATAAAACGCCCCCTTAAATTTGTGACATCTTTTATGGATGACCCCTTAGCAAATTAAGGGGGGCTTCTTCCCTGGGCAGCACTTTTGTTCAATATGATCATAATTATAATTAAGCATTTTTGGCCAACTGCTGTATTTTTTTGGATGGGTTTCAAAAACACTGGCCTGCTCTGAGTAGCAGATAGTCGCTCTACTGCAAATTTATGTCAAGTAGAGATGGGAGCAAAAAATCAGCCAAAATAGTGCAAACATTATTTATTGGATGGTCCCCTTAATGATCCATCATGTATTTATGATTAGGCTCACTAGACTAGAGACTGCTTTATTTATACTTAAGAGTAATTTAGCCTACCAAAATGATTTCAATTCAAATAGGCTTAGCCCTTACTACTAGGTTTATCATTTGGTAAAATTAAATTTTTAAAAAAGTTAAAAAACGAGAAAAGAATTTTGTGATTTATTTATAAAATGTAAACCCTATTGATCAAAATTGAAAATGTAACACAAATTCCTATTTCTATATTTTGCAGGACATTTTGGTAGCAAAATAATCAAATTTATCTAAAAATGGCTGTCTTTGGAGTGCAGGTGGTATTTAGCCTGGTGATGTTTACATTTCTCCACAAACTTGCCCCATACTATTCCATAGGCAGATGGATACTCTCAAAGCGTCTGTATCGGTACTTACATCCAACCAATGAAGAACTAAAGCAGCTCATTTCAGGTAATCTATCAGGCAAGACTGCTGCCAATCAGTCTGGAAAAGCAAAACGGAGGAGGAATGTGCCCACCACTGGGTCTGATGAGACCTTCACAGTGCCAAGGAACTTGCCTGTTCAACTTGATCAAGCTCAAGTTGAAGACATTGACCTTGTCAGCTTACAGTACTACCCTGACTATACCTGGCTGATGGACTTTTCATTTTGTGCGCTGGTGGTTTACATCTTGACAGAAGTCTATTACATTGTATCTCCTCACAGAATTGAGCTTAATTTGAGTGTGCTGTGGTGTCTGTTGGCCATAGCATTTTGTACAAGGCTCTTGGCAGCTCAGGCCTGGGTTTATATGAGGACAGAGGAAGGTGGAGAGCGTGTCCTTTTATTCACATTCACTTTCTTTTTCCTGGTGTTTGCCATGGGTGTTCTAGTTGTAGGGGACAACATAATTGAATTTGGTATAGAGGAAGGTTATAAAAACTTCTCGTTAAATGCACTATCGTTTCTGGAAAAACAAGGCACGACATCACATGGTCCGTTGTCATTTCTCACTTTCAAAAGTGCCCTGGCTATATTAGGTATGTTGGTTGGGTCACTTCTTACTTTTCCAGGATTACGTATGGCGAAACTGCACCAAGATACCCTTAAATACACACAAGGCAGAAGGCTCCTCCAAATGCTTGTGCAAATAAATTATATTTTACCACTGGTAATTTTAATGTTATGGGTGAAACCTGTTGGCAGAGATTTGTTATGTGGAAAAACTATAAAATTCGGGAAAGCTGTGTTTTATGAAGACCAATTTGATGGTTTTCGCCTGCATCTTGTACTAATAATGTGTGGGCTACGACTTTTGCTCATGCCAATGTTTCTGCAGACCCATCTTAACCTTGCGCATGAAAAGATTGAAAATATCAAGAAAGAAAGTGGACGTATTTCAAATATTGACTTGCAGAAAACTGTGGCGAGAGTTTTTTTCTATTTGTGTGTTGTTGCTATTCAGTATGCAGCACCTATTCTTTTGATTTTGTTTTTAACATTCCTTTTAAAAACTCTTGGGGGAATGTCATGGGCTAGTCTATATGGAGAAACAGCTGTAGAGTTTTTTAGTACTGGTCCAAAACCTGGCATGACATTTCCCCATTTGCATGTTGAAAACAGTGCAATGGGGTCCATCATGGAATCGGCTGCTCACCTAACAGGTGCTCTTGGTGATATCAAAGGTATCTTTACTCCAGTCTGGTATCGTGGTATCATTACTTATTTTTTATGGTGGGTCATCACAGTGTGGTTTTCTAGTACTTCACTTGGAGTCATGTACTATTCACAATCGTCCTGAATCCAATAAGATTGTAAATATTTTTTGGTCAGTTTGTAGAGGAGAGAGTGCCGTTTAGTTTAGAATTGATAAAACTGCGATGTATTGCCTGTTTTTGATACTCTTGATGATGGAGAGTGCAACTTATTGATTAAGTCTAGTTGAAATGGATTGTAACGCACTTGGTGAAAATCTATGGAGCTTAAATCTCATGGCTATTTAATTCTGAAAATGTTTGCATTTTTTTTAAATACCGTGTTTTGTTCTTCAGAAAATGTCTTTTAAAATATTGTGTTTGTTAAAAAAAAAATACCCAAGTATTGCTTTAAAGTTTAAAATCATGCATGAAATTCAAAACTGTTTGCATTTATTGTTCTCTAAAGAAATGTCCAATATGACAGTATAAACATAGCTAACATTTATATCATATTTATACAATCATTTAAATTTAATCATCATCTTTAGTCTAACCTATATTGATTGATCTCTTTATGAAGAGTTTGTAATTAGAATTTTGGTTGTTTTAATATTTAATGTATTTGTTCAAACGTCGGCGTCAATAGTTTGTGTTTTTAATCATGAGTATTCTGTTGTTTTCTATTAAGTGTCTGTCTTGTATTGCAAATAGAGCATCAAAATATCTGTAAAACAAAATGTATGAAATTATGATCTAGCTGGGAAAAAGTCAAATGGTTTGAATTTTCTAAAAGAAATAGAAACACACTCAAAATTCCCCACTTAAATTTTGTCAGTCCGTGAAGTATGTTATATTATAAATAGTTTTTATTGTGCTTTTTGTACATTTGAAACTTGTATTATTATCTTATAAAATGACCTAAGTTTGGACTACCGGGTCAGAGTTGTATAATTAATAACTGAATTGATAAGAAAAAAATTACATTTGCAATGTATTAATTTGTGCAGGTACAATTTATACCATAGTCATTTAGATTGTTTTTGTTGAGTATGTGTAAGTACAAGTTGCTTCTATGCATATAAACTGTACTGAACTTGGTGAATGTACTTTAACTTAAGGAGATACAAGCTTCTGATTTGTTTGTGTCAAAACTGGTTTGTTTCCACCCACACCCCTCCATCATTTATCTTCCCCAAATTTTTAGTTCCCATGGCAACTAACTATAATAATGTCTTCTGCATATTTTTATATCCTATTAAATCTCTGAACTTTCCAAATTTACTTCATTTTTTTTCTCCAAAGAATAGTGTTGAAATCTGTTCACAATACAAATACAAAAGTAAACCACAATGACAAAAAATGTGTGCTTGATATTTGTTTTATTTTACAATATATACATCCTCAGTAAACAGAAATGCTTCCAACAATTTATTTAATTACACATATCCTCTATGGTTGCATAGACAAATGACAAATTTCACAAAGTCAATATTTGATATAAAAATCCCTAGTTTACCAGAAACATTCAGATTCAGTTCTTATCTCACAATACTCTCCTGCTAGAAAGTTTAAAAAAAAAATAGACTGCTTTAATTGATACTATAAGAAAACATTTAAATACATTTACCATGGTAAAGCAACTCACCTATGCCTAAAGTTAAAGAGAAAATGTGACTTCATATCTCTTTTAAATGGGACAAAATGGGAATATGATATGTGGACAGGATCTACTGTAATAAAATAATCCTCAAAAAGCAGTTTTTAATTAATATTAAATTATTAATAGATGTGATTTCATATCACATGAACATTAATTTTACAGATAAAATTCTTTAAATTGTTTTATATCTACATTTGAAATTAAATATAATTCTCTTGCATAAATAATCTTTCAAACAAAGATACATTTTTCAATTTAAAAAAAATAGTGTTCATTAATACTAAATCAAAGGAGACCAATCTACAAAAAATATTAAACAATCTAATGCATTAATTATAAACAATTACTCCAAGAAACCTTGTTTAAGTTTATTTTGGTATGGTAATTTCAAGCAAATAAAATTGTAAATACTGTGTGCTAATGAGATTTAATAACAAAAAAACCTAAGTGACTTACCGGTAAATAATTCTTTTTTAAATAAAAGTAATTCTAGTACAGTGCTTACTATTTAATCTGGTTTCTAACTTAACAAGTTCAAAGAAAATTGGACTGAATGCAGTACATTTCCATATTTTTGAAGTACCTTATGAACATGACTGGATATTTTTATAAAACTACCAAGTTCCAGTGAAAATTAAAAACACCCCACCATTTTAGCAAAAAGTTCTAATTTTGTGCATTTAAATTTAATTTAATACTTTAAGTTTAAGGACAAAGTTGATTCCTCTTTTTTTTGTGTAGAGCATCAATAAATGTGATATAATAGTTGTATGCTGTGGAAAAAAAAAATTTATGAGAAAAATTGCTTTTGTAAGTTTAAAAAAACACCCAATTATTCAGGAGTTGTGTAAAAAAAAAAAAAAAAATAATAAATAAAAAAGGGAGGAAAAAAAAAAAAAAAAAAAGGTGGGGGGGGATGGTATTAACAAAAATAAAAGGAACAAGAAATCATTTGGAATTAATTAAAAGCACCCTTGACAAAACTGGTACTTTCAGCATTTTTACCACAATGTCATTACAAAAGTCATACAATTTTCAACAATAATGAATGCTATTTAATGGATTTCTAAAAAATTATTCATTATTACGATTTCCATGGAAAGCATTCAAACTACACACCCAATTTTAACAGTTTTATGCCACAAAAGAGAAACAAAAACAACCTAAGTTAAAGTAGGTGTGTAGGTGACAGCAGTTAAAAAACAATTTTTGTACATCAATATTCAAGCTCCCCTTAATTCAAAACAACACTAATGTATGGAGTTCAGAATATACTTAATAACAAATGAAATTGGAAAATCACTATTCCAACAAAACTAAGTGTTTTTGGTCCAGGCTTCGCCAGCGAAGCTAACCAAATGATCACATCACAGCTATAAGGAACAGTGAAAATATCACTCTTAAAACAATTTAGCAGAATACATTAACGTTCCATTTTCAGATTATTCATAAAAACGCGAGACTCTAAGCTATTGTAAATATGAATCTTCAACATCAATAAAAAAAAATTTTTTGGGTATGATTACAGCACTTGAAGCAGATAAATAACCTCCTAAAATCTATTTTTAAAAAAGCCTTATAATAAAATTTTTAGAGGTGCTAGTAAATACAAATGCAATGTGACCAGCAAACTGAACATTTGCAAAAACTATAAATGTATCGTTAAAAAATTATTGTTTCTTTTTTTTTGGCACAGCTAATGTTAATATTTTTGTCAGTCAATTTATGACTTATAATACTTTTTCTCGCTAGAAGTAAAAAATAAAAATTTAACAAGGAAAATATTATTTATTCAAGACCGGTATGACTTAAACTGGATTCATTTATTTAATCAAATAATTTAGAATGAAAATGAAAGGAATCATGAAATTCATTTCTTCTGTCATTGATTGGGCTGTATGAAACTATGAAGTGCAATCAAGATGGCTACTGACTATAGAAAAGTTTATCACCACATGTGCAATGATTCACTAATAATAGTGAGTTGTTTTTGATGGGTCTTTGGCAAATGTGGCTCTGATCATGAAAATTCTACCGAGACTTAAATTTATATTGTAAATGCATTAAGTGTTCATTAAGTGGATATTTAGATTTAACAAAAAAGTATCTTTGAGATGTGGTTTATAAATTTTGCTCTAGGCTCATTTCATAAAAATACAAATATTACATTTTTTTTAAAATTTAGAAAATATACATAAGGAATGGGTTATTTACAGTAATTCTAACACATTTACGCTATTAAAAAATAATATTGTCTCTTCCTAATTATAGATTCAATGTTTCATAAATATTTACAGTCAGTAAGTGAGCTTTGAAGGAGTAAATGTTCAATTAAACTCCTCTTAAAGTGATAACATAAAGGTCATCTCTGAAAGCTGACATTAAAACAGGCTGTCTTTTAACTCATGGGTGGGACACTTGAAGGGGAAGAAAAGGGATGCTAGAAATTTATTGTGCACCAAAATTTGTCAGCTTTCATTAAATTTAAAGAACCAATGTATAACAATCCCATACGAACAGACTGTACCAGTAAAACAATGTTTCCAGCAGGTTGCACTATTATGAGCATAGCTAACAGCATAGGAGTATGCAGTCAGAATTTAAAACAAATAAATTACCGCATTATAATTTATAATATTTGGACAAAATCTTATATTTAGCTCTTGTAAGCACTCCTGTATCTAACAACGTCTAATACATTTATTGCACATAAGTAATTCTTAGTCCTAATGACAATAGCTATTCTAATGCAGTAAAGAACAGTTTTTCCCAAAGTTGGCTTTGCGAACCGGCACCAGTCCGTTAGCCTTATGTTGCGGGTCCACACAACATAAATATTTATGGTTAAAAGGAGAAAAACAAATTAACAAATCTGGCACTGGTGCAATTTTGAGACATAGTCACTGCTCCGCCAACTTAAAAGTTTGGGAAACACTTCTGGAACAATTAGAAAGTTCACAAATGCCCTACAAGAACTGTTTTTTTTAAAAATTCTTATATGCAAAATTCAGTACTATCTGTCCAAATTTGAATTATTAGTACCATATACTGTTGAAAAATACATTTTGTATTCGATGCATGAGAAGAGGGGGTGGAAAGTTTGATCTGCCCCAAAGCTGCACAAATTTTCGGGTGGCATTTTCAGTCCTTTTTATAGATATTTAAAAAAATATTATTTTTTGTGTATTCTGTATGTACACCACTCTTTGTTATTATAAAAGAAGAAAAAAAATCTTTGTTATTATAAAAGAAGAACAAAATCCAGTGTAATCAGTGACTAAATATGTTAGCATAACAAAGAATATTCTTGCCCTGAGTCAAAGACTTTTATTTTTTCTTATCTCTCCCTTTCTACTTTTCATAGGTGTATCACAGTTTTAAATACCTTATTTATGTGTAAAACCGTAACAAAGACCCATACATTATTTACATATACACATAAATAACATCTGATAATAAAATTCTTAAAGCTCTTCCTTGGATACATGCTAACATAAATTAAGTCTCAGCGTTTTTACAACAGAACTATCATTCAATGCCATTTTTGAAAGGAACTTGTCACCACCACCTGTAACTAAAGCCTTCTTTAGGTGAATTATTTGCTCACCAGATTTTTTTCATATATAATCTGGAGAACGGGCTTCTCAGTATTTACAATAAAAGACAAAGAACATTGTATGTGCCATTTTACAGATATTAAAATATGGGATTTTAAATATTGTAAAAACTTAATCAAAAGCTTCTGTACCTTCAAGCTAAATGCGACAAAATTAAAATATTAGTGGGAACTTCTGCAAAGAAGTGTGAGTTGCTAACTTAAGAGATTTCATGAATATTTGTAAGGCCAATGGGAAAATTATTTTGGTCTAAATTTTTAGGATTGCTAATATTAATAGATGACATCATAAATATACTTCACAAAATATACTTTAACATCTCCTGACGGGTTCAAGTTTCAGAGTAGTTAGCAGATACGTCTGAGACCAGCTTGTCATGCATTCTCATCAGAGTCATTCTCCTCAACATCATCATAGCACTGGGGGAAATTAAGATGAACTTGTTAACTTGGTGTGGCTCTGCTATTTACAATAATCTGGGGTACATGTATCTTCTTTACTAATTTTATTTTTTTCACATTATTTATCACTTTGCAATGAGAAAAATGTTAAAAATCAAACTTAATGAGAAAATTAACACATGCAAAATTAGTTTGTACTTTTTAAAAAATCCTTATTCACACATGATGTACCAGTATTGGATAATTATGTGGGCTTTAATATTAATTTGATACTTCCCTAGACCTGTGGCATCTAGATCTTCAGTAATCAAGGTTTAAAATATTTATCAGTTTAAATATGAAGAAAATCAGAGTAGTTAATTCCTGTCCATAGAAACAGTAACTTCTTTCAATTATTTACCATCATTTTAAAACTTTAACTAAATGAAACGTTTCAATGTTTTTTTTTATGCATCCTAATTTCCAACAAGAAATAATCATAAGTGCTTAAAATACAACCTTGACAAACATGTGATCCAACAGCTCTGCGGCAGTAGCTCGCAGGGATGGCTCATGAACCAAGCAGCGACCAAGAAAATTCTTTCCTTCTTTACTCAGGCAATCAGGTATGGGTGGGGTATGACCTGTGCCCACTTTAAACATCACCTGCAGATTGTGCTCCAGCTCATGCCATGGACGCTGCAGACAAATACCAGTCAGAGATTAAGGGAAGATATTTTTTGTGAATTGTTTACTTTTCAGTCTTTAATAAATTGATTACAAACTAAGCTGTCAGCTGAAGCAGCTGATCAAGAACTGGGTATGTAGCGCCACATTTCCTTATTAAAAAACAATACTAAATCTAATTTAATGTCAGTATATGAATCCACTATGAATGCGAATTTAATGTCAGTATATGAATCCACTATGAATGCAAATTTAATGTCAGTATATGAATCCACTATGAATGCGAATTTAATGTCAGTATATGAATCCACTATGAATGCAAATTTAATGTCAGTATATGAATCCACTATGAATGCAAATTTAATGTCAGTATATGAATCCAATATGAATGCCATTTAAAATGAAACAGAAAATGTGCTAGTTTGATGAATCCTAGTCATGTCAATAATCCAGTGATTAAACTTTGCTCACTGATCAGCGTTTTAAGTTTTATCTAGAATATAAAAGTGTGAAAAAATATCAAACCTTGCCAGTGGCCATTTCAATGACAACACAACCCAGTGACCAAATATCTGCTGCCCTGCCATATCCTTCTTGCTTGTTTTGTGTGATGACTTCTGGAGCCATGTAAGCTTATAGTAGAAACAAAAATATATTATTATATTTTACATTAGGTTGAAATCAGATATGTGGACTACAATATCAGAACAGGGAAAAAAGAAAAAAGAATATTTAAATTTGATATATTATTTTTAAAAATGACAAAGATCTTTCCTTACTATTGCAGCATTGTTTTTTTTTTTACAGACATGATTTTTAAGATTGAAGAAAATAGGTAAAATATTAGCGTTAGCATTCCTTGTCGCCTTCTTAAATCCCACTAGCGTCTGCCTAGTATGCCGCATGGCGGCATGTCAGTTGGATTGACGAATAAGATGATAGTTAAGGCGCCAGGCAGCTATACTACCATACATTTATCTACTGAAATATTCTGCCACTCTCACAAGAATGACAATCTTAATTTAAAAAAAAAAAATTTGTATGTTCTTATCTTCTGCACATTTTAAAATGGAGTGATGTCCCCTTGCAAAGGCAGACGAGCAAGTTTAGATTCAATGTAGTACCAGTTTAGGCAGCAGTAGGTTAAACGTTACTACTCTCTTAAATAAATATTTAGTTTATAAACATTTTTTAATAATCCACGAGCAGTATGGGAAAATGTTCACAAAGAAAAAAAAAAGCCCTTTCAACTTCTACCACTAATAAAAGAAATGTTATACAATTGAAAAAAAATAATTGCTTACATAATTTCAAAATTAATTAAACTTGTGTTTTACCAGTAGTTCCTACTAAATTGATATTCTCCCCTGGCATTGTTTGTTGGTTTTTCAATTTAACGGAGCAGCCAAAGTCTCCCAACTTGACATGACCCTGAGAGGTCAGGAATATGTTGGCACCTACAAAGTAAAAATGAAACAAGAGCAGTAATAAACATTTTCTTCCCAATTCAAAACAGCTACTACTCTCCTCTGCAAGATTCATCCTTGAATTGTCTGTATAAATTTTTTGCCTTAAGATTTTTTAATTGACATTTATTTTACACACCCATACCTTTGATATCCCTATGCACAATGTTGTTTTCATGCAGGTGAGCGATAGCTTGCACTATCTCATTGGTGTACCTTCTGATCATGTACTCGGGGAGACCAATACGTGCCACTTCCTCTATAGACCCACTGTCGCAATACTCCATAAACATCAGCATTTCATCCTAGGCAGATGGACACGGACGTTTTAGTGGGCATAGGGCAATCTCATCAAATAATCATTGTGCATGCTTTATGCTTGAGTGAACCTTACTTTTAAACATCTCATACATAATGGTTGCAACACAGAAAGTTAAATTACACTTCTGAATGAAAGTTTAACCTGCAAACATTTTGAGTGCAAATAAGTTATGCTTACTTTATGAACTTCCACACCATAATACTTGACCAGATTTTTGTGGTTAATGCCTTCAAAATTCTTGATTTCATCACAGCTTTCCTTCAATGACTGTTGATCATTGGGTTGGAATTTCATCTGAAAAACAAAAGAGTGAGATGAAATTTTACTACAAATTTAACTTAAAAGTCATTGCAAATATAAACTTTTAATGACAGAAATATGGATTTAATGACATTTAAAATGATATAAGCATGAATAGTACTAGTAAACTGCTTTGTTTGCACAAATGCCAGGTTAGATAATATCAAGTGTATATAGAGCTTTAAATCGATTTTATGATGTATTGTTTTGGATCAGAATTAAAAAAAATCTCTGTTTATAGAATAGATGATATTTTTAAAACATGTATATGTAGCATTGTAGGCCACACTGTTAAGAAACAGTGTTTAGTGCCCAACACTGTGTTGGAATTTGACCTCGGGGTTAGGCTGTCACAACACGTGGCATGAATGGCTTCTCCCCCATCGCTTAGAATACTTAAATATTGGGAACCACTATGTGTGCTTTTGGTATAACTTCAATAATTTATTTTTCTGGAACCCTAGTGTATTATGTTATGAATTATATCTAGTTGGAAAGACAATTTTATTTGCTATAACTTAGTATATTTACAAGTCTACATCGTTAGAGGGTATTGTTATATTAAGTAATTAAAGAAGTTTTCTCATTCATCCTTGGGGAAGGGGGGGGGGGGGGTGTTTTCCAACCATTTATATTTAAATTAAAATATCTCAAAAACCATTTAGCTTATAGAAATATAAAAGTGTATCTTAGATAGCTGAGACAAAATGGAAACGGACACATTTAAGTCTTTAGGGTTTTGGTCCGAGATTTTGGCTTTTATTTCGGTTGTAGTCTCTAGGGATTGTCATTTTACCACAGGAAATCTGTCAGAAGGCAAGTAAGAGACAGTCTTGGTCCTCGTATGATGTACATGCTCTCTAGTCTGTCCGCTCATTTTTACTTATAGGGCGCGCGTGAATGAGTTTTTGTATTCAAAGTTTTAACCCCATCCTATAAGTGTGCCATCGTTCACCGCGGCCCATTTGGATTGCTCTGAATCGTCCTTTTTCTTATGGTTCTTCTTCAGTTCCTATTTCTTGGAACTTGTAATTAGGATTTACTTCTACCACTCTAAGAACCAGATAAAGCTATAGTCCTCAAGACCTGATTTCATTAAGTTGCTACATATTTAAAACTGTCAGCACACACATCACCACTCGGCTACAGTCTTTGGCACTGTGAGCAGGGTTTTAAAAGCGTGACACACACACACACCAACCTCCGCACACCACCCACCACACTTTACTACATATATAACTAACTTTCCAACTTTTAAAAACAAAAATTGGTGTATGGTACATAAAAGAAATCAAGTCAATAATGCAATAAATTGAGGAGACCCCTTTTTTGTTTTTAGATTAACCTTTACAGTGGCTTTACAGCTTTCCGACCCTTATGCCTCAGTCGCATTACGGTCGAATTCGGCTATAAGCAACACACTATTTTTAACGTTGCCAAGTGTATATAATTCTTCTTGCAGAGGAGTTACAAAGAGCCCATTTATAAACAGGAAGTGTCAAGCTCTTGTTTTGTTGGCGTTTGGTGGCTGTGCGCTTGATTTTATGTTACTTTTGATTTTTTTAAAAATAGTGCTTCGCTGGCAGTAGATCTAAGCTTTATGGCATTTGCCCTTCTAAATGGCTTCAAAAACTCCAAGTACGTCAGCTACTAGAGTCGCAATGAATTTGATGCAGAAGTAGATCAAGGATATAAAAGTGATGTTGATATTGAATTATTTCAACATTTTGATACCCCAGATGGGTCAGAAGATTATTACTGAAGAATTTTAGGTGTAACTGGTCCTATTGCGGACTCATTTGAATTAAATTTGATCTTTTCTCTATAATTATTATCAGTAATTTTAATAATGCCTGCATGTAAGATTGATTTTAATGCATTTTTGAAGTCTTATGGTCAAAATGGTGCTATTTACCTTTGTGTGGTACTCATGATAATTTCCTTATGTTACTGAGAGGTTTAATTAGATACTAATATATTTTTGTATTTGCGAAGTATTATAAGATTATTATATGAAAAATAAACAGAACGTTTGTTTCATTTAAAAGTGAAAAGTTGGAACACACCAAATGAACCTTGGCACTCTGCCATTGTCTAGTGGTTGCAAACAAAATTAAGAATTGGCATGGGAATGGATACAAACCTCTTTCATGGCCATTAGTTCACCAGTGTTGATGTTAACAGCAGTATACACCTTTCCAAACTGACCCTCACCTGGAATATCAATACGATAATTACAGGTACCATATATAATACCACATATAATGCGAGAAATTTAGTGTAAAAATGCTACTCAAAAACATTATGCACGCATGTTAGGAATTTTTCAACACCAATAAAATATAAGCTAATGCCTATGCAACTATATCTTCTTGGCCCACATACATTTCGGAGAAGGAACCTGCATTGTATCTACACATAATATCACTAATGTAAGTAGCGCCCTTTTACTTGAATATTAGCATAGTTATATCGGTATGACCGCAGTTCATTTTAAAGATTCTAATAATTTAAATGATTTTGACATTTTAATTAAAAATAACTATTTACGTCGTTAATTCGTACTGTACAATTACGGATAGCATTATACGAGAAAATGGCATTTTAGGATACTTTAAAAATAAAATGTTAAGAGGTTTGCATTATACGTGAATCGCTTTACATACTGTAGAATATGGTTAATTATTTTTTATCTGAAAAAGCGTGTATTGCTCTATATGTGGCAATATACTGCACATTACTTTTTTCCCTCAAAAAGCTATGTGGTATATTGTTAAACATCAAAGCTAGCATTAAATCTATGTAGTAGTATCAGCAAAGTAAGTGGGAAATGCTTGTCAAGGGTATGAGAATCACTGTCGTTATGTTTGGTATGGAAAAGATGTTAAGTGTAGAGATTATGTGTGTGGTTGTGTCTACTGTGTGAGATAATTGTTGGGTAGGGGGAAATGACGTGTCAGTTTTGTTATTGATATAGTGGATTGATGGCTGTTGTATTATATTCACAGCGTAGCTTGTTTTGTGTGTTGAGGTTTTCGGCTAGATGTATCGTTAAGGGAGAACGTTGATTTGTTTACAAATTGAATTGTTAGTACGTTATACATTACTCCGTCAGGTTTTGACGATGTATAATAAATAAACTTACAGCGTTATATCTTATATCAAGATATTCAGTCTTTGGTGTAATGATATCAGTTACACTAGTCTGTGTGAAGAAGTGAGAGACTATAATATCCCACAAGTAAGCATCTGACTTCAAAGGGTAGATGAGCACAAGACACTAATATCTACATCTCGTCAATGCTCTTGTTGAAAGAGTGAAGATTATCTTATAAAACCATAGTTAAAATAACTCAGCTGATTCCTGTATTTTATCCATTCATCTAAAACTGACCTATTTTAATACCACGCTGCCATCTAAAGTTGACTCTCTTCACATTCATGCGGTAGTCTGGCTCGTGCACCCTTGTGGTGACATGGCCAATGATCCTGTTGTCTCTCAGCTTGTTTTCTCTGTCCTGCTCTAACTTTTCTATAGCTTTCTGTAGTAGCTCACTCCGCGGTTTCTGGCGGTATGCGTCATTGAGGCCTAAAATCAAATCAACAACTTACTATTAATTAAAAGTTTGTTAAATTAATTCAAAAATGCTTTAAATATGATTCGATTTTTATGATAACAATTAAATATAATCACTAACAGCCATCATTATCTCAGAATGATATCACAATAACTTACTCTGACCTAAGCATTTGATTTATGAAACATGACTTCAAGTTAACTGGCGCTATCAGTGTGAATGCAGCAAGAGTGGCCGCCATGCATCCATGGATGTGGTGAAAAAAGGGAAAAACACAATGATGGGGAATAAACTAGGTCATACAGTGTCAAGTATGGAGTAAGGGATCTAAGACTAGAATGGATTTTGTTCCAGGCCAGCTCTATAGCAACTGCAGCGTGAGATTGTCTTTTTAGAGAATGATCAAACTCAGCTTGATTGTTCACACATGTATCATCCATTGAACTAAACCAGCTAGCTGTCATTTTTAAAGCAATACACTGACTGGATTCAATTAAAAGTGTGAATTAAATTCATTATAAGAAAATGCAAACTACCTTTAAATTTACCCAGCTAACTATGAACAGTTTAAAAGTTAACATTAAAACAAAATAATGACATTAAATATATAATTTTTAAAATAAAGGATAAAAAAACAAAAAAGTAAGCCGAAATAACATCTATGATCTACACGACATCAAGCTATTAAAGAAATCTACCAATTTGCTGAGAGGGCAAAGGTTATTGGCATGGTTTTATTTTCATTAAAGATAAAGTAAAAAAATTAAAGTAATATGGGTATAATTTAACAAATTATCAGTTTCCCGAATGCATTTTACATGGATTCATAGTTTTATTTTTATGCAGAAATTTTATTTAGACAATGTGTTATCAGACAGCTACATTCAAAACTTTGAGCTTTTTTTTTTTATAAGAATCAAACTTATTCATTTGTTTTCATGACACCTCCTTGGGACATTATTTTAGGGGTCAAATATCAGAATTACTGAAATTACTGCCTGTTATTCATCAACTGCAAACATTGGGTAGCATTGTTTGGACGACAAATGAGTCATACACATGATTAATTCTTTGTTACACGATACAAGGTAAAACCACAAAATAGAATACAAAAAAGAAGATATTAAAGTATTTGTACCTGTAAAAAGCCATGGTTATACCCGTTATTAATTGTAAAAAAATTGGTTAAACGGTTTTAGTATTTGCTTTCATCACCATTTGAAAAAAAGTAAATAAAAAAACCAACTACAAAGCTAAAACCAACACTTATGGACTTTTAATATACAACAGGTAATGCAAAAAAAATTAATAAAAGGATATGGTTTATATAATATCTAAAATAAATGAGTTAAGTATAACGAATGTAAGTATTTGAATTCCCATGATCACGCATTAAAAAGGTGGGCCTAAGGTCTTAAATTAGTCAGGAATATTATCTATTTAAATTTAAGGGCTTAGCTACAAAACAGATCTACAGAAAAGCCATACTAAAAGGAAAGAGTCTAATGTATTAGAAAGGTACTGTGGATTCAGTTTTGTTAATATAGCGTGGTCAGCTTTGGGGAATGACCACTTAGGAAAAACCATGTTATTTAGTTTAAGGGAGAAAGAGCAAGAAGATTGGTTCCACTTTCATATCATTGGGTGCTGTCATGGTTCGGTAATTCAAACATGGATCAAATGATGGTGCCATGAATTGAAAGGACAGAAATTGTTCGGAATAAAAGTATACTATTTAAAAAATATATGTTATTGGGTCTGTTTTAATAAGCCCTACTGAACTTTCTAGAATCGAGTTTAGAAACATGATTTTGGAACCAAATAGAATTAAAAAAGGTGGGCAGCAAGCCAAAGAAAAGAGCTGAAATTCTAGCCCCGCTTTGAGTTTTGTTACATTCTTTTCATCAACAGTGTAAATTTGTCAGCTTCCAACTTCTTGTTTTTTTTTAGCTGAAATTTCATAGTTTAAAGTCAAAGTTGACAATGTCAGGGTGTGTGTTACCAGCACAATAATGAAACACTGGATTTATATTGTTCTTAGCTCCAAAAAAATATTTTAAAAAAATCAAAACAAAAACAGAAAGAAAACATGAGTCTATCTTTCCAATGGTGAATTTCTCTTTAAAAATTTGTCTTTATTTTCAGCAACTAATTTAATCTTTCACACAAATGCCTTTTCCTAGTCTTAATAAAAATAAAATCTTGTTTCCAAAATGAAAGTTTTAAAAATAATTTTGTATTTCATTACACAGCATTCACCTTAAGGGATATTCACTTCCAAAATAATGAAGAAACTCTTGCTTTGAAGTATCTTTTAAAATTATTTGTATCATTATTCTGTATGTAAGTATCAACTAAATTCTGATCTACTTGGAAGCATACAATTTAGCCTGCCATGCAGTGAAAATACAGCCATATTACACAAGGAAAGCAACCCATACAAGACACGTAAAAAAAAAATTTAATACAACAACCCATGAGACATTAGCCTCTGACCTCTAGACCCACGGCGAGCCTGCCCAATGTCAAGATATATTCGGCCATCTGCCGAGTCCACAATGGAAATTTCTGGAAGTTCTGGAATGGAGTACCTTGTGCCTCCTGAGATATCAATGAGTTGATTTTAAAAAATCCATGAAAGGGCAATTTAACACTTAACAATTTCTTTTTTCTCTCTACAGAAAAAGTTTGTGCACCCACACCCCCCCCCACTCTCAATGCACAGACCTTTATATTGAAAATAATTTTTCACATCACCACAAAATAAACAAACCATTTTGAATTTTAAAATTATTATCTTTAAATTAAATGTACCCCCTTTTATTGGGGTTGATTTTTGTCTTCTTCACTTATTGCAAAAACTGAAATTGAATCCAGTCCTTGAATATTAACACACAGAACACAAGCAGTTTTCCAACCCCATTATAAACATACCATTTGAATGCAGGTAATGCATTAATAGCAAATGCAAATATAGTATTTTAAAAAAAATGTAAATGATGGCTAAACCAATATATATTTTCCTTGCTAGCGTCTCTGGTTTACTATGATTGTTTTATACCAGTGGTTCTCAACCTTCCTGATGCCACGACCCTTTAATACAGCTCCTCATGCTGTGGTGACCCCCAACCACAAAATTATTTTCGTTGCTACTGTAGAGTATATGTGTTTTCCTATGGGATGAGGCGACCCTTGGAAAAGGGTCATTCGACCCCCAAGGGGTTGCGACCCACAGGTTGAGAACCACTGTTTTATACCAAGATATCAGTAGACCATTTTTTTTCCCCTCTCCTTTGCATAAACTGTAAACATTTAATGAAAGCTGTAAGCTTCAATCAGGTTAACATCAAGCGATGTTGGAATCTGAGCTTGCCAGGTATCACATCAAACAGAAGTTCAGGAATAACAATACATAGTGTTAGTGCAATATAGTGGGAAGTTTGTAACAACATTAATTGAGACAGTGCTGGTAACGACATTAATGTCATAAATCTATTATCATGGGCAGATCCAGAGAAAGGAATGGGGGGGGGGGGGATCCCCACGATATATATATAGTTTAAAAAAAAAAATGTTATTCTGTTCTTTTAAATCCTGTTTTACAAACAACTTGATGCTGCATTGGAAATTGTGTGCAACCATGGAAACAAAGACTCCTTGGGGTCATTTCAGCTGTTCTGACATTTTTAATTTTATTTGCAGCCCTTTTCCCTTTTCACATTAATACACCTATAAGTATAATATAAAAATTTATAAAGACACTAAACTAAAATGCTTATCATACTGTTGCATAAATTTAATGCATGCACACAATCAGTGACTGCCAACAATTAAAAAAAATAATAATCCCTTGATCATTGTGTATATTTTAGTTCAGACCAGTTCAAAGTAAAAGTGTTCGAAATAACTTGTGACCATATCTCTCTAGTAGATCTGACAAAGGCATTTAAGCTGGTCATCCAGGGTAGACTTTATAGGCTCCTGCAGACTAACAGCTGGTCCTCCATGACTATTTGCTGTCTTTGTGTCTGTCCACAAGAATATGCACAGCATAAAGTGCTCCAACTATTGCAAACTCTGAGACGCTCCAACTATTGCAAACTCTGAGACGCTCCAACTATTGCAAACTCTGAGACGCTTCAAGTCTGCAGAAGACTGGAGAAAGATTAAGCTCTTGACCCAATGCTTTTCCCCCAATACTCTTGGCATTCTTATTTTCATTGCTCCTCCTATATGCCTTCAAGGCTTGCAAGGAATGACAACCCATCCAAATCAAGTCTGATGACAAGTTATTCAACAGTTCCTGCTTCCTTGCCAGTGCTCACTAATGCACATTCTGGTGAGGGTCTGAGATGTTCTCTTATGACCCCGGCTTGAACATTGCCAGTACTAAAACTCACCAACTGTTCTCATGCTCAGATGGACACAACCCTTCTCCTAAAATGAAGTCTTAAAATCACCCACAGGATGTTAGGACTGACCTTCAGCCTGAAAAAGACATGACACCATCAAGTGAACTGAGCCAGGCCACACAAAGACCTGTTGTACATCATGCTGTCATGGGATGCAGGAACTGCACTTTTATATTGAACAGGTGAGAGACAACCACCAACATCAATGATTGGGGGGGGGGGGGGGGCTATGCTAATGAGTGTAGTGGCCGGGTCAGACTGGTAGTTCAAAAGGCAGAACAAGTGCAAAACCTTGGTTATAGAGTAAGCAGAAGAACAACAGGTTTTGACTTGTACCTGTGCAACTGACAGCAGAGACTGCAATTCTATGACCGAGCCACTCATGGAGTTGCAGATAGAAAGCTACACTACCAACTCTCAACAAATATGAGGTACCAAATAGTTTCCCACATTCACTTTTTCAGAAATGTTCTGCAGTTAAATTATATTGTTCATTTAAACATCTTTTAAAATAGGATTTAGGTTTTTCCAGCAAAGTTGCAATATTTCTGGTTACAAGGTTTTTTGCGACTTGTTCAAATGACACTCCTTTAATATGGCTCCTGGAAAAAGCAATGATCATCAGAGATTTGTCTCAATGCAGCTCCTAACCCTTTGAACCCTTGGCTCCTGGGCCTAAAATACCCAATCCCCTGGGCTCCTGGGAAAAAATGTCCACACACTGACACACAAACAAACAAAATCAAATGATTATAAAATTAAATAATTTTTTTTTATTTCAATCTAAATGTGTCTGTTAGTAGTCCATTAGTATTATAAAATGTATCACAGAAATAAAATTGTCTTAGAAATGTTGTAAAATGTCATAGTAAAAGGTCATTTATACGGCCCTGATTTTTCATAAAAGCCAAGGCTAGAACTAGGGGGTAGACCTTGTTTAGTTTATTCCCTAACAACACATCGATAGCACTAGAACTAGAAGTTGTAGTCAATCGATCGTCACTATCATTGTCTATTTACTTATTTCACTCCTTTTTCAAATAAATATTATCTAAATTATTTACATTATCATAAAACTACTCTAGTTTGTGTCCTTGAGAAAAGTAATTATTGCATTTTCGCCACTTCTATACATCGAAAAACATTACTAAAACATAACAAAAACAATGCAACCATGGGCGCTGCCATTACTGTGACCTTTCCCAAGTCACGTGATAAACCATGAACTCAGTATTTATAGCACATTTTACATACGGACTGTCTATCTATGGTAAGGTATGGGAGACCGATATATCGGTCTGGCGGGTTGTGGATTTTTAAGGCGCAGACCGATAAAGCGGGATCGAGGGTTCAAAGGGTTAAGGATGTTGGTCAAATTGTCTTCTAATGTGTTTGAATTTTAAATGAAGTATGGTAAGTAAAGGTTTTCAAAAATTAAGAATTCCTCGTCTAATAGTACCTCTTCTATACTATAGAGACATCATATCGCACATACTAGACGTTTTGATTGGGGGCAGCTCACTAATGTAAATTTAACTGAAGATCTACTGATGTGGTTAAAATTTAGGGAAAACAATTATTTTTTTTTTAAAAAAAGGTGGCAAAAGACTAAATTTCAATAAATTTCAAGAATATGCAGTAGCATCCTTTTAAAAAGGGTTGATGAACCACAAAGTCCAATTAAATATAAGCTTTCATAAGAAAAGTAAATGGATGCAATATTGATAAGGAGGATGGAGAGTATAAAAATGTGCATGATAAAGCAAGCACTATTGTGCCACACAATACACTCCTGTTCTAAACTGCTGTTAACTAGCTATCCAGAAAATACAATTCTTTTAAGGTTTTCATGAATTTCACATTTCAAGTAAAGGTTGTTACAAACACTAAATGAAAATGTTAATTCAAAAAAACACAAAATGAAAACATCAAACTAAAAGTTTAATAAAAAATTAAAAGTTAAGAAAATAAAGAAAGAATGAAATCTCTTGTACAATAAAGAGGTTACATAA
The DNA here is from genome assembly GCA_964017045.1 of Omphiscola glabra. NCBI lineage: Eukaryota > Metazoa > Mollusca > Gastropoda > Lymnaeidae > Omphiscola > Omphiscola glabra. The sequence continues at coordinate 17,204,517 of OZ024798.1, read as the reverse complement.
GATGAAGGGCTCCAAAAATTGAAACTCACTGTTGTCTCCAAAGAATTTACTGTTGTTTACACCTGGCGTTGGCGTCAAACCAGATGTAGATAAATGGGAATTAGAGGGCTCACTTTGGACTGATCTGGATGACACAGAGCGGTTGATGCGCGGTTCAGGGCAAGAGGTTAAGCGTTGCATCAATGGCTGACTAGAGCGGGAAAGGTCCAAATTACTTCTGCTCAAAGATAAACCTGAAATCATTTTTTTTTAAAATTAGGACATCATTTTACCTTAAATTATAAAATTTTTAACTATGAATATTTTTCAAATTATTGCAGTAGACTATAAATCGTTAAAATTAATTGCATATCTATACCCCATTAACTAGAAATGCTAAATGTTTTTACAGACATAGAAATTCAATTTAAAACAACATACCCTGGCCAACATTGCGATTGTCTAAAGTACCGATAATATGAGACAGAGCATTGTGGATATTATGTTGAAAGTTCTGGGGGAAAAAAAAAGAATTAGTGAAATCTCAAAGGTGTTTCACAAGTGAATTTAGCACACTATTACTTGTGAAGACCTGTAAACCATGCTGATACAATTCATACAGAAAATGCACATTCACAAGTACAAAGCATATAAATTGATGTTTTAAAGCACTAATTTATCAATGACTATCTCTTATCAGCATGTCATGTATCATACACAAAAATTTTAAAAATATCAAGTGTAGTACTTACTTCAAATTCTTCATTAGTAAGGTAAACTATATTCTTGGGCTCACAAGCCAGGGCTATGAATTCTAGTCCTTGAGTGGCCCACCTTAAAAAGTTCAACAAAATATCTTCATGTCAAAATTTATTTATCTTTCATCTTTTGAAAACATTTAGTTGCAAGGTGAAATTTCTTAATGGGTGACCGTAAAAAATTGTGTTGAGTTTACGAGACAAACTTTTTGTAGCACCATAGGAATCCATTAAGTTATGAAGACTTGAAGAGTGCTTGTCTTTCTTCAGTCCTAAATTATTCAGTATTATTATTTAAATAAGGAATGTACAGTTAAAAATTTCAGATTGTTTTTTTTTTCTCAGTCAAAATTTTCATTTTTTGTATTGCACTATCTGACATCTATGCAGTGTAAAAGAACATATTTACCTTGGTCGAGTTCCACGACCTCTTTCACATTTGTCAATGACAAAAGTCATCCAGTCCTGGGCAAATGAAACTGTCATCTGGCACATTTTCTCTCTTTGGTCTCGAGAAATTAGACGCATCAGTTCTCTTTGATACTTAAAAAAAAATAATTAAAAAAAATAATTTAAAAATGTTAAGTTGCTAAAGAAAAATTACATTCAGCTTAATTCTGCGTAAAAAATTAATAAAGCAAAAGAAAGTAGTAAAATTTTACCTCAAAGCCAAAGTCGTACATTTTTAACATTGTCTCACGGTAGAGCTTCAGAATGCTCTCTTCGTGTTGGATGACTTCATTAAAATTCAACTTTTCATTGACCTGCTTGATGGCTTGGCCAACTTTAACCATTAGTTCAAGTGCATTAGTCTGGCATAGTTAAAAAAAAAAAGAGTATCAAGATTTAAAAATAACTTATTAAATAAATAAATATTCATTTACCACAAACTGATGCAGCCTAAATGTAAAAGAAACAGGTTAATTTTCAAACCTATTTTTTAAAAACAATTCTGATCTACTCCAACCCATGGAATAGCAAAGTAAACAAAAGATATTGCCCCAGAAAATAATAAACAAAACTTTAAATGGCTGATTAAAAAAGGAACATATGTTGTTATTTTTCAATGTAATATATTCTCATCCATGAGACAATGAATATATTGTATTACCTTAAGTTCTGAGAGTGATTCTGCAATAGACTGATGACAGGAAGTCTGTTCATTGACAAGTTGTATGGTTTTCCCCATTGTGTTTTCAAAATGTTTTCTCTGTGTGGCTAGATTGCCAGAGTTGGCCACCACAAAAAGAAGACCCATAACCTGGTCACAAAATTTGTTTTAACAGGTTAAAAATCAAAGTCTATTTAGAGTCAATCAACCCTGAGCACCCCCAGAGTGGTGCAAAGTGGCATTTTGGGGAGGGGGGGGCAAATACAGGAGCCACAAAAATCAACATTGATCATGTTGGCTCCAATAAATATTGAGGTAGAAGAGTTAGTCAAGAAATTTAAAAGGTTGCAGAATAAAGAGAAAACGTTAGGAGACCCTGATCATCACATTAAGTCATAATTTTCTTCTCTTACTATAGCTTTTGACCTTCCAAATTGAGTGGAATTGCATACTTAATAAATTGATGTACAGCCAACTCAACAAAAAGCAACTAAAATGACACCTATGACCCAGATCATCATTTTTAACTTCTAGTCTTGTTTCATCACACAGCAAATACATTTTGTATTACACTATTTTAATAAACTAACTGAAATATTCTTTTATTTATTATAATGTTAGACTCAGTTTAAATATTTAAGCAGCAAGTTGGTGTCTTAGAGAGAAACATATTTATGTAAAAAAGTGTGATTAAATTTGAAATCTAAAACTTTTTAAAAAGAACTTCCAAATATTATGACTTCACTAAATGGATTACATACACACACCAAACAATACATCTTTAAAGAGGTTATATTTTTTTAATCTACCTCAATATGAGATATAGCAATGGCTGTCTCAGCTGTGGGCTCCACTTGCATTTTGAAGCCCGTCCACCTAGGGCACTCTTTGATATGCTCCAGGCCATTCTCGCACCTCATCATCAGCAGGTAACCATCTTCTTTTGCCACTGAGCTGGGGTGACCAGAACTGGAGAGGTCAACATGCTTGGCGGGATCTGGCGTATCCTCACGCCCGCAGGTGACATTCAACAGCTGCAGGACTACCTCCTTGTTAGAGATGATCTTCTCTGGCACAAACATCATGTAGCCAGAACTCAATGGTGCACACAACTGAGGAGCAACACGTTTTCAGAGAAAAAAATCAAATAGTCATACAAGCTAAACGGTGCCCAAATAATGTAATAACAAAGGACATTTTTTTAATAATACATTTAATGCCTTAATAGTCAGGTTAGTTAATGGCTGAAGATTCAAAAGAAGTACTCCAAGTTAAAAATATTCAACTCAGATGTCAAGGCACTTCTTCTGTATGGCTGTGAAACTTGGAGAACAACAAAAACAAACATTAAAAAATGTCAGGTTTTTATAAACAGATGCTTGTGAAAGATCCTCAAAACAAGAAGGTTTGACAAAATTTGTAACACTGTCCTTTTGTGTTCCGGTGATGACGGAGATAAAAATGAGAAAATGGAGATGGATAGGGCACACATTAAGGAAACCAAACACTAACATCACAAGACAGGCCCTGAACTGGAATCATCAAGGTACCAGGAAAAGAGGAAGACCAAAGGCCACATGGAAGAGAGTAGTAGAGACCGAGGTAAAGAGAATGAAGAAAAGTTGGGCTGAATTAGCAAAGATAGCCCAGGACAGGTACAGATGGAAAAGTATTGTGGATGGCCTAAGCTCAATTGGAAGTGAAAATGGCTAGGAAGAAGAAGAACTCTAGCCAAGAATCTGGATTCAATATCTTATTTACTATAAATAACTGAGTAAAATTTTCAAGGACCTGTATTTCATCATATAAGGACCTGTATTTCATCACATCATAAGGACCTGTATATCATCGCATCATAAGGACCTGTATTTCATCGCATCATAAGGACCTGTATTTCATCGCATCATAAGGACCTGTATTTCATCACATCATAAGGACCTGTATTTCATCACATCATAAGGACCTGTATTTCATCACATCATAAGGACCTGTATTTCAATACATCATAAGGACATGTATTTCATCACATCAAAAGGACCTGTATTTCATCGCATCATAAGGACCTGTATATCATCACATCATAAAGACCTGTATTTCATCACATCATAAGGACCTGTATTTCATCACATCATAAGGACCTGTATTTCATCACATCATAAGGACCTGTTTCATCACATCATAAGGACCTGTATTTCAATACATCATAAGGACCTGTATTTCAATACATCATAAGGACCTGTATTTCATCACATCATAAGGACCTGTATTTCATCACATCATAAGGACCTGTATTTCAATACATCATAAGGACCTGTATTTCAATACATCATAAGGACCTGTATTTCATCACATCATAAGGACCTGTATTTCATCACATCATAAGGACCTGTATTTCATCACATCATAAGGACCTGTATTTCAATACATCATAAGGACCTGTATTTCAATACATCATAAGGACCTGTATTTCAATACATCATAAGGATCTGTATTTCAATACATCATAAGGACCTGTATTTCATCGCATCATAAGGACCTGTATTTTATCACATCAAAAGGACCTGTATTTCATCACATCAAAAGGACCTGTATTTCATCACATCATAAGGACCTGTATTTCATCACATCATAAGGACCTGTATTTCATCACATCATAAGGACCTATATTTCATCGCATCATAAGGACCTGTATTTCATCACATCATAAGGACCTGTATTTCATCACATCATAAGGACCTGTATTTCAATACATCATAAGGACCTGTATTTCATCACATCATAAGGACCTATATTTCATCACATCATAAGGACCTGTATTTCATCACATCATAAGGACCTGTATTTCATCACATCATAAGGACCTGTATTTCATCACATCATAAGGACCTGTATATCATCAGATCATAAGGACCTGTATTTCATCAAATCATAAGGACCTGTATATCATCACATCATAAGGACCTGTATTTCAATACATCATAAGGATCTGTATTTCAATACATCATAAGGACCTGTATTTCATCGCATCATAAGGACCTGTATTTTATCACATCAAAAGGACCTGTATTTCATCACATCAAAAGGACCTGTATTTCATCACATCAAAAGGACCTGTATTTCATCACATCATAAGGACATGTATTTCATCACATCATAAGGACCTGTATTTCATCACATCATAAGGACCTATATTTCATCGCATCATAAGGACCTGTATTTCATCACATCATAAGGACCTGTATTTCATCACATCATAAGGACCTGTATTTCAATACATCATAAGGACCTATATTTCATCACATCATAAGGACCTGTATTTCATCACATCATAAGGACCTGTATTTCATCACATCATAAGGACCTGTATTTCATCACATCATAAGGACCTGTATTTCATCACATCATAAGGACCTGTATTTCATCACATCATAAGGACCTGTATATCATCACATCATAAGGACCTGTATTTCATCAAATCATAAGGACCTGTATATCATCACATCATAAGGAGCTGTATTTCATCACATCATAAGGACCTATATTTCATCGCATCATAAGGACCTGTATTTCATCACATCATAAGGACCTGTATTTCATCACATCATAAGGACCTGTATTTCAATACATCATAAGGACCTGTATTTCATCACATCATAAGGACCTATATTTCATCACATCATAAGGACCTGTATTTCATCACATCATAAGGACCTGTATTTCATCACATCATAAGGACCTGTATTTCATCACATCATAAGGACCTGTATATCATCAGATCATAAGGACCTGTATTTCATCAAATCATAAGGACCTGTATATCATCACATCATAAGGACCTGTATTTCAATACATCATAAGGATCTGTATTTCAATACATCATAAGGACCTGTATTTCATCGCATCATAAGGACCTGTATTTTATCACATCAAAAGGACCTGTATTTCATCACATCAAAAGGACCTGTATTTCATCACATCAAAAGGACCTGTATTTCATCACATCATAAGGACATGTATTTCATCACATCATAAGGACCTGTATTTCATCACATCATAAGGACCTATATTTCATCGCATCATAAGGACCTGTATTTCATCACATCATAAGGACCTGTATTTCATCACATCATAAGGACCTGTATTTCAATACATCATAAGGACCTATATTTCATCACATCATAAGGACCTGTATTTCATCACATCATAAGGACCTGTATTTCATCACATCATAAGGACCTGTATTTCATCACATCATAAGGACCTGTATTTCATCACATCATAAGGACCTGTATTTCATCACATCATAAGGACCTGTATATCATCACATCATAAGGACCTGTATTTCATCAAATCATAAGGACCTGTATATCATCACATCATAAGGAGCTGTATTTCATCACATCATAAGGACCTATATTTCAATACATCATAAGGACCTGTATTTCATCAAATCATAAGGACCTGTATATCATCACATCATAAGGAGCTGTATTTCATCACATCATAAGGACCTATATTTCAATACATCATAAGGACCTGTATTTCAATACATCATAAGGACCTGTATTTCATCACATCATAAGGACCTGTATTTCAATACATCATAAGGACCTGTATTTCATCACATCATAAGGACCTGTATTTCATCGCATCATAAGGACCTGTATTTTATCACATCAAAAGGACCTGTATTTCATCACATCAAAAGGACCTGTATTTCATCACATCAAAAGGACCTGTATTTCATCACATCATAAGGACCTATATTTCATCGCATCATAAGGACATGTATTTCATCACATCATAAGGACCTGTATTTCATCACATCATAAGGACCTGTATTTCAATACATCATAAGGACCTATATTTCATCACATCATAAGGACCTGTATTTCATCACATCATAAGGACCTGTATTTCATCACATCATAAGGACCTGTATTTCATCACATCATAAGGACCTGTATTTCATCACATCATAAGGACCTGTATTTCATCACATCATAAGGACCTGTATATCATCACATCATAAGGACCTGTATTTCATCAAATCATAAGGACCTGTATATCATCACATCATAAGGAGCTGTATTTCATCACATCATAAGGACCTATATTTCAATACATCATAAGGACCTGTATTTCATCACATCATAAGGACCTGTATTTCAATACATCATAAGGACCTGTATTTCATCACATCATAAGGACCTGTATTTCATCACATCATAAGGACCTGTATTTCATCACATCATAAGGACCTGTATTTCAATACATCATAAGGACCTGTATTTCAATACATCATAAGGACCTGTATTTCATCACATCATAAGGACCTGTATTTCATCACATCATAAGGACCTGTATTTCATCACATCATAAGGACCTGTATTTCATCACATCATAAGGACCTGTATTTCATCACATCATAAGGACCTATATTTCATCGCATCATAAGGACCTGTATTTCATCACATCATAAGGACCTGTATTTCATCACATCATAAGGACCTATATTTCATCGCATCATAAGGACCTGTATTTCATCACATCATAAGGACCTGTATTTCATCACATCATAAGGACCTGTATTTCATCATATCATAAGGACCTGTATTTCATCACATCATAAGGACCTGTATTTCATCATATCATAAGGACCTGTATTTCATCATATCATACACACATTTTCTTGATTTCTGTTCCAAAAATAAAATGTATCAGTTTTCCAAAACACAAAAACAGAAGCTTAGAAATTCAGAAGAAAAAAAGACTGTAGTTATAAACTATTCTTAACTTTTGAAATGTACCTGAACATGTCTGGTATCCATTAGTTTAGCAAAAAGTTCCTTGGTTGTTACTGTAATGTTGTAATCTGCAGCCACCTCCAAATCCTAAGATATGACAAGGGACACAATTGGTTGAGGTAGAATGTTAAATTATGCTATATCAATGGATACATTAATCTTAATTTACAAATGATTTGAGGAAAATGTCCGTTTCATAAAGTAAATTAGGAACATGACCAAGCTTTGGCCTTTCTCTACATAGTTGTTAACATATCAATGTATTGCCAGGGCATAAATGCTATTTGTTTATTTGTTCTAGATTTGTAAGTGGAATGGAAGTTAGTTATAAAACGAAATGGTTAATTAGCAGTACTTTTTCAAAAGTATTCAACCGACAACAATGATAGGAAAACAAAAGTATTGTCACATGTAAAACACAGTTCTCTTTATCCTCTACAGATTAACTTAAGCTACAGGCGAAAGCTTTAAAAAATAAAATGTTCTTCAGTGTTGGGGCTTAAATGTGTGTTAACCTTAGTAATATTAATCATATAAACAAGAATAGAGATATTTCTTCTTTTATCTAATGCGGCGGATCTCAACCTGTGGGATCTCAACGACCCTTACACAGGGGTCGCCAAAGACCATCGGAAAATATATATTTATGAAGTAGCAACTAAAATAATTTTATGGTTGGGGGTCAACACATCATGAGGAAGGGTCGCAGCATTAGGAAGGTTGAGAAACACTGATCTAATGGTTAAAGTTCTTAATTTACTTTGAATGTTCTATGCAGAATAAAGTTTCATCAACTGAACTTTCAGAAAATCAAATGATCTTGGAAAGACATAATTGCAAAAGTAGTTATGCTACAAGAGTATTAATTTTATAGTTACTTCATGCCATTATATTCACTAAATTAAATTTTTTCAGTTACTTTACTAGCGTGGATACAATTCCAAGATCACAGAAATAGACAAATTCCTTACCTTTCTTAAAAGTTTTGCAAATCCTAAGGCTTTTGATGACCTCTCCCTAGCTTCATTGAATAGGATTTTGAAATTGCGTAAGATATTTTGTACATTCTGTCTGAAATCATATAATAAGAAAATTAAGCTTATGTTTTTTTGGGGTTTTTTTTGTGTGTGTTTTGTTTGATGAAAATTATACATGTGACTAAGAATATCCATCTATAATGATACTTACTTCATTTCAGCCATCTTTCTAGCTTTGCTTTTATTTTCTAGGCTGCCATTTTCATCTTCATAATCATCATCATTCTCCTCCTCGTTCTCCTCCAGATCATCATCATCGTCGTCATCGTCTAAAGCCTCATCATAAAGATTGCGTGTTATTTCATCAATTCCATTATCAAGAAAATCAGCGATGGAACTGAGCAGACTGCTTGCCAAAGAACTAAATGGGAAAGATCCAGAGAAAAATAATTTGAGATTTTATTTATTTTTTTTTTTTTTTAATTGAACTTTTTTACTTTATGAATATGTGTGAAAATTTGGTGGGGGAAAAAAAGTGTTGAGTGGGGGGGGGGAGAGCATTAATATGTAATAAATTAAAAGACAGATTTCATATTTTGATGAAAATTTGAACATCATTTTATTCACTCCTAACAAATAGGGATTAGATAGAAAAATTAATAAATAATAAAAACTCTTAAATGTATTTTTTTTTAAAAAAAAAGCTCTTATTTTTGTGAGCACTTTAGAAATAGAGGAGAGAGTGAAAAATTATCCATTTATACACAAGACGAAAACAGTATTGGCTTCAATAATGGCAAGTATTAAAATTTCTTGAAGGAGAGAGATTTTAACTTTAAGATGCTTAGAGCCTTTATAAAAAGTGTTTTTTTTTTTTAATTAATAAAATTCAAACCTTATTGTCTATTTCTTTAATTCTGTTATAATAATAAGCCACTGTGGCTATTAACAGTTATTAATTTTTTTATTTATTCCAGCATTTTTAAATTAAAAACAAAAAAGTTAACAGGATACCTTGAAATAATAGACAGAACTGAAATGGATTTTCATTTATCCAACTCTACCCTTCACACAGCAGCCTACTCATTTATCACCTGAATTTCTTGGCCGCCTCAGCCTCCCCTCTCATGATGAAAGCACAGATAGACTTTGTGAATCCCCACTCCTCCTCCAGGGCACTTTTCATTCCCAGGGAAGCTTGCGGCAACCCTTGGAGCATGTAGATCCAGTTTTGCAGGTAGTTGAAATAAACCTTAAGAAAGAAAGCAGGGTTTTTTTTTTAGACAATTTTAACAGCTGAGATAATGATACACTAACATCATTTTTAAAAAAAAGTGATTCAAATTCAAACTTTGCATTATACTATTCTTTTTTAAAGTTCTTTAAAGATCTCCATTTGAATGTTAATTCTAAGTGATACAACTAAAAGACTTGGATAAGTGAGTTTTAAAACAACTAGAAAGAGTTTTCTTATTAGTAAAATGAAGAGGATTATGTCGAGTAGTTCAGCTATTTTACTAATGTTTGACCATGAGTTGTTAGTTAGCTATTTTACTAATGTTTGACCATGAGTTGTTAGTTAGCTATTTTACTAATGTTTGACCATGAGTTGTTAGTTAGCTATTTTACTAATGTTTGACCATGAGTTGTTAGTTAGCTATTTTACTAATGTTTGACCATGAGATGGTAGTTAGCTATTTCACTAATTTTTGACCATGAGATGGTAGTAAGCTATTTTACTAATATTTGACCATGAGTTTAGCTATTTTACTAATGTTTGACCATGAGATGGTAGTAAGCTATTTTACTAATATTTGACCATGAGTTTAGCTATTTTACTAATGTTTGACCATGAGATGGTGGTTAGCTATTTCACTAATGTTGGACCATGAGATGGTAGTTAGCTATTTTACTAATGTTTGACCATGAGATGGTAGTTAGCTATTTTACTAATGTTTGACCATGAGATGGTAGTTAGCTATTTTAGTAATATTTGACCATGAGATGGTAGTAAGCTATTTTACTAATATTTGACCATGAGTTTAGCTATTTTACTAATGTTTGACCATGAGATGGTGGTTAGCTATTTTACTAATATTGGACCATGAGTTTAGCTATTTTACTAATGTTTGACCATGAGATGGTGGTTAGCTATTTCACTAATGTTGGACCATGAGATGGTAGTTAGCTATTTTACTAATGTTTGACCATGAGATGGTAGTTAGCTATTTCACTAATGTTTGACCATGAGATGGTGGTTAGCTATTTCACTGTTTGACCATGAGATGGTGGTTAGCTATTTCACTAATGTTTGACCATGAGATGGTGGTTAGCTATTTCACTAATGTTTGACCATGAGATGGTGGTTAGCTATTTCACTAATGTTTGACCATGAGATGGTGGTTAGCTATTTTACTAATGTTGGACCATGAGATGGTAGTAAGCTATTTTACTGTTTGAAATTAGATGGTTGTTAGCAAGTGTCAGAATGAAACATGTGCCATTACATCCAGCATGCTCTTCATGTCCTCATCAAACTCAGTCAGGTCTGTCTCAAACTTGGCCTCTGCCTCGTGCTCATCCCACATGACTGCATCCACCATGTAATGGTAATACTGCTTGACCAATGTAGCTCCTTTGAGGACCTCTTTACATTCACGAATCAGCTGTTGACGCACAAGTAAGCAGCATCAAAACATGTGGGGAAACACACAAAAAACACAATAAATAATAAATGGTGGCTGCAATCTATAATTTAGTTATTACATATGCCAACTGGGCTATTATACTCTGGGCTTGCAAGCTTTAATTTAATTATTACATATGTTGACGGGGCTATTATACTCTGGGGTTGAAAGCTTTAGTTAAATTATTAAATATGTTGAGTGGGCTATTATACTCTATTATAACCTAATATGATGGAAACTGTGGTAAAATCAAAGATAAAACTTCACATACTTGACGTATACTTAGAAATGAAGGATCTCCCATAGGCCTCTGGTCTTTTCTCAACTTAAGGCACTCGTGAATAACATCTAGCTGAATTCGTACAATATATAAGTAGGTGGGTCGAAATGAAGGCAAGCCCATCTCTATGAACTGAGTACTCCATTCTCCATGCTCTGAGAGGCTGCTACCCCTCAGGAGATTTGGCCGTGAGTAAACATCCCCTGACATTGGACCACATGATGTGATGGAAGAATATTCTTCGGATTCTTCTACTTCAACTTTAGGCTGGATTAGAACATTTTTTTATTATTATTTATTATTATTGGTAGTTTTCTATAGCGTGGTACCCCAGCCTAGGGCTGGGCTCACCACGCTGTACATACAATTTAACAAACATAATCATGAACTTAAAAATTAACTTACATTCATTTAAAAAAAAACAAACAAAACAAATGTGTATTCGCCCAACCATTCCATAACAATTTACATGTGAAGCCATGGACGGCACTCAGATGCATCGTTTAACGGTCAGAGGGGGAATCAGTCAAGATTTACTTCACAGTTATGGATTTATAGTAAATTGTGCACATTAAAATATTACAGATTTAACAAATTGGTTTTCTTAATTTTTAAAAATATATTAAAAAAAAAAACAACAACAAAAACTCTGCCAAACTCTCCTTGATTTCCCCATTATAAAAGGCGAAAATTGAGCAATGAAACAAAAAATGATTTTACTTCTCCAATAAAGATACAACCTTTCTTTATTGCAACTGAAAATGATTAAATAGTACAGAAAATGGTATTGCTTAACTTTTGAAAATCGCCACATTCGCTAACTTTGTTAAAGTTTTCCCACACAGAAATATAATTTGCGCTTAAACTGCTTTAACACATATCAATGTTAATTTCTACAATTAATTATGAAACAAATAATAAATGTGTAAGATTTTGAGTCTTATTAAACTAGGATGTCATTTTATTACCTGCTCTTCAGCAACCATGTCAGAATATGGTGTATCTTTAGGCCTCTGTAATGCTTCCTTAGCTCTCCGCAAACTTCGATGGAATAAATCTCTGAGCCGTACATTAAGCCTCTGCAGTCCCATTTTCCTAAGGCACTTTTCAGCATAGTGTCTGTACACAGAAGAATTGCAAGAGCGACTGTTTTCAAAAATGCCATCACTTGAGGCATGAGAAACTCCCAGTACAGAAGAATAAGACGCAGCAGTTGCCCCGGCTGAAAGAGACGAGCCCTTTAGCGGAGTGCTTGAGTTAAGGGGATTCAAAGGATCATGGCTTCCAGGGCTGCCCGCCGGTGAGCCCTGATCACTGTTGCTTTCATCACCAAACTGAAACTTAACCTGCTTACGGTTGGGGGTCAGAAAATTCTTCCCCTCCGATTCAGTGATGCTGACCGTTTGATCACTGCACTCTCCTTCTTCCACTTCTTCTACATCAGAACAGTCTGTTGGCTCAGTTTCCATCACATTTGGCACACTCGCTCTTTGACAAGCATGGAATTCAAGTGGCTGGGGTTTGGGAAATTCAAAATTAATCAGGGGCCATGATATACCCCGTGAGTGGGCTCCGATAATGCGCCCAAACAATTTCAGTTTTTGGCACAGGTCACAGGTGATATTCAGCCAAAGGTTCAGGCACTTAACCCTTCGCTGGAATCCAGGATCCATATACTTCTTATTCTCCTTGCCACAAGCCTTTGTGGTGTTGAAGCAGCTTTCATAATGATCAAGCTTCTCCAGCAATCTCTGCACTTGCAAAAGTGCTTTCACCTGAAGGCAAACAACATCATTGTTGAGATTGACATCAGAGAATGAAGCGGAGACACTCCTTGAGACCAATTCTCTGTAAGATTTATCCTGCGGATTGCCACTAAAAAACACAGCTGCTGCACTTGAATCTACTGAACTGTCCCCGCATTCTTCAGAAACCGTGTCGGCAAAACAAAATTTGTTGATTTCATCAATGACCTGCTCATGAACTTGCCTCTCATTCTTTAAAATCTCACTTTGCTCTTCAGGGGAAATTTTGTTATTAAGGTACGCCTGCAGCTCCAACCAAATTTGCTCTATTAAAGAATTTCTCTGTTTTATTAACTCATGGAATACATTTCTGTGTGTGGCAAGATTATTTTCCTTATCTTTTTTTAGTTCTGTGCCTAGCTTTATTAGTAAAGAAAAGTTGGTATGAAATTCTTCTCTTGCTTTTGGGCAAGTAGGAGCATCTGCTATTTGGCGCCTCCCTCTACTTTCGGGGCTGACAAGAGGGATTGGTTTTGTCCTTAAGTGGGAAAACCTTCCAGATCCTTCAAGTTTAACCTGTATGTGTGACTGATCCAGTGGATCACTGACATGAAGCATACCAAAGTCTTCAGAGAGTCTTTTTTCTTGCCTATCATTTAAACGGATTTTTGAAAGTGTCTTCTTCATCTCTTTAGTCTCTTTCTTTTTTTTTTCTTTTTTCTCTCTTATTAAGTCTTTATCCAAATTATCATCCGAATCAAACTCAATAAGGTTGCAAAGCGCAGGATCAGTGAGGTACTCATCTTTAATGATATTCATTCCTGACTTTGGTTGCTGCTGGCGTTTGTTTATAAGGAATTCCTTGTAAGATCTATCCACGCTTCGTCCTTTACCCTTTTCACGTATTCTTACTCTTGGTATTGATGGTGGGGTGATAGAATACTGTTGTCCAAGCAGTCTGCCTTCATCTACATCACTAACAGATCCATCCTCATCACTTCCTTTTGGTGATTGCAGGTCTTCCTGCCAGCTATCATCTCCATTTGCAGCTTGCTGCAGGTAAGATTCAGTAAACCTGAGGATTAAATTTTTATTGGCTTATGCTGTGGGCCCAAAGATCATGCAGTTTAAAAAACTCTCTACCAAACTATGACACACTCCAGAACTCTTATTGGTCCCAGTGATACATATTTCTTTTGGTTTCACTAATTCTCTGACCAATCTTCCTGCTCACAATTCTGATCCAGTAGTCAATTGAAGTTGGCTCTATGGCTATGGTGAAAATTATGCAGGTGTTTCTTAGTTGGTCTATGTCTGAATATAAGGTATTCTTGTAATCTGGTAATAGTGGTAGATAGTTAAGCTGTAAATTCTGAAGGCAAAGAAGGAGTTGATGTGGTATTGTGCTTGCAGAGGAGGCAAGATGGTGATTATTGGGGTTTATGCAGTTGAGATGTGAGTTAATTTTAATGACTCCTGGGCAAAAGTGAAAGATTATGATAATGTCTGTTTAAAAGAGGAACTTTATGTGTTCTGTGATCTGATTAACACAAACAGAAATACCAGTGGTGATTAACAAACATTATATTATGTGCACTGTGAACTACTAACAAAACCAGTAGAGTATGAGCCTCACAAATGAGCTGAAGAACATGAAGTGTGTTTAGCAATTCTTTTCACCTAAGGGAGCCGAGTTTGCATTACAAATAATGAATCAACTTTGCAAACTAAGAATCTCGTTTATGTACCTTTGGTTAATTATGTAAGATTTTTGTTGTTGCATGAAACATATACTGAATAGGTGTATGTGTGTGTGTGTGGGGGGGGGGGTGAAGATTATTTGCTTAGTTGAGAATTGTTAATGAATCTCACATTCAACTTAGGAATGTGATTCAGATCCAGTATCCATATGGGCATGTGCTCTAGAAACATAATATTGCAACTGATGGAGCACAAGGATGTCTGGTTGCTCCTACTATGGGTTTGTTGTTTATTTAGGAAAAGAAAAGATGTCTCAGCCATTCTTAGCCAAAATCTTGTTGATAAAGAATCATGAATCACCTGCACAAGTCATTTAACACAGCCATTACTGCAATGAATCAAATCAAACCCCATGCTCTCATAGAGCACAGATTCCAGAAGCTGTGTTCTTGAGAGCAATGGAAATCGCTGCTTCATACTTCAGTTTGTCTAGCTATCAAGAGGTAAGACTAACTCAGCCCATACATCACATAAAGAATAATAGCTCAATAATCAGTGAATACTTTATTTAGAGTATAGCATATAAAACCTTTCCTATATTAAGTATCAATTTCCAAAAAAGCCGTGATATCTCTGGCTGGATTAAGTTAATTGGTTGGGATAATTCTTGAATTTACTCAAGTAAAGGGTTTCTTTTTATAATAAATCCTGTACCATCTATGTCTATAATAATGTACAAATAGACAATTGATGGTTAGGAGAATGCCTAATATGCCATTGATGGCCTTACACAAGGGGTGGGGGCAGGCTGTGGGCACAAGCCACTCAGCCCACTGATTGAGTGATTGAGGCATTTGAGGAGATTGAGTTTTTGGCATCAAGAATGATCAAAGACGAGGCTGGAAAATGTTTTGATAAGCCTTCTTCCAGTCTTCTTCCACTGGTTGAGGCCCAGACTCCGAGCAGAAGAGTACATAACGTCAGTACATTGATGCTAAATCTTTTAATTTATTTAAGACTTTCTGAGAGATCTATCCGCGTCTTTTACCATGGCCGCCATCTTGGTTGCCCCGACCCGCGAACTTTTACGTGTTCACGGGTCGGGACAACCAAGATGGCGGCCATGGAAAAATAAAATAACTCATGTTTTTGCTAAAATTGCGAATAAAAAGTTTTTAAAAATGAAAAAATGATCTAAATCTATCCCTCACCCTAACCTGAACCCTAAATTCCTCCCTAACAGGGTTTTGACCCTCTCCCTAACAGGGTTTTGACCCTCTCCCTAACAGGGTATTGACCCTCTCCCTAACAGAGTTTTGACCCTCTCCCTAACAGGGTTTTGACCCTCTCCCTAACAAGGTTTTGACCCTCTCCCTAACAGGGTTTTGACCCTCTCCCTAACAGGGTTTTGACCCTCTCCCTAACAGGGTTTTGACCCTCTCCCTAACAGGGTTTTGACCCTATCGGAACCAGCGTTTTGACACTCTCCTTAGCCAAACGTGGCGCTGGGTTTTGACCCTGAAAAGTAGGAAAATTTAAAAAAAAACAAAGAAAAATGGCCAAAATTAATTATAAAATAAAGAAGTAATGAAAACCCAACTTACATTTTCATGGAATACACTTTTACACACTTTATTTCAGGTTCCAACAAAAAGAATATCCAAAAATTAATTGAAACACAGCGTGCTCATCCTCTAAGATTATCTTAAAAAATGGCGCCGCTTGGCGGCGCTTATTAACATATTTAATTGCCAACCAATGAAATTTTAAAAATTATAATTAATCAACCAATAAAAATCAATAAAATTTTGCCACCGTCATATTAATGAAAATGTAACTCTATTAAGGGGAGTGAATCCACGCAAATGACGTCATGGATAAACAATTGGGAATTAGCAAAGACTACCTTGAGAATTTATTTTGAACGAGAAGATAGGTTTAGTTTACATTTTCTTGAGGCCTGTATAATGTATACTATTACTATTATTAGGCCAGGCCCTATTAATTATAATTATTACTATTATGATTTCATGATTTAGGCCTTGTCTTAAGTTCATTTTCATGCATTTTTACAAATAAATAATAATTTTATACAAACGTTTTTTTTCATGAATTCATTAGTCTATTAAAATATAATCAATCATACAGATACATACTGTTCTTCACATAATGGATTAAAGTCTTCCAGAGGAGAATTTCCATGTCTTCCCTCAGCCATTTGTTTTAGTTAAAAACATTAAGCTGTATACATACGGATGAAATAAAAAGTAGGAACGCAGTGAAATTTGATTACTCTTTTCACCGAGATAACTCGAAAATGGGTATATAAAAATTGGACTGAAAATTATAGTCACAAAAATAAAAATAATATATCACAAACGTTCGTAATCAGAAATTGGCACAAAAATTTCAGACATAAATCATTTGCCGCTAAGCAGATGTGTCAATCTAATTCCTTCAGGCTTCTACTTCTAGTCCATCCTTCCTTACTTATTATCTTTTCCCCATGTTTTGCTGCTCGTTAAATAATACATTTGACATTTGAAAATGAATCTTTAGATTATCTATTTTTGTAAAAACAATTCGTAGCCAAAAGTCAGATACCAACCAAAAAACAAACCAAAAAAAAAAAACACATAAAAAAACAACAAGAAAATAGTATAAAGCTTTTTAATGATAATTCTTCTTCTTCTTCTATGTTTTGAGGGTCAACGATCAATGAATTGATCATTGTGGCTCCTAAGTTTCAGTGGGGATAATTCACTGGTTTCAAGGGTAACTTAGCAATGGTCAATGGTGTTTTGAACTGGGGTTTGGAAGACAGGAGGCAATAGACGTCAAGTGTAGTCGCCTCAACTGTTGCTTTTGGAAGCTTGTTCCAGTCCCTTATTGTCTTTGGCATGAATGAGGAGCTCCTGTACTGAGCTCTT
Organism: Omphiscola glabra; assembly: GCA_964017045.1. NCBI lineage: Eukaryota > Metazoa > Mollusca > Gastropoda > Lymnaeidae > Omphiscola > Omphiscola glabra. Next base: position 17,186,542 of record OZ024798.1, on the reverse strand, counting down.
GTTTTTAAAAGTCGGAACTGCTTGTCGTGGCCTCTTCGCTGTCTAGGGGGGACATTGACGAGTTTCTGTTTAATACTGGAGCAGTGGACCAGCAAATTTTTATTATCTTGTACACCATGGAGAGCCTAGACAGTCGTCGTCGTTCTTCCAACGGTGACCAGCCCAGTGTTTCCAGCATGCTGCCAAGTGGACAAAGCGTGCTGCCCGTCGCTGGACCGCCTCCAACCTGTTGATGCTCTTCTGGGTAAATGGGTCCCATACTCAAGACGCGTACTCTAAAAGCGGCCGGACAAATGCTTTATAGGCTTTTTCTTTCACGCTTGAGTTGCCAATCTTCAGATTTCGCCCTAGGAACCCCATGGTCTTGTTTGCCCGGTTGCATACATTGTTAATGTGCTCGTCCCAGCGGACCTCTCTTTGGACGTTAACACCTAGGTACTTTACCGAGGAAACTGGCTCTAGAAAATGTCCATGCAATTCGTAAGGGTGGTATAGAGGGGATCTGCTTCTGGAGAATGAAAGTGTCTGGCACTTGAAGGGATGAAATTTCATGTCCCAGGTCATCTCCCACTCGGCTAACCGATGGAGGTCCTGTTGTAGCTGGTCCTTGTCAGAACTGTTGGTGATCTTCCTATACACCGCAGTGTCCTCTGCGAACAGTCTTGATTGTGAGGTCAGATTCTTGGGCAGGTCATTGATATATGCTAGGAACAAACAGGGGCCTAGCACAGAGCCCTGGGGGACCCCTGACTTAACACCGACAAAGGAGGAGGTTGTCTACCACTACAGCCTGGCATTGGTCGCTGAGGAAGCTAGAGATCCATGCTTTGGTAGTGCCTTGGATCCCATATCTCTGTAGTTTGTGTAATAGCAAACTATGATTGATACGGTCAAATGCATTTGAGCAGTCCAATACAAGCAAGTTTGCTTTCTGTTCTCCAAGTTGGTCGTTAAATTTTCAGCAAATTCAAGGAGTTGGGTCTCACATGATCTATTGACTCGGAAGCCATGCTGACAGTCATTGAGTATATTCACATGATCTATTGAATCGGAAGCCATGCTGACAGTCATTGAGTATATTGTGGTTTTCAAGATGATTCATGACCGCATGCTTACTATTATGTGCTCCAATAGTTTGCATAGTACGCATGTGAGAGATACCGGGCGGTAGTTGGCTGGGTCGTAATGCTCCCCTTTTTTGTAGATTGGAGTGACATGCGCTGTTCTCCAGTCGGTTGGAACGTTGCCTGTGAGTAGCGACGATTGGAAGAGGATTGTCAGCGAGGGAGCGATTTCATTGGCCAATTCCTTTAGCACTCATGGTTTAATGTTGTCAGGACCACATGATTATTCATATAATAACACAGTGTCGTCCAGAGGCCTGGTTAGAGCAGTCACCCCGAGGGCAAGTAACAAGGAAAAGACACTAGCTAATGATAAAAATAGTAAATTTTATAACTATCCTAATTATAAAGTCTTAAAATTGAGGTTCTGTATTATTGCAGTGGTGAGTGCATAAGGGTGCTCGGGCTGTCACCCCACCCCAAGATGGAACTCAGCTACTGACAGAAAAGAGTCAGGTTTTAGAAAGATGGGCCGAACACTTTTGTCAAGTCCTTAATTGTCCTCTGCAACAAACGATAATCCCATTGCTCGTTTATCATAGGTGGAGATCAACCAAGAGCTAGACAACAGTCCCCAAATGAAAGTGAGTTGAGAGGGCAATCCAGCAACTCTCCTCAAATAAAGCCACAGGACAAGAAGCACGCCCTGTCAACATCTACAAAGCATGAGTTTTTAAATAAAAAGGTGCTAATGTCTCTTGCTGTCCTCTCGGATACTACATTTCAGATAAGTTTTAGTTTTAATTAATTCTGTTTTTACTGTTGTTTGTTCGCTGACGAGGCTTCTTGCCGACACGTTCGTTATTTTGTTAAGTTCTTTTTTTCAGGTTTTCGTATACTTTGTTTCGCTCATTTCCGTTAATTTTAAGAGACTGTAAGATATTACGAAAGCCGAAAGCTAAAGAAACGGTTACTCAATATGCTAAAGTATGTGCCCTAAACGCAACACCGGAACTGAAAATGCAGCAAATACTTGATCGCTTTGCTATATGCCCTGCGACAACTACGGCCTCATCATCAATACGAAAAAAACCCCACTATAGATCTTGTACCAGCCTGCTCCAGGAAAAGCTTGCAAAGAACCTAACATCAGTGAATGGAAATAATCTTCAAGCAGTGGGAAAATTTACATATTTGGGCATTATCATCTAAATAAAAAAAATGATGAGATCGACATCCTAATTTCCAAAGCAAATTTTGCATTCGGAAGGCTCCGCAAGAGTGTCTGGGGGCGAAGAGGTCTCAGTCGTGTCACTAAGCTGAAAGTATATTGGACATTTACATTAGCATATCTCCTACATGCTAGCGGGACGTGGACAGCAGACATGCTAAACAACTAGATCTAAAACATCTCCACCTGCACCTACGCTGTTTACGTAAACTTTTTGGCATATGGTGGCAGGACAAAGTCCCTGATAAAGAAGGCCTGAATTTATCAGCATCCACACGTTCCTACAAAGAGGACAAGCCTTATATGCAGGAATTGTTACGAGAATGCCAGACAGCAGACTTCATAAACAATTAATTTTCGGTGAAAACATCAGAGGGAATTGCACACCTGGTGTGCAGAAAATAAACAACGTTGAAAGGTATTTCTAAAAACGCTACTAAAACCAATGAACATCGACATTAATTCGCAGGAAACACTAAATAGATTGTACAAGCTGGCACGGTAGTATTACCGTTGGAGCAAGATCCTAAGAGAATAAACGAAACCGCTCACGCCAGAAGAAAGCGCACGGCAAGGAAAATCAGAACAGACTCCTATAGAACTAGGACCCAAACCAACGTGTGTCCTATGGGAAAGTTTACCATATACAAATAAGGCTGGCAAGCCACCTGCATACTCATTGTTAAATATACTTTTGTCACCTTCGCACACAAACAACGAATGACAACAGCATAGGCATATGGACAAGGGTGTAAAGGGGGCGAACGCAATTAAAGGTACTTTTGTGGTTTATAAATAACATAATATAAACGCAGCTGCGTGTGTGTTAGAAGTTGCAATTTTGTTACTTCTCCATGGGTGGCATTTAGTTTTTAAATGTTAAAAAAAAAAGGAAGTTGAAAAGTTTATTTCATGATGCAAAACATATAATGAAAAGGTAGAAGGAGATTTTGCTTCATATTTATTGCTCAAACAAAAACTATAACAGGAGCACCCGGTGTAAGACATTGGACATTGGAAAAACAAACAAAACGTACCAAAATTTAAATTCTTAGACTTAGATGAAATTAAAAAAAAAAAATTTTCTGAACTAAATTTAAATATGTGGTACTTGCAAAATAATCGATTTAATTTGAAATGCATAGATGGCGAGTAATATAACTCAGTAGACAGTCGAAATTTTACACACTTATTATTTTAAGACTATGAGGTTTTTCATCATGTTTCATTTTCATTCCCCTCCTAGTCCTAGAATACAATTGAAATATTTTATATTAACCATAATCGATTACATTTTTTTAATGGGCAGAGTAATTGCTTCTGATAGATACACAAATTAATGCAAAATTGAAAGCTATTTAAAATCAGAAATGCGTAGGTCTTACATGATTCAGATTATATAGGACCAAATTCAATTTTCTTTTAATTAAAAAAAAATAATTTCAGATGGATCTTAATTTACATTTATCTAGATGTTGGTAAGTAGACTTAACTGTCTTTGATTCTGACAGTTGTAGTGGACTTGGTGATAAACATCCGTTTCAAACGGTTGTTTAGGAAGCCTGCCTTGAATTTTAGCAATTGTTTATCCACCAATTGTCAGTGCTTAAGCAAGCAAGTATTTTTTTCTTCTTTTTTTCAGTGTTAGTGTTGAAATTTGAAATCTTAATTGTCTTAAATACTCTTATTAGTTTAATAATTGTATGTTGACACTGATACTACGACTACATCATCATATAATATAATAATTAATAATGATTTAATGCCACAACATAAAATAATAATATAATATTGATATTAATTTTAATAATACTGAACTTTTTACTTTAGGAATTAGATTTACAGACCTGTTTACTCTTACGATTTTGGCGTACTATGTACGATTTTGAGGTGTATTATACACTATATATACTGTATTATTATTTTTTACTATTAAGATTTTAACTTAATTTTAAGATAATGTATTAAACGATTTTGTGATGATATTGTACGATTTTATGAGTTTGAGGGTAAACGGGTCTGGATTTAGGGAACCATCCATAAATGATGTCACATTATTTAAGACAATTTTTACCCCCCACCCCCTTTTTTCTATCAGAAGTCATAAAAAAAAGAAATAAAATTAGAATAGACACACTCGTCACAAATACATTTTAATTATCCCATAGACGCAATCTATACCTTAGTACCCTAAAAAATATAAAATTTTCAAGGGTGGGTAAAGATCGCACCTGCTTCAAGTGGCTACCTTAAGATTAAGATGGCACACAAATCTTCATTTTTCATGCAAAATGTGTTTAATATTACATATATTTCATGTATGTTCAATATTTGTGGTTTGCACTGAAAGCCCTTCCGTTATTACAGGTTATTATGAATACAGGTTATTGAAGTGAATTTAATAAAAAAGAAAATCATTTTTAAGGATGACAGCAAGTAGACCTAATCAATAACCAATTTATTTATTTAATATTCCTTATTAAATGTCACTATAAAATGGGCTAATTATTAATAGGCTTGCTTTTTGTTAATTCTACCAGTATCACACAATGTGTTTTTTATGGTCGCCCCAATATCATCTGGTTAGTTACTATCATTATGAAATAATTTTCATGTCAAGTAATATCAAAATATAATGTATGCAAAAGTAAATTAAGTCATTAAATTCAATTTATTTAAGGGACCAACATGCTATTTGGTACATTTTTGGCTCTCCCTCCCCCAGTGTCACAAATCATCACACAAAATTAGACCCCGTTATCACACATGGTCACAAATACGTGAAGCCCTGCTCCCCTATAAGCCTATCATTTATGGATTAAATAAATGGAATACTAAATATACACATTCTAAAGCCAAATTTGAAAAAAATTATTTAACATCCTTATTCTTATCCACACTAAAGGACCACTCTCGTTTTACAGAAATATTGATTCCACTGTGAGGCAGCGATCAGAAATGAATAGCTAACCCTTTTGAATAATCATAAGAAACATGTGAAATGCCTTTAGAAACAAACTCAGGTATGTGGTTAAGATAAGATAAAATTATTGTATTGATCCAAATAAATGGAAACATTTTATTTGATTACAATTTTCAGCCCTCAGATTCTTACCATGACAACGTTAACTAAAACAATTTAAACACAAGACATCTAATTTATTTTTCAAGTGCAAAAATTAGGCATCATATATCATATCACTTTACTCCCTTGGTGACAATGTTGATTTTTACAGTGATTATTTACATTTTTTTAATAGCCCGTAAAGTCTGACAGATTGGAGGAATAAATTAATTTTTATAATTTGGGTCCCAACTTTGAGGGAAAGAATTTGCCCTGCTTGGACTGGTTTTAGGCATACCCGGTATGTGATGTTACTGGTGTGACCTCATTTATATGGCTTGCAAGAAATTGTGTGGGTTGTTGGATAGTTTTTGTGGTTTGCCTGGTGGCCTGATCTGCTTAAGAAGCTGAAAGAGAACCGATGCAAGACTTGCTTCACTAAAGAGTCAGTTGCTGAAATAAGTATTTAGTTGATTTACAGATTTTTTGAAATAAAATGGTTTTTAAAAATTAATAAGCTCTCAGATTCAGTTTGTTATTTGGATTTGATTCCTTGTCAAGTTCATTGCTCAAATTTAAATGCTACCAATCCAGGGACTCTTTTGGCATTAACCTTCATCATACCTAAAAAAACAACTCATTTTCATTGTCACCAACTACCAGTAATTTTTTCTTGAAGGTTCTTTACTTTAGTTTAGAGTTGCAGCTATTAATCTATGGATACTCTGCATATTTAGCAGATCAAGAGACATCAGATTAACTATTTTAATGATGTTTGAAATTTAGGATATGGTTAGGATGTTAGATGTGTTATAAACACATGTTTGTATGGATTCTAACAGGGAGTTGGATAGCTCATAGTTGTCATACATCATAACCAAAAACAGTTACACAAAAAATCTCTACAAAAAAATAGGCTCACTAACAAATCAATTGTTGTAAACCAAAACACACACCCGTGGAACAAATCATGAATGAGATGTACTTTTAATAAATTCAAATGTTTTATTGGATATTAAAGAATTTCTTAACCAAATAGCTAAAGCGAATAATATTTTCCCCAATCTGTCATAGTTCTCAAATTAACTTAGACTGAGGGAGTGCTTCTGATGACACAGGATACTTGTTTTTTGTTTGTTTGAGAATTTAAGTTAAATTGGCTTAGTTTTTTTTGTGTGGCATTCCAAAACTACAGCTGTTGCAAGCCCCGAGGATTATCTATATTTGAATAAATAAGGATTTTAACAAATTCCTTTAGGTGGCGGTAAGAAGTTCCTCTACTCTAGTCCTGCTAAATCTCAAGTCACAGAGAATGTCATCTTTCCAGTATCTGCCAAGGCCAGTAACTCTCCAAGAGGTCTGTGACATAAGGTCGTGTGGCCCCATTTGTTATTAATGTATGCAGTCATCCAAAATGGCAGTTTTCCACAAGTATATCTTTGTAATTTTTTTTCAACGATTAATGATTACCTAAGACTGAACTATATTTAGCTATTGGAATTCTGTTTTTTAGATAGCTGTTGAATGTTTGAATGTGTGATGAGGTATGTATACAAAACACATTGATTTAAACAAGATTAAAAAAATATCAGTAGATATAAATATAACAAGTTCCTGGGTGTATTTTATACTGTTTTTTAAAAATGAGAATTCCAATGCTAGTGTACGTCCAAATCAAATTTGAGAATGTAGAAATACATTACAGATTATCACCTTGCAAATGATCAGCCACTCTTAATAAATTAGTGTGTTACTATAATATTAGATTAGTTGGCCCTTAGAAAATCTTTTAATTAAAGTTTAGTTGTACCATGAGCTCAAAATTTTTTAAAATCAGATTTCAATGACTTCTTACCACATTTTCACCAACAGGGTTATCTGTGGATCTTGACAGAGTGTGGAGCATAAGAAATGTTGGTCTTAACTCTGGCAGTAGGACAGTGACCCCTGAACCTGCTGGCTTAAAGCATGAAGCAATCGGTCGGAATGCACCTGTTGGTTTTTATTCACGGCATGGAGGAATGAATGGTGAGTACCTGTTTTCTTTACACCGGGCGGCAGCTATTTCAGCCTGATACGTATTTTATTTCCGGAGGAAGAGGGGTATTAAATTTCTTGGCTGCACTAGCCCCAGCTACACCATTGGATGAGTAGCACCTAGAATTTCTATTTATTTTCCTTCAAATGATGGTCAGGGAAACTTAAACATCACACATCTATCCACACTAAGTTGGCTGCTCTGTTTCATTTTTCCTTATCCCCCAAGAATTGCTACCTAGCTGAATTAGTGAGACACAAGCAGTTTGTGTCAATAAAAGAATGTATATTAATCTTTAATTATGATCACATAATGTACAGATATAAATGTTGTGGCAAATGCCTTCATCAGTGCAACAAAAAGCATCAATGTAATTATAAATTAAATTAACAGAATATATATATGTATATAAATATATATATATCTTACGTATACCTAAAATGAAAGAAAAGAATAAGAATGGACACAAGTGAAAACAAATATCAGAAGAACGGAAAGGACCTGGTTGGGCTGACAAGGCCATTCCATCTATTACCTCATCCCTTGAAAAACCCCAGACATATTCAAGTATTTAGTTCACTTCACAGTACTTATAGATTCTATTCAATATTGCTCTCTTTAATGGTAAAATATGAACTATTGCACTATCATAAATATCTGCATTGTCAAATAGTTGAAAAATTAAGGGCAACTACAAAAGAAATTTAGCACATTGAAATGCTAAAATTCTCTTTACAGCAATTAGAATCTTAGAAGCACTTTAGCTCAAATTAATGACATCAAAGAAGAATAGTAATAAATGTACAGTTGTCCCTCACCACTTCACACTTCATACAAATATAAAGTTGATTGATATAGTGAAAATGATACAGCGTGTGCTCCGTTGTCTGAGTCAGTTATACACCACTGTAATACAAGTAAAATTACTGTATGTTTGGACTGTAGGCCTATGTATTCAAACACCCCCAGGGGTCTAATAATGTTAAAAACCCTGAACAGATTTTCTATGCTCTAACTTTGAAAATATTCAATTATGCATAAAGAATCCTATTTTGCAGAAATTCACTTATCCTGGTAGGGTCTCGAAGCGATTAACCATGATAAATGAAGGTCGACTGCAAACAGGATGTGAGGCTGGGAATGCATCTTTAAATAGCCATAATGAATATCAGCAAATACAATGCAAATGATATCAAAATAATCATGAATAACTCTGTCTCAATGAGACACAACCTTAGTTTTGTATGTGGAAGTTCTACTTACTGGTAAATAGTAACCATTGTTGTGTCACGTTTCAAAGGCATCCAAGACTTTAAAAAGAATATGATGTGTTTTTTGCCACGGTGGACTTAATGATACGGTTAAATAATTTATTTTTATTTTAACACAGGCTAACGAAATTACTTGAAATAATCTTTCTTGTTTCATGGCTGAAAGACATTTCTGGCTTAACAAAATGCTGTTAGATGTGAAACTTTTCTTGAGTGAAGGAGATACTTTAAAATTTCATTTCTTTCAGGTCGCACAGGCAGTCCACTAAATGGTGCATATTCATCTCTATTATCAGGTGAGTTAGCAGTGCATTAGTCAGTTAGCTTGTGTGTGGCCAGGATCTTTTCTCTGATTTTTTTCTTCTTTATTAAAGTAAAACAAATCAGTCAAACCACTCTTTGATTTCAGTGCTACGTGACTTTTAAATAAATGAAATTACTTTGCATATCTATTTCACTACAGCCATTAGTCAACAAAAGTTAATTCACTAATTCACCATACCTCACTTTATAAGTCTTGAAAAATATTGTATTTAATAATTCTTATTTAATTTAATTAAATATCCTTTTTTTTTCCCTCTAGCAAGTAACAATTTTCTCTGATAAAAATAATGTAGCTTTATAAAAAATCAATTTATTGTATGATAAACTGTTTAGTAATAATTTAATGTTGATATTTTGACAGGACCGAAGTGGTCAAGTTCAGGACACAATTTTTCTCAGACTTCTCATATCAACAGTAAGACACAAACACCCCCTTCACGGTCTGAGAAACAATGGAATGATACCAGGCAACACCATCAGAAACAAGCACCTGGAGATGACGTCTATGACTTCTAATGTGTTATAAAGGAGAAGATGTCTATGACTTTTAATATGTTGAACATGGGAGGATGTCTATGACTTCTAATGTGTTGTAAAGGAGAAGATGTCTATGACTTCTAATGTGTTGAACAGGAGATGATGTCTATGACTTCTAATGTGTTATAAAGGAGAAGATGTCTATGACTTTTAATATGTTGAACATGGGAGGATGTCTATGACTTCTAATGTGTTGTAAAGGAGAAGATGTCTATGACTTTTAATATGTTGAACAGGGGAGGATGTCTATGACTTCTAATGTGTTGTAAAGGAGAAGATGTCTATAACTTTTAATATGTTGAACAGGGGAGAATGTCTATGACTTCAAATGTGTTGCAAAGGAGAAGATGTCTATGACTTTAAATATGTTGAACAGGGGAGGATGACTATGACTTCTAATGTGTTGCAAAGGAGATGATGTACACAACTTATAACGTGCTGTAAAGGAGATGATGTACACAACTTCTGTGTTGAACTGGAGGTGATACATATCACCTCTAAACAAAGTCTGATGATTTAAAACTGTTAATTCTTTGTTAGATGAGACTCTCAATGATTTGTGCTTACCACAGGCATTTGATAACTTTTGAAAGAGATTATTTCTTTAAACAAGTGTAATTTTCATAAGCTGTTGAATACAATCAAAACGATTTTAAATGTATATCTTGCTTGTCACATGCTAAAAGTAATATTATACCCACCATTAACCGCTTCACTACCTCAAGTTTTCAAGTTTAAAGATAACATGAAGGTTTTCTGCTCTGCAGTTCCATAAAACATGACAACCATTGATTTTAAGATATCCAGGGAGTTTTATTTTACTATCATGAATCTGTGATTAATAATTGTGTGCAAAGGTTTTGTGTGCTAACCTAGTTTAGCATAGAAGAAGCTTAAGGCCCCAGGGTCACTTTATTGTGTGACTATTGCACACATATACCTATAGTTGTTTGAAGGTGTAGCATCAACATAACAGAAGCCATGGGCACACTGCTGGCGCTTGTTTTCTTGAAGTAAAAGTCAATCTAATTTAACTGAACAGGTCATAAAAGTCAATCTAATTTAACTGAACAGGTCATAAAAGTCAATCTAATTTAACTGAACAGGTCATAAAAGTTAATCTAATTTAACTGAACAGGTCATAAAAGTCAATCTAATTTAACTGAACAGGTCATAAAAGTCAATCTAATTTAACTGAACAGGTCAGCCTGTGGGTGGTACACTTCAAAACATGTTCCACTGTGCACAGATCTCAGGTTGCTGGGGCAGCTTTACCTCAATAAAAAAAATTAATTTAGCAATTGCTATTATTTTTTTTCTTCTGAATGTTCAACACATAATGTATCATGTAGCTTTTCCTTTATTTTTAACCAGACAGCAGCTATTGATCTTAACTGGTCAGGTTCATCAGGACTATGAAATTTCTTGTAGAAATACAACTAGAAGCATAATATTTATTCTTCCTTTGCTCACTATCAAGTCTTATGCAAAGAAAAATTGACAGGTAATGAAAATGGCAGGAACCACAAGGTTTTAATTAATTAAAATATATTTTTCAATTGATGTCCGTGATTCATACCCATAGCTTCAAAGATTTTAGCAGGAAAGGGAAGCAAGGGCGGTTAGGGAACCCTACATGAGGAAAATGTTGTATGGCACAGCTCAGCAGACGGAGTAATTCAGACCTTCACCAGAATATGTGTGTTAGTTAGTTAGCAAGAAATGAAATGCATTATTTGGTTGTACTACAAGTGCCAGCAGTAAATAATTAAGTACAGTGTACTTTTACTTTTTTAAATTTTTGAATCGTTTAGTGTACTACATGCACTAGCAGTTAAGAATTATAAGTACAGTGTAGTTTAACTTTTTTAATCCTCAATCCTTGATGAAATGGTAATTTCAGCTTGAAACAGCAGACATGAGGCCAACAACCTCAGACATTAACAGTACATCTGTAGGTGAGAGAGGCTCACTGACAGCAGCACTTTATTTCAGATGCTCATTAATGTCAGTGACAAACTTAGACACATTTGCTTCACATATTTAAATCTTAGAGGTGTTGAAGGGTGTTAATATGCTGCACTGATATTACAATGTTTGTAAGATTTTTATGGAACAGTTTAAGTTTTTTTGTCACCAGTTAATCTTTACAAATTTTGATTGAGTTAATTGTGCCACAAACATTTGCTTGTCAGAAGAAATGGACATTTTTTGTTATGTTGCCAAATGAGATTTGTTTCTTAAACACTTGTAATAGATGAGGCCAGGAAAACTGTTTGACTTTTTAATTGTGGAGAACACAGAGCAACTTGTATGTATGACCCTAAATTACTATTTTTTGGGTGATTTTTTTGCATTTGCTTAGGTGGTGTGGAAGGGGAGGGGGGGGGGGCTTAATTTCAATTATGAAAGAATGAAATTTTTAAAAAAAAAAGTTTTAGAAAACAACTTAGTGATGTCATTTTGATAAATTTAGCATCTTAATAAAAAGAGTTTTGAATATAAAAAAAAATAAAACAATTTCACCATAAAATTCTTACCACAGTATTATCATAAAAAAAAAATGCAATCTGCCATACTATGCATTTCTTTATTTTATTTTCCATATTCTTTATTATCAAAATAAACCAGTTTGTGGAATCCTTAGATTTTTGCTACTGGTATATAAAGTTATGGACAGAGCATAGTTAAATCTTAAAACAGAACATTTATTATGCATAGAGCTGTTAGGCTTGATGAAACAATCAATCAATTTTTATGTCATTTCTAAGGTAACTGAAGAAAAACAGATGTAATGTAGGTTAGAATATTACTATTACAGCAATCAATGATTTAATATATATGTATATATTTGTATTTGTTGAGCTTTTGTAGACCCAATTTAGTCTCATTTTATTTGCACCCTATATAAAATTTGGATTATTACAAATTTTGCCATCAGAAGATTCCCACATTCAATAATACTTATATAGTTTATTTAATAAACCAAATAGTATTGCATGAGGGATTCAAGGAGACACATTTTTCATCATGAGAATTAACAATTTAAAATAAAAATAGAGTCAAAATAATTAAATTATATTTTAATAAACTTGAAAAAAAAAACAAAAAAACTATCAAATTTTTTAAAATCTAACAGACAGACGTTACACATTTCCCCTTGAATATCAAACATTTAATAAATAAGAAAGCATTTTATAGTTTGATTATACACACCAGGTCAGCCGCCATCAATTTGGAAACTTGGGGAGTCAAATACTGGTTTTGTAGAGAATGTATTTCAAACTGAAATAAATTTAAAAAAACAACTCCATCATAAGAAAACCAAAATTTTGTGTTACAGATGCTTCAGTTTGTTGGAGTCCAACTTTATCACATTACAGTCGTGCACACCCCATTAACATTATGCTACAGTTTATTTTTAGAGGACCTTACTATCTATGTTTATAGGACCATACTAACTGTGTTTATAGGACCATACTATCTGTGTTTATAGGACCTTACTATCTATGTTTATAGGACCATACTAACTGTGTTTAGAGGACCATACTAACTGTGTTATAGGACCTTACCATCTATGTTAATAGGACCATACTAAATGTGTTTATAGGACTATACTAAGTATGTTTATAGGACCATACTAAGTGTGTTTATAGGACTATACTAAGTGTGTTTATAGGACCATACTAAGTGTGTTTATAGGACCATACTAACTGTGTTTATATGACCTTACTATCTTTGTTTATAGGACCATACTAACTGTGTTTATAGGACCTTACTATCTATGTTTATAGGACCTTACTTTCTATGTTTATTGGACCATACTAACTGTGTTTATAGGACAATACTGTCCATACTAACTGTGTTTATTAGACCATACTAACTGTGTTTATAGGACCATATTAACTGTGTTTATAGGACCTTACTATCTATGTTTATAGGACCATACTAACTGTGTTTATAGGACCTTACTATCTGTGTTTATAGGACCATACTGTGTTTATAGGACCATACTAACTGTTTTTATAGGACCATACTATCTATGTTTATAGGACCATGCTAATTGTGTTTATAGGACCATACTAACTGTGTTTATAGGACCATACTAAGTGTGTTTATAGGACCTTACTAACTGTGTTTATAGGACCATATTATCTGTTTTTAAACTAACTGTGTTTATAGGACCATACTAACAGTGTTTATAGGACCTAACTATGTTTATAGGACCATACTAACTGTGTTTAAGGACCAAACTAACTGTGTTTATAGGACCATACTGTCCATACTAACTGTGTTTATAGGACCATACTAACTGTGTTTATAGGACCTTACTATCTATGTTTATAGGACCATACTAACTGTGTTTATAGGACCTTACTATCTGTGTTTATAGGACCATACTAAGTGTGTTTATAGGACCATACTAACTGTTTTTATAGGACCATACTATCTATGTTTATAGGACCATGCTAATTGTGTTTATAGGACCATACTAACTGTGTTTATAGGACCATACTAAGTGTGTTTATAGGACCTTACTAACTGTGTTTATAGGACCATATTATCTGTTTTTAAACTATGCTGTAATTTTTATGAACATACTTAGTTTAACTTAGTCATACTATCCTTGTTTAAATTGACCCTACTACCATAGTATATCGTTGTTTAGATGACTGATATGGACTGACGATGTTAAAGCAGATTTGCAGCAACGCCCATTGCAATGAGCAACCAGCATGAGCTGTAGCACCATTGCTGATTGATGAGCTGATCATAGCGACTAGAATAAGCTGTAGCACCACTACTGATTGATGAGCTGATCATAGCGACTAGAATAAGCTGTAGCACCACTACTGATTGATGAGCTGATCATAGCGACTAGAATAAGCTGTAGCACCACTACTGATTGATGAGCTGATCATAGCGACTAGAATAAGCTGTAGCACCATTGCTGATTGATGAGCTGACCATAGCGACTAGAATAAGCAGTAGCACCACTACTGATTGATGAGCTGATCATAGCGACTAGAATAAGCTGTAGCACCACTACTGATTGATGAGCTGATCATAGCGACTAGAATGAGCTGTAGCACCATTGCTGATTGATGAGCTTATCATAGCGACTAGAATAAGCTGTAGCACCATTGCTGATTGATGAGCTGATCATAGCGACTAGAATAAGCTGTAGCACCACTACTGATTGATGAGCTGATCATAGCGACTAGAATAAACTGTAGCACCACTACTGATTGATGGGCTGATCATAGCGACTAGAATAAGCTGTAGCACCACTGCTGATTGATGGGCTGATCATAGCGACTAGAATAAGCTGTAGCACCACTACTGATTGATGAGCTGATCATAGCGACTAGAATAAGCTGTAGCACCATTGCTGATTGATGAGCTGATCATAGCGACTAGAATAAGCTGTAGCACCACTACTGATTGATGGGCTGATCATAGCGACTAGAATAAGCTGTAGCACCACTACTGATTGATGGGCTGATCATAGCGACTAGAATAAGCTGTAGCACCACTACTGATTGATGGGCTGATCATAGCGACTAGAATAAGCTGTAGCACCACTACTGATTGATGAGCTGATCATACCGACTAGAATAAACTGTAGCACCACTACTGATTGATGAGCTGATCATAGCGACTAGAATAAACTGTAGCACCACTACTGATTGATGAGCTGATCATAGCGACTAGAATAAACTGTAGCACCACTACTGATTGATGAGCTGATCATAGCGACTAGAATAAGCTGTAGCACCACTGCTGATTGATGGGCTGATCATAGCGACTAGAATAAGCTGTAGCACCACTACTGATTGATGGGCTGATCATAGCGACTAGAATAAGCTGTAGCACCACTACTGATTGATGAGCTGATCATAGCGACTAGAATAAACTGTAGCACCACTACTGATTGATGAGCTGATCATAGCGACTAGAATAAGCTGTAGCACCACTACTGATTGATGAGCTGATCATAGCGACTAGAATAAACTGTAGCACCATTACAGATTGATGAGCTGATCATAGCGACTAGAATAAGCTGTAGCACCACTGCTGATTGATGAGCTGATCATAGCGACTAGAATAAGCTGTCGCACCACTGCTGATTGATGAGCTGATCATAGCGACTAGAATGAGCTGTAGCACCATTGCTGATTGATGAGCTTATCATAGCGACTAGAATAAGCTGTAGCACCATTGCTGATTGATGAGCTGATCATAGCGACTAGAATAAGCTGTAGCACCACTACTGATTGATGAGCTGATTATAGCGACTAGAATAAGCTGTAGCAGCACTACTGATTGATGAGCTGATCATAGCGACTAGAATAAGCTGTAGCACCACTACTGATTGATGGGCTGATCATAGCGACTAAAATAAGCTGTAGCACCACTACTGATTGATGGGCTGATCATAGCGACTAGAATAAGCTGTAGCACCACTATATATTGATGGGCTGATCATAGTGACTAGAATAAGCTGTAGCACCACTGCTGATTGATGGGCTGATCATAGCGACTAGAATAAGCTGTAGCACCACTACTGATTGATGAGCTGATCATAGCGACTAGAATAAGCTGTAGCACCACTACTGATTGATGAGCTGATCATAGCGACTAGAATAAACTGTAGCACCACTACTGATTGATGAGCTGATCATAGCGACTAGAATAAGCTGTAGCACCACTACTGATTGATGAGCTGATCATAGCGACTAGAATAAGCTGTAGCACCACTACTGATTGATGAGCTGATTATAGCGACTAGAATAAGCTGTAGCACCATTGCTGATTGATGAGCTGACCATAGCGACTAGAATAAGCTGGAGCACCACTGGTGATTGATGAGCTGATCATAGCGACTAGAATAAGCTGTAGCACCACTACTGATTGATGGGCTGATCATAGCGACTAGAATAAGCTGTAGCACCACTACTGATTGATGAGCTGATCATAGCGACTAGAATAAACTGTAGCACCACTACTGATTGATGGGCTGATCATAGCGACTAGAATAAGCTGTAGCACCACTGCTGATTGATGGGCTGATCATAGCGACTAGAATAAGCTGTAGCACCACTACTGATTGATGAGCTGATCATAGCGACTAGAATAAGTTGTAGCACCACTACTGATTGATGAGCTGATCATAGCGACTAGAATAAGCTGTAGCACCACTACTGATTGATGAGCTGATCATAGCGACTAGAATAAGCTGTAGCACCACTACTGATTGATGAGCTGATTATAGCGACTAGAATAAGCTGTAGCACCATTGCTGATTGATGAGCTGACCATAGCGACTAGAATAAGCTGGAGCACCACTGCTGATTGATGAGCTGATCATAGCGACTAGAATAAGCTGTAGCACCACTACTGATTGATGGGCTGATCATAGCGACTAGAATAAGCTGTAGCACCACTACTGATTGATGAGCTGATCATAGCGACTAGAATAAACTGTAGCACCACTACTGATTGATGGGCTGATCATAGCGACTAGAATAAGCTGTAGCACCACTGCTGATTGATGGGCTGATCATAGCGACTAGAATAAGCTGTAGCACCACTACTGATTGATGAGCTGATCATAGCGACTAGAATAAGTTGTAGCACCACTACTGATTGATGAGCTGATCATAGCGACTAGAATAAGTTGTAGCACCACTACTGATTGATGAGCTGATCATAGCGACTAGAATAAGCTGTAGCACCACTGCTGATTGATGAGCTGATCATAGCGACTAGAATAAACTGTAGCACCACTACTGATTGATGGGCTGATCATAGCGACTAGAATAAGCTGTAGCACCACTGCTGATTGATGAGCTGATCATAGCGACTAGAATAAGCTGTAGCACCACTACTGATTGATGAGCTGATCATAGCGACTAGAATAAGCTGTAGCACCACTATTGATTGATGAGCTGATCATAGCGACTAGAATAATTTGTAGCACCACTACTGATTGATGGGCTGATCATAGCGACTAGAATAAGCTGTAGCAACACTGCTGATTGATGAGCTGATCATAGCGACTAGAATAAGCTGTAGCACCACTGCTGATTGATGGGCTGATCATAGCGACTAGAATAAGCTGTAGCACCACTACTGATTGATGAGCTGATCATAGCGACTAGAATAAGCTGTAGCACCACTGCTGATTGATGGGCTGATCATAGCGACTAGAATAAGCTGTAGCACCACTATATATTGATGGGCTGATCATAGTGACTAGAATAAGCTGTAGCACCACTGCTGATTGATGAGCTGATCATAGCGACTAGAATAAGCTGTAGCACCACTATATATTGATGGGCTGATCATAGCGACTAGAATAAGTTGTAGCACCACTACTGATTGATGGGCTGATCATAGCGACTAGAATAAGTTGTAGCACCACTACTGATTGATGGGCTGATCATAGCGACTAGAATAAGCTGTAGCACCACTACTGATTGATGAGCTGATCATAGCGACTAGAATAAGCTGTAGCACCACTGCTGATTGATGAGCTGATCATAGCGACTAGAATAAGCTGTAGCACCACTACTGATTGATGAGCTGATCATAGCGACTAGAATAAGCTGTAGCACCACTACTGATTGATGAGCTGATCATAGCGACTAGAATAAACTGTAGCACCACTACTGATTGATGAGCTGATCATAGCGACTAGAATAAGCTGTAGCACCACTGCTGATTGATGAGCTGATCATAGCGACTAGAATAAACTGTAGCACCACTGCTGATTGATGAGCTGATCATAGCGACTAGAATAAGCTGTAGCACCACTACTGATTGATGAGCTGATCACAGCGACTAGAATAAGTTGTAGCACCACTACTGATTGATGGGCTGATCATAGCGACTAGAATAAGCTGTAGCACCACTACTGATTGATGAGCTGATCATAGCGACTAGAATAAGTTGTAGCACCACTACTGATTGATAGGCTGATCATAGCGACTAGAATAAGCTGTAGCACCACTGCTGATTGATGAGCTGATCATAGCGACTAGAATAAGCTGTAGCACCACTGCTGATTGATGGGCTGATCATAGCGACTAGAATAAGCTGTAGCACCACTACTGATTGATGAGCTGATCATAGCGACTAGAATAAGCTGTAGCACCACTGCTGATTGATGGGCTGATCATAGCGACTAGAATAAGCTGTAGCACCACTATATATTGATGGGCTGATCATAGTGACTAGAATAAGCTGTAGCACCACTGCTGATTGATGAGCTGATCATAGCGACTAGAATAAGCTGTAGCACCACTACTGATTGATGAGCTGATCATAGCGACTAGAATAAGTTGTAGCACCACTACTGATTGATGGGCTGATCATAGCGACTAGAATAAGCTGTAGCACCATTGCTGATTGATGAGCTGATCATAGCGACTAGAAAAAGCTGTAGCACCATTGCTGATTGATGAGCTAATCATAGCGACTAGAATAAGCTGTAGCACCACTACTGATTGATGAGCTGATCATAGCGACTAGAATAAGCTGTAGCACCACTACTGATTGATGAGCTGATCATAGCGACTAGAATAAGCTGTAGCACCACTACTGATTGATGAGCTGATCATAGCGACTAGAATAAGCTGTAGCACCACTACTGATTGATGGGCTGATCATAGCGACTAGAATAAGCTGTAGCACCACTACTGATTGATGGGCTGATCATAGCGACTAGAATAAGCTGTAGCACCACTACTGATTGATGGGCTGATCATAGCGACTAGAATAAGCTGTAGCACCATTGCTGATTGATGAGCTGATCATAGCGACTAGAATAAGCTGTAGCACCACTACTGATTGATGAGCTGATCATAGCGACTAGAATAAGCTGTAGCACCACTACTGATTGATGGGCTGATCATAGCGACTAGAATAAGCTGTAGCACCATTGCTGATTGATGGGCTGATCATAGCGACTAGAATAAGCTGTAGCACCACTACTGATTGATGGGCTGATCATAGCGACTAGAATAAGCTGTAGCACCACTACTGATTGATGAGCTGATCATAGCGACTAGAATAAGTTGTAGCACCACTACTGATTGATGAGCTGATCATAGCGACTAGAATAAGCTGTAGCACCACTGCTGATTGATGAGCTGATCATAGCGACTAGAATAAGTTGTAGCACCACTACTGATTGATGGGCTGATCATAGCGACTAGAATAAGCTGTAGCACCACTACTGATTGATGAGCTGATCATAGCGACTAGAATAAGTTGTAGCACCACTACTGATTGATGGGCTGATCATAGCGACTATAATAAGCTGTAGCACCACTACTGATTGATGGGCTGATCATAGCGACTAGATAAGCTGTAGCACCACTACTGATTGATGAGCTGATCATAGCGACTAGAATAAGCTGTAGCACAACTGCTGATTGATGGGCTGATCATAGCGACTAGAATAAGCTGTAGCACCACTGCTGATTGATGAGCTGATTATAGCGACTAGAATAAGCTGTAGCACCACTACTGATTGATGAGCTGATCATAGCGACTAGAATAAGCTGTAGCACCACTACTGATTGATGGGCTGATCATAGCGACTAGAATAAGCTGTAGCACCACTACTGATTGATGGGCTGATCATAGTGACTAGAATAAGCTGTAGCACCACTGCTGATTGATGAGCTGATCATAGCGACTAGAATAAGCTGTAGCACAACTGCTGATTGATGGGCTGATCATAGCGACTAGAATAAGCTGTAGCACCACTATTGATTGTTGAGCTGATTATAGCGACTAGAATAAGCTGTAGCACCACTACTGATTGATGAGCTGATCATAGCGACTAGAATAAGCTGTAGCACAACTGCTGATTGATGAGCTGATCATAGCGACTAGAATAAGCTGTAGCACCACTACTGATTGATGAGCTGATCATAGCGACTAGAATAAGCTGTAGCACCACTACTGATTGATGGGCTAACCATAGCGACTAGAATAAGCTGTAGAAAACTGCTGATTGATGGGCTTAAAACTGGAATGGGTGTATGGACGAAGTTGACAATAAATAATACTCGCAATATTTTAGCCCAAAATATCAATGACTCGAAACCCCCTTGAAGCAGTCTTGTTGTCTATTCTTTTAAGCCCCCTATTTGTCTACCCTTTTAATCACCCTCGTTGTCTACCCTTTTAATCACCCTCGTTGTCTACCCTTTTAATCACCCTCGTTGTCTACCCTTTTAAGCATCTTATTTGGCTGCTCCCAGCTAGGTTTTGTATTCAGTGCAAGTAAATATCTTGTTTTGTAATGAATTTGAAGAAAGGTGAACTCCCCTTGAAATTGAAATCACCTCGACTTTGGAATTTTCAAAGTTTCAGACTCATTTATTTGTTTTTCTACTCTTGGTTTTAAAATAGGCCCCGAACAACACCTTCCCTACCGTAGAACATATGGCTTATTGTGTGTGGACAATGGTGAAGCTTCGAGGCGGCTGGAACGAAATTAGCTCCCTCCTTTAAGCGCAGGATACCCGGTCTCGAAATCGCTTGCACTTTTATATAACTGAATTGTAACTCTGTCAGCTTTTAGTGTCACCGATAACTCGCACCTACCCCCCCCCCCCTTTCTTTTTTCTTCCCCTCGCTTCTTTACCTGCTCTTGAATAATCTTCCATGCTATGTATATTTAAAAAAAAAAAATTCAACTCAAATTTTTATTAATTCCACTTTCAACGGGGCCGATTTTAGAAATATATATTTTGCTTTTATTATATTATTATTTTCTTTTTGGGTACATATCACATTCAAATTGTTATACATGTATTAAAATATCAGATTCTCGAAGGCCTACTGCTATAGAGAATTGCATCAAATGCTTGAAGGAAAATTTGATCGTGTGAACCGACCCTTAGTGAAGTCATTTTAAACATGAATTTTTCTCCCAACAGTCACATTAGACATGTGGCCACTTGCTGTAATTTATTAACACTTGGTCACCTTGCAGCAATTTGTAGCAATTTGTTTTCTTTGAGGTGTATTGGTAATTTATCATCAGCCATTTTAATCCTAGGCGTTTTTTGTTCAAAAGACGAAACGACAATTTTTTAAAGTACATTTTTTGGGTTCAATTTCTCTCTCCTATTGACATAAATAGTTTCTAATCTTGACTAAGCCCCGGGTAGTGCCCCCCTCATTATGTATTAGTACCCCCTATCATTTATCAGTACCCCTTATCATTTCTTAGAGTTCCTTATCCTTATTAGCACCCTTTATCATTTCTTAGTCCCCATTATCATTTACCAGCACCACTTATCATTTCTTAGTGCACCCCGTCATTTCCTAGTCTCCCCTTATAATTTATTAGCACCCCTTATCATTTCTTAGTGTTCCTTATCATTTATTAGCACCCCTTATCATTTCTTAGTGTTCATTATCATTTACTAGCACCCTTTATCATTTATAAGAACTCCTCATCATTTCTTAGTTTTCCATTTATTAGCACCCCTTACCATTTCTTAGTGCCCCTCATAATTTCTTAGTCCCCCCTTATCATTTCTTAGTCCCCCCTACCCTTCCTTAGTGCCCACTCATCACTTCTCGTGCTATATCCTATATTAAGGTTCCACCACTGATCTGACTTACGGGCCATTCAACCGAGTGACCTTAATTTGTGATTCCAGGCCGCACTTTCTGGGTTAACGGAGTCCAAAAGAGCCGACGACCTCCGTAAATTAATGTTTAATATTCAGGAAGTGAAGCAAGAAAGTTTCATCAGTAGTTGGTGACAGTTTCGCTATGATCTCTTTTCTTTGTTAGACAGTCATTCTAATCAGACCTTGGACTTAGAACATATTCAAATTTGGATTAGCGCAGTGGTTCTCAATTAGGTTGCACACTGATTGATCTCACCCCCTCCCTTAACCCTAACACCATAGTTTGTTAGTTTGAGCATTACTGGTGTTAACTTTTTGATAAGGCCACCGGTTCATTCAAAGACTCACCAATTTCTCAAGTTGCTCGTTTTGTGAGATGTGCCAAAATACTAAAATACAAAATGGGTTCGGAGGCACACATAGTGAGCCACCTTAGAGGCGCTGGCTTTAAAACAGTTCCTCGTACACCTGTTTTATCCATTTTAAACACAAGCCAATTTTGTTTTGAAACCCTTGACTTTTAACACATTCCTAAATAGACGCATTTAGAGCTTGGAAAGTCATTGCCCCTCATTCATTCAAATTCAAGGGAAAAAAAACAGCTGACGAAAACAAACCACACAGGTTGTGGTGAGCCTGTTACTAAATATAGCACAGAAACTTTGTTCTTCATTTCGTCCCTCATCTGATATCAAATGAAAGAGTTTCTGTCTGAACTGACGGTAATCGACGCGTGTTGTCACTTTCCCTCACAAATCCTAAGAAATATTATCTACATAATCGATTACATTTGCAGGCGTCATTGGGTAGTATATTTTAAAACATTTTAATCACTGCCGGATTAACCTGAAAGCAAATGAGGCGCATGTCTAGGGTGGGGCCCCTACCTTTTAGGGCCCCCACGACAATGGAACCAGATTTTTAAAACTTTTATCTGATCTCGAACATAGGTGTAAATAGGTGTCATGACACAGGTGTGGAATGTTAACAAAAAAAATTCGTGCTAACAGCGTTTTTGAAATCATCTTGGGCGATCGCGGTATGATCAAGGTTGGGGGGGGGAGTAAGAAGACCCATGATCAAGGTGGTAAGGTTGGGTAAGATGACCCATGATCAAGGTGGGGGGGGGTAAGAAGACCCATGATCAAGGTGGGGGGGGGGTAAGATGACCCATGATCAAGGTTGGGGGGGTAAGATGACCCATGATCAAGGTGGTAAGGTTTTGTAAGAAGACCCATGATCAAGGTTGGGGGGGGGGGAGAAGACCCATGATCAAGGTGGTAAGGTTGGGTAAGAATATCCATGATCAAGGTCGGGGGGGGGGGGTAAGATGACCCATAATCAAGGTGGTAAGGTTGGATAAGAAGACCCATGATCTTGATTGATGATGTTGAATAATGAAGAACTGCTTGATTGATGATGTTGAATAGTGAAGAACTGCCTGATTGATGATGCTGAATAATGAAGAACTGCTTGGTTGATGATGCTGAATAATGAAGAACTGCTTGATTGATGATGTTGAATAATGAAGAACTGCTTGGTTGATGATGCTGAATAATGAAGAACTGCTTGGTTGATGCTGAATAAAAGAAAGTTTCTTGATGACGATTTTAAGCAACGAACTGAATCAGGAGGCAAAAAATGAAGAGAAATTATACTATTAGTTGCTTCTGAAACTTTAT
Source organism: Omphiscola glabra (assembly GCA_964017045.1). Lineage (NCBI taxonomy): Eukaryota > Metazoa > Mollusca > Gastropoda > Lymnaeidae > Omphiscola > Omphiscola glabra. The sequence goes on along the minus strand of OZ024798.1, from coordinate 17,162,666 downwards.
TTATAAATCAAAAGTGTCGCAGAAACTTTGAATTAAGAATTAAGGCATGATTTTGGGGGGGAGGGGGGGGGGGCGAGAATATTATTTATTTTTAAAGTCTCATTGCCTACTTTCCTGATATATATAATTTCAGCTACTTGAATTCATAATGATTATATGAATTTATTTCTATATTTAAAGCATCAAAACATTCACTATGTGGAAAAGTTGAATTATATTTTACTAAGACTCGAACTAAGAACTGATCGATATGACATTAAGTATAGAGAGATATATGCGAGAGGGGACCCAAGAATTCGACCTCCTAAGGGTCCCAACAGGTTTAATCAGGCAATGATTTAAACTCTCATCCCATGCGTGATGCTGTTTACCGTACGTATAGTAGTATTGGAGAAACAGGAATTGGAATCGAGTTTACAGTAATAAACTTGATGGGAAGTCGTAATCGTATTTTGTTTTACACTTCTAACTCCTGTCCTGTATGAAGCAGCCTGAGGGTTCAAGGCCCTTACTTGATTATATTCAGATACAGCACGAACCATTAAAGTGAAGGAAAATAGCGGTTTGAAATATCCGATTGCAGTTTCCCCATAAAGCCTCGTTCTGGAGAGGTAAAAAAAAAGGCGTACTAGTTTGATTATGCTGTCATCTAACACAGACCTTTGCCCCACCCCATCCTCCTATTTTTTCCCCGTTTCCTCCTGCACTCTTCGATTCTCGTTATTACAATTTTAATCATCTCGTTACAGTGTCTATCAGTAGGGAAGAACTCTGATTAATATTTCGGTTAAGCCAGAACTAGAACAGCTTTCAAGTTTCTCTCTTATACTTATAAAGTTTTAAATAAATATTTTGTTACCACGAAATTAAAATAATGCTTACTGGCTATTATGAGTTTAAAAGGACTCATCAAAAGTTGGATTAAAACAAACTGACAGATGCCTCTATTTAAGTACATGTACTTCAAATATCTTGTCTATAAGAAGTAACAGTTATTGCAGATTAAAATTAAAAAAACAACAATTGAAAAAACAATTCTATATATATATTCCCAACATATTTTTTTTATTTTAAAACATCATTCACCCAGGTAAAAGTTTAACTGATCAAAATTGTCAACATTTACCAAGTAAGACCCAAACTGAGGTCCAATTGTGGCCCAAACTGAGGTCCGATCGTGGTCCAAACTGAGGTCCAATTGTGGTCCAAGCTGAGGTCCCATTGTGGCCCAAACTGAGGTCCGATTGTGGCCCAAAATTAGGTCCGATTTGCAGGTGTCAGCAAATTCACATGTTTTACAAAATCTGTAAGAAAGAATAAAAAAAGGTAATCATAAAAAAACCCTCTATCTTATACCATGTACAACATTTTTCAACTGAGTTACATTAACTTGAAGAGATAAGGTTCATTCTTAACGGTTATACAATTTTTCAATTATTAAATTATATTTTTTATGACTGCAAAATATTTCTAAATTTTGATGTAGAAAAAAATATCTCGGATCTTAAACTATTGACTGGTCTTCGTGTAATGCTGTAGCGGTGTAGCTCCGTCGTACTTTTTTAGGGCAAACATAAATAACTAGTGGCAGATTCAGGAATATGGTTGGGGAAAAAAGAAAAAAAAGATGTAACTGAAAGATTTGAACCATTTAAAATCATATTTTATTTTTTGAATACCGTCACGAAAACATAAAAATCCGTATTTTTGGAATAATGTTACGAAAATATAAAAATCCATATTTTTTTGGAATAATAGAGTACTATCACGAAAACATAAAAATCCTTATTTTTCTGATGACGCCAATTTAATAAGTTCACCCCATTTTACTCCTAGTCATAGTGAGATCCGCCTTTGCCTTCATTTCCTCTGTGCTGTGTTTTTGATAACTATTTATCCTACCTGTATAAACATTTCTATGCACCACTTACATCTGCCAAAAACACAATGTTTAGCTAAATGTAACACGAAGCAAGCAAAACACGGACAGGGAATTGTAAGGAAAGGAAACTTTGGGGGGTGGCACTTTTTCGTTAATACTTTTTTAACAACAGCTTTGCCTAAAATCCACAAACAAGAATGATGACAAATATAAATATTTATTTTCATTAATCTCATACGAAAGCTTTACATGTTCTGTGAATGTCAATGTGACCAAGCAAAGTGAGAACCCTCTTTTTGTTTAACAACAAATCGAAGGGAATAAATCTATCCCACGCATGAAAAAAAAAATATAGTTTTTCTGTGAAGCACATATTCTTTATTCACAGTTTTATCAAATTTATGATGCATTTATTTATGCACTGAAATAAATTTTTTAAAAGTCAAGAAATAACGTTTCGCATTGAAGGCACCGACGCCATTTTCATGATAACGACATTACATTGCTCAAATTCCACGACCCTGCTGACATGAGAAGATGTAGATATTTATGTTTTTTTAAAAAAGAAGTATAGATAGCACATCAGTGGTTCTCAAAGTTGGTCACTAGAATTAGCTATAGGGGATCTGTTGAATAAAATCAGGCAAGTTTTAGTCAAAATTATTTATATAATTTCTGAAAAAAAAAAGAATTATTTATGTCCGAGTTTTCAAACGGGAGAATATATTTGAATTTATGGAAGGCCATGTAGCCATGCCTTGTCAGATAATTTCATAATCGTGCAAACATATGAAATTTAATTAATATAGTTTCCTAACGTCTTTGTTTTCTGAAATTGGAAAATTAGATTTTCAAAAAAAAATTCATTTTTATGGGGTGATAAATTAAGGAGGAAGCAAAATGCGGCCGTTTGAATCGTATATTGGAACAAATGTTTTCTTGTCCATCAAAAAACAACAACAAAGAACAACAACACAAAAAACAACAACAACAAAAAAAAAACAAATAACAACAACAAACAAACAAAAAATAATGTTTTCGTTATCTATTCTGTCATTTACGACCACACACCTGGTTGCTAAACATCAGTGACGTCGCTGGGGTTGGTGTCTCACAGGGATGTAAATTTCCCCACGGACTGCGTTTGAGTATGTCTGGTGACACGCTGTTCGGGTGGCAGCAACTACCTGATACCATCCCCCCTATGTACACTACTGAAAAAATAAACGAAATAAAAACCAACAACAACAAAACAAACAAACCAATAAACACCCCCCCCCCCCCTAAATGTTCAAATTAATAATCGTATGCAGGTTTCATGAAGTACGATCTCTACTCCAGTAAAAAAATAAAAAGCCCATGCTATAGCCAATGATTATCCCAGAAGCTCTGTGTTGAGAACATGGACGCCCAGCATAGAAGAGACCCTGATCTCTAGGCGGCTACTGAAGAAATGCCCGCGGTCGGTGATGGATTACAGCATGACCGTCCGATTCTTTGCAAGTAAAACTGCACTGGAAAAATTTCGTCAGATTGAAGAATCCCAGGCCCGCATCTGGTTGGGAGGGGGGGGGGCGTGGTGTGCGGCAACCATGACACCTGCCAGGGGCCCCGAGCTAGATAAAGGCCCGAGCTAGATAATGGCCCGAGCTAGATAAGGGCCCGAGCTAGATAGGGACCCGCCCTTTTTCGAGTTTTTAAAACATACGAAAGTTTTTGAAACATAAAAGGGGCACGAACTGTGCCAGCTGCCTGGGGCCCAGAATTTCCTAGCTGCGGGCCTGATCAGGCTCTGAGATTCATCTGTGGTGCTTTCAAAACCACACCCACAGCTACTGTGGGTATCTCAGCCAACGTGGAGCTGCTAGACATAAGAAGGGGCAAAGCAATATTAACTACAGAGGAACGGTACCACAGACTAGACCGTAGGGAACACTTCTTCCAAATTCAGAATAATTGGCCGGCAAGGAGTGGACGTAAATGGTCATCCTTCATGGATAAAGTTGTAGAACTTGGCGGGGAAGAACAGTAAACCCCCCCCCCCCCTAGAATAGAGACCCCCCATCGCAATTAAACCGCCTTAACATATGCGTGGCCCTGAATGACGCAGCAGTGACGAAACGCAGCCCTGCACGTGTACAGAAAGCGGCTGCCCTTGAAACGATTGAGCGGTTTCTTGAGATTCCAGTGAATGTATTTACGGGCGGTACAGTGAACCCGAGAGGAAGAGTTGCGGGGGTTCGGTGCCCTCATCCTATACCCAACTGGACGGACGCTGGAAGGAGAAGTCGCGTCAGTCGCGGCATTAGGGGTAGGTATCAGTCTGTCAATCGCGGCCGTTGGGTAAGGGTCAGTCTGTCAGTCGCGGTCGTAGGGGTAAGGGTCAGTCTGTCAGTCGCGGCCGTAGGAGTAAGGGTCAGTCTGTCAGTTGCGGCAGTAGGGGTAAGGGCCAGTCTGTCAGTCACGGCCGTTAGGGGTAAGGGGCAGTCTGTCAGTCACGGCCGTGGGGGTAAGGGTCAGTCTGTCATTCACGGGCTCAGATATTTATTTGGATAATTAGTAACGTCATTAAAACTATAGGACTCACATAATTCCATTGTCTTAATATTAAACTATAGGACTCACATAAGTCCATTGTTTTAACATTAAACTATCGTATAACTATTAGTACTCACATAATTACATTGTCATACTATTTTCTGACGGTGCTAAAAAAATTATAAAGTTAACTTTCAGTTGCTTTGATTTAGTATTTTTTCTGGACACTCTTTAGTAATTTCGTAATGCCAGAGGCGTCACCTGACTCCCCTTGTTCATTTGCTGGTGGCGCCATAGGCCTAAACTTTACGTCGTACATTGTATTTAACGGGTTAACGCCACCACTGCCAGACAATAAAACCCCAATACGCTGGGAGATGAAGGGAATTCCTGCTGCCCTCATGACTCTGGTTTATTATTATAAAGTAGAGCAATAAGTAAGATTTATTTGGAGCCTGCCGCTTTGATAAAAAACAAACCTGTGAAAGTTGCACTCTTTATTATCGCCATAGCTTGATTTATCTTGAATATATCAGCGATAAAGGTAACAAAGATCAAGGTAACTATGGGGCAGACATTTTGAAGGAGATAAGTAACCTTGAACTGTCTTATATATATATATATATATATATATATATATATATATATATATATATATATTATATACATACATACATAGTTGAAAATTCTAACATGTCGTACGCAAGTCGAATGTGCTGGATACATCATAGCCAGCCAGCCAGCCAGAAAGAGAAAGTACAAACGAAACTTTAGTGGACCGCGTAAACTGGAACACGGGGATAAAGTAAATATGCCAGCTAAACAAGATACATCTTTTCAGAAGAAGTAATGACAAGTGCTGACATCCGACAGAAATGCTAAATACGGAAATGAATAGAAGAAACATATTTAAACAAAATTAAGTTAGTGATTATATAGAGTTTAAAACAATGAGAGAGAGAGAGAGAGAGAGAAAGAGAGCGAGGCAGAAAGAGAGAGAAAAAGAGAGAGGCACAGAGAGAGAGAGAGAGAGAGAGAAGAAGAAGAAATAGAGAGAGAGAGAGAGTGAGAGAAAAAAAAAAAAAAAAAAAAACACCAAAAAAAAACACCAAACATATAAACAAAATAATTTTGCTTTGGCAACAAAAGTCAAACACGTAGAGCGCTCGCTTGGTGCACTTCCTGGATTCAATATTTTCCACCTCGTTTTTTTTGTTGCTGTTTTGTTTGTAAAGTGAGCAAGACAAATCCAGCCATCCCTCCAACGGCTCCACGTTTTTTGTGAAGGCTGAAGATTTTTACATGTTCCCAGCTGGCATTTGAATTTAAAAAAAAAAAGAAAAGAAAAAAAAAAAGAAAGAAACAGCGCTGATGGCGCAACAACCCAAACTGAAACCATTTTGAGACATGCGAAGTTTATAAAGTACAAACCTTAACTGACGGTTAATTCGTCGCTACATTTTTGGTTTTTTTGTTTCTTGGTATCATTTGACATTCCTGGGTCAACAACGGAACGACTTTTTTTTTGGAAACTGTGGGAAACGTTCAATTAAGCGAGAACTTGCCAAATATTCTTTTTAAAAAAAAAAAAAAAAAAAAAACAAACTAAAGCATGTTTATAAAAGGGACGTGGTCGAAAGCCCTCAGAACAAACTCGAAATAAAATAAATAAATCAAAATAAAATAAATATATTGAATTAATATGCGGATTAATATACGAAGTAATATGCGAATAATATACGAATTGATATGTGAATTATTATGTCAATTAATACGTGAATTAGTATGCGAATTAATATGTGAATTAATATGCGAATTATTATGTGCATTAGTATGCGCATTGATATGTGAATTAATATGCGGATTATTAAGTGAATTAACATATGAATTAATAGTGAAGTAATATGTAAATTAAAATGTGAATTAATATGTGAATTTTAGGCACATCATTTATATGGCATAAGAAATTTTTAAAAAAAAGGGAAGGAAAATTGAACAAGCAATGTTACCTCAAATATCGGACACTCTCACGGGTAGCCATACCCACCAACCTGCTCTGTTCAAACAATGAGTTATCAAAATAATTCGTTTCTGAATGATTCTAACGCAGGATCGGGCGAAATACGGAATGCGGCCTAATACATACCGCCAACGCTTTCAGTTATGCCCGCCAACTGACATACTTTCTAGAAACATGTCTCTCGATAGTCACATCTCTCACATTTATCGCTCTGCATACACCGCTATCCGTAAGTTCAACTCCATCCGCTAATACCTCACAGTTAGCGAACAAAAATCCCAGTCTGTGCTATTGTTCTCTCTCGTCTTGACTATTGCAACTATCTTCTGCAAGGCTCACCTAAACACTTCATAGAAAAACTACAAAAGGTTCAAAACTCACCTGCTAGGCTAGTTCTAAAGGCAAGAAAGCGTGATGACGTCACTCCACTGAAAATGTCGCATAAGAGATGGAGTCGGTGGGCCGTCGAGCGTGAGCTCTTAATGCCCCCCCGGCGCCACCCCCCCACACAGTCCAGAGCACTGAAGGACTTAACCCGACTCCAGCCCGTGCGGGAGGGCGCCGGGAACTTCCCCTTGACCTAGGGGAGGCCCGGTCGACCGAGGACGCTGCGTTTAAAGCGTCCGCAGTCCACTCTCTGTGGGTCAGGACGGCTTTGCTTCCACTCCGGGGGGTTGGTGTTGCGTTACCACTCCCCACCGCCCAGGGAGTCTTTCGGTCGGGACGTTGGTAGTGGCGGGACGAAACGGTTGCCTAGGAGCGGCTTTCTCACGGCCGCGTAGCTAAAATCATCGGCATGGGTTTTGAGGGCCACCCAAGCCTCATATCCATTAACAGCAACTAGTAATCATGTTAGTGGCAGCTCCCGTTGCGTTGGGAGTCATGCGTTTGGCCGGGGTTTTTTAGCTTCGGGTGGACAAGTCCCCTCTACTAGTCTGCCACGCCACGAAGAGGCAAAACCCCATGTGGACGCCCCCAAGTCTCTTCGAGGACGCTGCCGCTTACGCAGCACAGACGACACTCCACTACACCACTCACTTCATCGGCTCCCTATACAGGCATGCATTGAATACAAAACATTTGTTCTCTGCCACAACTTTTTATCAGATTCCCGCCCTTCCTATCTAACCGAACTTCTTTCTATCTCTTCACCTTTTCGACAACTTCACTCCTCCGCAGACACGCGTTTTCTTTCTGTTCCCAGAACATGCACTAAAACATATGGCGAACGATCTTTCTCTTTCTGCGTTCCCAAACAATGGAATTCTCTCCCACTACACATCCGCAATATACCAACCATCCAGGACTTCAAAACTGCAATAAAAACACATCTCTTTAAACTCTATTATCCCGACTGATTCCGACCCCCCCTTGACCTATAACGATGCTGCTGGCTGCTGTCCATGGCTCGACATGTATGTAAATAGTTCTGAAATGGGGGGGGGGGGGGCATGAATATACATATTTTTTAATGTCATGATTATGTTTGCTAATATTTTTCTGTGCTTCGCGGTGAGCCCAGCCTTAGGCAGGGGTACCGCGCTATACAAGACCACTGTAATGTAGCGTAATATTGGATGTTGTATATAGGCTACGTGTGAGCTGAGGATGGATGTTGTACTTGTGGGCTGATATTGAAAGTTGTAATTGGGAGCTGATATTCGATGTTATATTTCACACACATTCACAGTCACCATTACCCCAGGTTTTCACCTGTACTTAGGTCTGTCCAAAATATATGCGTTAATGGTAAATAATTGCAAAAAACTTTGAATAATTTGGTTCGTGCGTAGGCTCCTCTGCACCTCTGTCTTCTTTTAAGGAAATATTTGAAACTAAGTACGGGAGACTTTAACAAAAATAAGAACGCAACAAAACAACAAACCTTGTAAGCAGTGACGTAGCGAGTTTAACTCGCGCCCGGGGCACAATACGTTTTTAGCGCCCCCCATTCGAAAACCATACAATATTATATGTAAAATATACCATTTGGCGCCCCTTTGTCAGTAGCGCCCGGGGCATGATGCCCCCCCCTCGCTACGCGACTGCTTGTAAGCTCTTTCCCACATTTCCTGCAACAGCAAGAGATCCAGAAATCTATAACTCTAGACCAGTTAACCCCTAATACGCTTTCGCCGTAGTCACAGTGGCGTAGCTAGAGTGTTTGGCGCCCGGTGACAAGATTCGCGCCCGGGGACAAGATTCATTTTAAAGCGCCCTCTTTTCCTTTTTTCAACTCTCAAACCCCTTATTTTCCTCAATAAAATAATACCAAAGCATACTTTGGCGCCCTTAACTAGCTGGCGCTCGGGTACATCTGTACCCCCCTACTCTACGCCTCTGCGTAGTCACTAAATTTATTGAGCCTACGACTACGGCGCTACGATGAGCCAAAATTTTGGGAGTTTTTTTTTCGTTTGTTTAGGTTGATTTTGAAAAATAAAAATATAAATAATATTTATTTCAAAAAAATAATTGGGTGTGTTTTGAGTAAAAAGTTACCGCACTTTTTGTGTTAACACCGTAAGCAATAGAATAAGATGACACCCTTCAAAAAAGAAAACGCAGAGAATCATAAAGTGTAGATTTCTTTATGTTGACTTATGTTATGAAGGATGACGTGCTCTTAGCACACCTATCTCGCGTCCCACGTGCATGACCCCTCGTGAACTCTCGTGACCGCCTTTGAAGTGTGGCTAGAAAAACCTTATTTATTCTAGTGAGGAGAACTGTCGAAAATAATAGAATATTCTGGATAAAACGAGAAGGCAAAACAATGCATTAGACGGTTCTAGACATTAGTAGGAAATGCCTATAAAAAGGGCTGACCGATAGAGAGGAGGGAGAGATTTTCCTTTCCTTGATTACGAGGCATGCTATGCGTCATTATACTTTGTTGTGTGTAGAGATTTTTATTTCCTCGTACAATTTTGTGCTCATTGTATTTTGATATTCAGTACCGGTACCAGCAAATCTGTAAGTTTATAATTTCAATCATATTTCACTTGCTGTTATTATTTAATTGCAGTTCACAAATAAAAAAGTTATTAATTGTAATTAGCTCTGGCCTTGATTGTCGTTTTATTTGGTATTATTTTTACACGTTGGTATCGTCCTTTATTATGGACTGTTTCTAGAACGAGCCATAGTCTAAAATTAAGAGATTAAATTCTCAATTCATAACGGTCCGTAATACTTATGTAAGCAGCTAAGCAGCTGAGTGGATTTCCTGGCACAGCTTGTATTCTGATTGTGGACAACCCCCCCCCCCCCCCAAACCGCGCTATTTGACCAAACTACTCTTTAAATCTTGAAACTACGTTTTTGAGAGCTGAAAACTACGCTGACACTAACCCGAGGGGTAGACATGTCTGTAACTCTAACCAACTGTTTGTGGCTGGCGGCTGTCGATTTGGATGAGTCTGTTTAATAAAAAGCTAAAACTCTGAGGAAAGATGTGAACCAACTGGTCTCTAAACTTTTAAACAACGGGAAAACTACAAAGTTCTCCTGAAAAACTCGGTCACGTGACATCCTACCAAAACTCAGTCTCATGACATCCCACAAAAGCTCGATCACATGACATCCTACCAAAAAACGGCCACATGACATCCTACCAAAACTCGGTCTCGTGACATCCTACCAAAACTCGGTCACATGACATCCTACCAAAACTCGGTCACATGACATCCTACCAAAACTCGGTCACATGACATCCTACCAAAACTCGGTCACATGACATCCTACCAAAACTCGATCTCATGACATCCTACCAAAACTCGGTCACATGACATCCTACCAAAACTCGGTCACATGACATCTTACCAAAACTCAGTCACATGACATCCTACCAAAACTCAGTCACAGCCTAATGTAAAAAAAAACAACAACAAAACAACCGGTAGCAAAAATTCAGTTGTACAGCTTACATCTGGTCATAATGACCTTTAGCACCGAATAATCCATGTCGCAATTATTTTTCTTCCTTTTATTATTGTTTAGTCGGCTCACGTGGATCCGTTTGTTTCCTTTCATTGTGTCACAAGACAAGGAATGTCGGCCCTGTAAATCACAGTAGGAGACATTGTGTCAAGACCACCTGTCGCGTTACTTATAGTCTGGACACAAACTCATCTTAACGACATAAGACAAAATAGAATGTGGATGACGAATGGGTCCTTTCTTGCATTTCCTAACCGAAAATGAGATAAGAACTTGTTAGTTATTAAATCATAATATAAGAAATGTCTCGTTCCCAGGTTTATGATTGTGTGCATGTTTATGAATGTGATCATGTTTATGATTGTGTGCATGTTTATTATTGTGTGCATGTTTATGAATGTGATCATGTTTATGATTGTGTGCATGTTTATGATTGTGTGCATGTCTATGAATATATGCATGTTTATGAATGTGTGTATGTTTATGAATGTGTGCATGTTTATGAATATATGGATGTTTATGAATGTGATCATGTTTATGATTGTGTGCATGTTTATGATTGTGTGCATGTTTATGAATATATGCATGTTTATGAATGTGTGTATGTTTATGAATATACGTATGTTTATGAAAGTGTGTATGTTTATGAATGTGTGCATGTTTATGAATGTGTGTAGGCTTATGAATGTGTGTATGTTTATGCATGTGAGTATGTTTATGATTGTGTGTATCCTTGAAAATGTTTTATGATGAGAAGGTATCTACCATTGTTTCAAACTTATTTCTTGCTAAAATCCCCAATATAAAAAATTTAAATAAAATGATAAAAAACTAGATTTCAGATATTAAAGAATACATGCATTAACCCGGTGTTTCCCAACGTGGGGCCCACGCCCCACCGGGGGGCGATTTGATTGTTTAGGGAGGCAATTGGAAAATGAGCTGTATAGAATATGAAAACCAACCGTCTACTATGATTTAACTTGTGTTTTGAAGAAAGAGCAACATTAAAGTCTCTTTTTACTCGTCATACTGCAACTGTCCATCGTACTCTCGAGGCTAGTTATGAAATTTCTTTACTCATCGCTAAATCTGGAGAAAAATCATAACATGGGAGAGAATTTAATCAAACCATCAATGTCAGCATTTCTTAAAACGGTTCTGGAAAAGGATGAAAAAGACGTGAAAGCTACGCCACTCACTAACAAATACTGTTAGCAGAATAATAGACGAAATAAGTGAAGATATTGAAATACAACTTGTTGAAGAGCTGAAAACAAGAAAATTCTCAGTGCAAATGGATGAATCAACTTTGAGAGACAGAGAGGCTGTATTTATAACTTACGTCATATATGTCATTATAGGGTGTTTTGCTGAAGAAATGTTGCTCTGTACATCATTAGAAAGCACCACTACCGCCAAAGATATATATATGTATAATAAGCTAAAAAAATACTTAGATGTCAATAAAATACCAATGAAAAATATAACATCTTGTGATCCAGATGGTGCTTCTAATATGATGGGCAAGAAAAATGGCTGCTTAAAATTGATGAAAGACGAGAATCCAGAAATGCTACTTGTGCAATGTGTTATACATAGGGAAAACTTAGTAGCTAAAAACATTTCGCGTGTTGTAAATGAAGTACTAAACTCAGTTATAAAGTGTATCAATGCTATTAAAGCTAATGTCAAATGTGAACGTCTTTTCAACTTATTTTGTGAAGAACAAAATGCAGACTGAGACTTTGACCTCACACCGAAGTAAGATGGCTTTCGAAAGTGAATTGCTTGAAAAGATTTATGGAACTATTTGATACTCTTGCGATTTTTTAAAGTGACAAACCTGCTATGAAGTATCTGTTAAAGGTCGATTCCAAAGCATTTGTGAGTTATTTAGCTGATATCTTTGAATAACTAAATATATTACATAACCAATTTCAAGGAACAAATAAAACTATTGTCGATGCCAAAGCAAAGATAGTTGGTTTCATTGCCATTGTTGAATTATGTCAGAATAATATTTACAACAAAAATTTTGAAAAAGTTTCATCGCCTCCAAAAATGTGAAGTGACTGAATCCGTTATAGTTGTTATTGTCGATCATCTGAAAATAGTATCAGCTGATTTAAAAGGAAAATTTTCTAAATTGAAACAAATTGATTTTCCAACTTGGATTATGCAGCCAATCTTAGTGGATTTGTCTGAAATTTCTAATATGCAGTATCAAGAAGAACTCGCAGAAATGCAAATGATGATTCAGTTAAAACTTTATTTAAAGTAAAATGAGCGATGGGAAGACTTTGTAGTGACACATAAAGCAAATATCACAAGTCAACCAAATTTGCAAGGAAACTATTGTTACCGTTTCCATCTGCATATTTAGCTGAATGTGGACTTAGTTACATAACTGATTTGTTGCAAAAAAAAAAAAAAAAAAAAAAAATATATATTTGGGTGGATATAACACAACGGGGAGACTTGAGACTGAAGCAATGTTCCCTTTAAGCTGCGCGACAGCGCAGCTATCTCACAGACGCCGCGAAGCAGTTTTGAGTTTCCACGCAGCAAATGTTTATAAAAATAAATTCGAACAGATACGTTTCACTCTGCAGCCAGAATTATAAAGTTTTTATAACTTATACATCCATGATTTTAATTTGATTCAGATCTATATTTTGTCTTCCACTTTTTACTTAGAACTATTGATTTACATACCTACAATACCGGACCAAGCTAGCCTCGTTCTGAATCACCGCCGCCATTCATGTAAATTTCATGGCGCATACTGCGCAATGAAAATAAAGTAAAGTAAAAAATAAATCACATATCTCTAGTTTATTATAAATGTAGTAGCTAATTGTGTTTAATAATGTTTTAACCGTTATGTGTAAGCGTCATTTAAGCGAACTGTCAACGTCATCGTTTGCAAAGAAAATATGTAGATCAAATTGTAAAAACGGAATGGCTGAATGAATTTGTGCATGCTGGCGCTATCAGATTCGTCGTCAGAGAACACTGTCAAGCTGGATGAAAATTTTGAATATCGTGAAATTGGTGATGATGTTTTCTGTGAAATGTGCTTCAACGCTGATGCAGGTGGTGATTTCTACACAGGGAAAAAGATGGATAATCTTCAACGACATATTACGCAAAAAATACACACATTCTGTGCAGAATGCTTACAGAAAGTGTTGCTGATCGAGGCATGAGACAAGAAGCAGCACAACGTAAAAGTCCTAAAGAAGACAAGGTTAAAATGTTGATTGACAACTTCCTCTTGGCTATCAACATGAACACATCTATGAATGCAGTTCCATATATACAACCATATTATGACTAAGCATGCCCCAGTCCCCGATAGCTGGCGCAGTAAGAATTATGCTTTAGTAACTTGTTTGTTTGAATTTTGTCACTGTCGGCATGTGACAGTAAATCTGTGGAATCAGCAATAATAAAGTTTTTTCAAGAAGATTCATTGACGTTGCAGAAAATCGTTATGTTAGGTAAGAACAATGGAGTTGCAGCAATTCCTCGCCGGCGTATTCCACAACTACTGGAACGACATTGCGTTGCTCATCGTTAAGGTTTAGGAATCGATAATGCTTGCAAACATATAAGTTTAATGACAGACATTAAAACATTCCTTAGGACAGTGCACACATTGTTCAGTAGATCGACAGTCCGGAAAGCCCAGTTTACCGAACTAGCTAACGTGTTGGAATGTGATTCCGTAGCCTTTAAACCATTGAATGAAATCAGATGGCTTTCCCGGCATTACGCTTTAAGAGCATTGCTGAGAAACATACAAGTGTTGACTGAATACTGTGAGGAGCAAGTGGACCTGTATAATAATCCAATTCATAAGAACTCTTTTAAGAAACTAAGGGATACACATTTTCGAACTGCACTGATTGTCTTTGATGAATTTGTTGGTGAACTTGTTGAATTATGCAAGCTGCTACAAAGAAACAATCTAACCACCATCGAGGTATGCCAGTTTATAAAAGCAGGGATCGCTAAGCTCCGTGCCCAGTACCTTGGTGAAAATGTGCACTGGTCCGAAGTGGTTGCTGAATTGCTTGCAAATGACGAAGATATAAACATGAGTTCCATCCTAAAATTCGTTGAATGTTTATGTTTCCATGAAAGTGAGTTGATGCAATTGCGAATCTTTGAGATATCAGCCTTAATCACCACTTCAGATTTTAATTTTGGCCAAGAAGAACTTGCAGCACTGGTTTCTAGTTATGCGACATTCCTGGAAAACTATCTTGACATTCTTCCGAAAGTTAAGGACCAGTATCGTAACTTAAGGTTTGTGCTTGCAAAAAAATTGAAATTTGGGTTGATGCAGACTTTCGACGAGATGGTTCGTTTTATAATAAATGAGGAGCGATTCGGTGACATTGCCATTTTTTGGATATGTGTGCTACATTTCTTGCATCAAGCGCCAATTGTGAACGTGGATTCAGCCTAATGAATAAGATAAAAGGCTGGAAGAGTTATATTTAGACATGCTTACGAGGATTAAATCTTATCCAAATGATGGACATCAGATCAAACCTTGACGATGTGTATAAAAGATGGATATCGTTGAAAGGCAGACGCCAGAGTACCCCAGAAATGAGTCAATCAAATGACTAGCGGCCATTGGTAGTGGGTGTGTTGGAATTTAGTTGCTTGACCCAAACGACGAGATAAATAATAGAAATAAATTTAGCTTTGATTGAACTATTGTGACATTTCTGATTATAATTATTTAATTAACGTTCCTTTATTCATTTATATAGAAGATTTTTGCAATTAATTTCATATATGTAATTTTCTTGTATGTGTATATCTGTGGGTTGTAAATTTTTGCACACAAAAAATTAATGCTGTAAAACTTTGCACACAACGATATGATTTTGCACACCAACCAGCAAACCTTAAAGGGAACATTGGACTGAAGCTAACTAAATTGGAACCAAACATAAAATATCTTTGCAGCAAGCATCAAACACAAACACATCTTACTAAATTTAAATAAGAAATAATTACTGATAATTAAAATAACTCAGCAAAATCTTTCATTAAAATTATTTTATACTTAAATTTCAGTTCTCCATTAATGTTTAGAAAATTTATTTCGTATGTTTCCTCACCGATTTCCTAGTGATTTCTTCCCAAAACCTATCATTTAAAATTCTCCAGTGAACAATCCTATTTTTGAACATTAAAAATTATGTATATGATACCTGGGTGCATAAGAAATTTAGAAAGGCTTACGTGGGGCGTAACACAACAAAAGGTTGCGAAACAGTGCATAATCCAGAGAGCGTCTAGACTAGTGTTAAAATTGTTTGTGCTTTCCTAGCTACACCAAAACTAAGTGTTCAATAGTATCCCAAAACTGAGTATTCAATAGTATCCCAAAGCTGAGTGTTTAATAGTATCCCAAAACTGAGTGCTCAATAGTATCCCAAGACTGAATGTTCAATAGTATCCCAAAGCTGAGTGTTCAATAGTATCCCAAAGCTGAGTGTTCAATAGTATCCCAAAGCTGAGTGTTCAATAGTATCCCAAGACTAAATGTTCAATAGTATCCCAAGGCTGAGTGTTCAACAGTATCCCAAAGCTGAGTGTTTAATAGTATCCCAAAAGTGAGTATTCTATAGTATCCCAAAACTGAGTGTTCAATAGTTATAACACATGGATTGAGCCGAGACTCCGAGAATAAAGGGCAAGGAACACAGTGGAGCTTAACTAGACTTGTATTTTTAGACTTGACCAAATCAAAAACAACAACAAAGAAATCATGTATCATAAAGGAAGAGTTGTGTCATATCGTAAAAGCCACCCATCCATCCCTGTGGCGCTACATCCCATGATGGGCTTTGGTCTGCCTCACCACTTCCTTCCACTAAGACCTAACTGATGCTTTTCGTTTCAATTCTTGGATTCCAAGTTGTTGTAGATCTTTTTCCCCATCATCCATCTATCCTTGTGGCGCTACAGCCCAGGTAGGGCTTTGGCCTGCCTCACCGCTTCCTTCCACTAAGACCTAACTGATGCTTTTCTTTTCCATGCTTGGATTCCCAGCTGCTGCAGATCTTTTCCCACATCATCCATTAATCCAAGCCTAGGCTTGCCTTTGAGCCGTTTTTCTCTGGGGTTTTGGTGATGCACCCTCTTCACTCCTCTGGCATTTGGCATTCTCTCTAAGTGTCCTGCCCAGCGTAGCCTACCTTTTTTTTATATTTCTGCTATTATCGGGGGATCCTTATGTAGCTTGTGCAATTCATGGCTGGTTCGTATTCTCCATCCATATTCAGGATGAAAGGAAGGATGAATATATCGTAAAACACAACTAACAATTATGTTCCATGTAACGAAATAACTCAATACAGCTTTACATGGGCGCCATCAGGATTTTAAGCAAAGGTGTTGTGGGGGGGGGGGGGAGTGGTTCTGTCAGTCAAGGCCAGGTGAATTCGTTGGATAATAAATAATATCATTAAGAAGAGAAAACACACAAATACATTGTCTTGTTCTAAATATTGTCTGGCAAATTCACAAGTCCTAATACATTATTAATTCCACCTCAAGTTGTGTTGAATTATTGCATTTCCTAAACATCATTTAGTAATTTAGTAATTTCAGGGGTAACTGTCTCACCCCCCCCACTTGACATATATTAAAAACGTCCCTTGCAACTTTATATGTTTTATATCTGTTCATATGTGGATGTCTGGACACACTATATTTCCGTCATAGTCGTACCCGGGTGATGCGCGCGCAGACAGCCCGTCCCATTTATCTCTCATCACGAAATGCATCCAGAATTAAACCCAGCTCTGCGGACGTTGGCTGGTATTTGAAAGGTTATACAGGGCAGGGGCGCGCTTTTGGTAGTGCAGATTGCATTTACAGAAGGACACCTGATCGATCAGTCGTAATACCTTTCAAATTTTTGATAATAAAAAAAAAAAATATAAAAAATTGGAACATGTACATGTATGGAGATGAAACGAAACAATTATGCATATTGTATCGTGCAATTTTTCTCTGTTCATACCATTGACAACATTCATAACACGCCACTGACCGTCGAAAGGGTGACTACTCTGTCTTGTCCCACCCTCCTGTGACTCGCCCGTCCCCTCCCCGAACCTGTATCTAAGACTTTAGTTTCCACACTAAGATTGATGGACCTTGGTATTTAAGTAACTAATCAATAAAAAAAGGCAAGGGCCGTTTTGGCTCCAAGACGCTTCGTACGACTACCGCTGGTCTGATTGTGGTCGACCAGTGAACCCCCACACAGGTCCTTGGGTGGAGCGAGGAAGAATGCGTGTCATCTTTGATAAATTTGTTAAGTAAATTTGATGAGCGAACTCGCGGCAGGGGATTAGGATTCTTGGATCTCCTCCATTGAAAGCAGGGACGGCCATCCCTTCATTAGGTTTCGGATTTCTTATTTCCGGCGAGTTCCACTCCTTGGTGGAACTTTTCCGTTTTTTAAAAACGAAATATTCCAAAGTCCGTTTTCCTGATGTTACTGAAATAAAGGGAAATTAACATCACGAAAGTCGCTAGATGTACTCAAGACTTGCTTTCCAACAAAACATCATTTTTTCCATGACGAGGAAATTACTAGTCATAGATCAACGCCAAGAAGTATTTCACAGTGTGGTAGTGTAATGAAGTTATGGTAGCGTGTGTTAGTCTGATTAAACTAAGTACCCTTGTTGGGGGTCCAATGATACTGAGAATCCTCGCTGGAAGTCTAGGTGGTGCTAATGATCATTGCTGGAAGTCTAGGTGGTGCTAATGATCCTTGCTGGAAGTCTAGGCGGTGTTAATGATCCTTGCTGGTAGTCAAGGTGGTGCTAATGATCCTTGCTGGAAGTCTAGGTGGTGCTAATGATCCTTGCTGGAAGTCTAGGTGGTGCTAATGATCCTTGCTGGAAGTCTAGGTGGTGCTAATAATCATTATTTGTAATTTGATAATCTCGTTGAACGAATAGTTATATGTTATATTTAGAATAATGAAAAAATTCTAAATTGTTTCATCAACGATTTCTCTAAAAAAAAACAAAACAATTCTATACAAAGTTTTCCTTGCGGCCATGAACCCTTTAAGTACGTTTTTTCTCTCTCTCTACATGTCTTTAGGAGAGGCCGAGTATGGATGAGCTGCCATAAAACTCTGCTTGTCTATTATTTAATCGAGAAGTTCTAAGAACGTAAAGCTCTATTTTGTTTTAGTTTGTACTTTGAAATGGGAGTCCAAACTTTATTTAGCGACAGTTGAATTTGAATGCAGACTTGTCATTGATAACTGAAGATATTTATAGTGGTGGATACTGCCTGTACTTGGTACAAAACAGGAAGCAAATTTGAGGAAAGAATAACAGCATGACCTTATTGTTATTTATCTACAAAGGGCCAAATTCAACATTTATCAAAGAAACGTTTTGAAAAAAAGAGAAAGAAAAGAATAATGGTAAATGACTAAATTTTTAAAATTCCGGAAGTGGAAAAAGTGGGACATGTCTAAGTGCAAGCCACTTTGTTTTACAAAAAAAAAAAAAAATTGGTCACACCTCATTGGCAGATTTTCCCGCCATCTTAATAATCATAATAACGTTTTTTCAAATTAATACTGAGATCAAATTTTTGAATACTTAATAAAGCAATTGTAATAAAGGTGAGTTGAAACATTTTTTTTTGCTTATGTCTGGATTCTGGAATTTAAAAAAAATATTTAATCAGCGCCAGAAATGTGACGTTTTTTGTTATTTATCATCAATTCGTGTCCAACCTATAGGGCTGAGTAGTAAATTATCAATACATTGCACTGCTCACAGCCTGTGAGAGAATTGGATATCTTAATAAGGGCTGAAAACCCAGGGGCTCGTCGGGCCCCACATGTAGACACCAGGTCGGCTAGTTGCCTCATTGAATGAAGAGCTCTCCCCCGTTCAATGTTACCAATGTTTAATTTTTCTAAATTACGTATTTAAATACATTATGATAGAGCTTGTTTTTAGGGGTTCCAATCAACTGAGTACTACCGAGGCCCCCAAAATTGCCGTAATAATAATACCATTACATTTAAACTTCCATCATGGAGAAGAAAAATTGTAATCTGAGATGAAAATAAAACAGAATGGCTGCCTCGAAGAAGCGTGCTGATTTTTTACGTTCTAGTTTTCCTGATATCGGTAGAGAGTTTATTCCCCTGGTATTTTCCACTGTTTTCTTTTTGAGAATTTAATCTTCATACGACTTCAAGAAAACATCTACTAGGAACTTTATATCTGAAGAAGAAATGCTGCAAAAGGCACATTTCAATTTTATATTTTTCCTCTTCATTTTTTCGAAACAAAATTTCAAAACGTAGTTTAAAACGCATCCAGGTGGGTCAGTTCACAGTTAAACATGCATCCAGGTGGATCAGTCCATAGTTTAACATGCATCCAGGGGAATCAGTCCATCCACGTCCACCATACTGACTAAGGTGCATTTTAGACGCCCAAAAGAAAATATTTAACATCTTATAACATACATATGTTCGTCTTTTGCATGTATTTTTAACAAGTATAAAAAAGAAATGTTTCGGGGCTTTTATCCCCCCCTTGCCCCCCCCCCCCTTTTTGCAAGTCAACAACTGAGCTGTCTAAATAAGACACGTTGATGCAGTCTCTAAACAAAAATATACCCAGTATTAAAATTCCTCCCAACGGGGCGTTACAAGATTTATCAGACAATTTCTTCTTGTGCAACCTGGCCACCACCCGCTCAAGATAACAGAACTGTCTTTGCAGACACTGATAAAAAGGAAGGCGGTGGGGCGAGCTTACCTGGCCACTTGTGCTAGTCAAGCACTTTAGGTTTGTTAACTTCACTGGTCTAAATGTCGACCGCATTTATTTATGTACTATTTTGGTTAGGTGCTGTCCTATATTGTTAGGTGCTGTCCTATATTGTTAGGTGCTGTCCTATATTCGTTAAATGTCCTTTGTAGTTAGGTGCTGTCCTGTATTTGATTGAAGCTGCCCTATAGTTTTAAGATTGTATCCTAAATAATTGATTAGTTCTACCCTGACCTGAGAACGTCGACCTGATGTATGACCCACCAATCAGTGCAGAAATGTGACCCACCAAGCAGTGCAGAAATATGACCCACAAAACACTACCGAAATAGGACCCACGAAACACTGCAGAAATATGACCCACAAAGCAGTGCAGAAATATGACCCACAAATCAGTGCAGAAATATGACCCACAAAGCTGTGCAGAAATATGACCCACAAAGCAGTGCAGAAATATGACCCACAAAGCTGTGCAGAAATATGACCCACAAAGCTGTGCAGAAATATGACCCAACAAGCTGTGCAGAAATATGACCCAACAAGCAGTAATGAAATATAAATTAAAAGGAAAAAAAATGCATATGAAAGTTTGCCCACTGATATTTCCAGCATGTCTCTGCCCCTGCATGCTCATGGTTATCATTGCAAAGCCCGAATCAACATTTGTTCAGTACGTTTTCATTATACACCATTATATTACAATTCTACTGCTGCACTCTCGGATACTACGTTTCAGCTAATTGTTATTATTATTATTATTACTTTTATTGAATTCTGTTTCTACTGTTGACTGTTAATGAAGTCTTCTTGATGGCACATTCTTTTTTTGTTTTGTTTTGTTTTGTTTTTTTTTTGCTTTCCCTTTTCAGGTTTTCCACATACTTTCTGTCACTCATTTCAATCATTATACACTCTATCTTATTTTCTGCTACTTTTTTTTGACTGTTATTTATCAATAATTACAAAAACTGGTTAGTTAGGTTCAGGGCCGTATCTATGGCTGGTGCCGCCCTGGTTAGTTAGGTTCAGGGCCGTAACTTTAGCTGGAGCCGCCCTGGTTAGCTAGGTTCAGGGCCGTTTCTATGGCTGGTGCCACCCTGGTTAGTTAGTTCAGGGCCGTATCGATGGCTGGTGCCGCCCTGGTTAGCTAGGTTCAGGGCCGTAACTTTAGCTGGTGCTGCGCTGGTTAGCTAGGTTCAGGGCCGTAACTTTAGCTAGTGTCGCCCTGGTTAGCTAGGTTGAAGGCCCTATCTACGGCAGGTGCCGCCCTGGACTACACACGCTTTTTGCCGCCCTCCTTCCACGAAAACCAAAAAAAAAACCCTCTGCATTTTGCCTAAAATTCTGCACGTCAACATAATGAAAAAAAAAATTTTCCCACCCCTTTTCTTACGCCAATCACTGGCCAAATTAGAAATCAGCTCAAATTTCTTCTAAACTTAACAAGTGGAAAATTGGAAAATTGAAAAAAAAATATTAAAAAATTGACAAGCTTTTGAACTTTCAGCACAAAAGCTGGTCCAATTTTATTTTTCCATCCCCCCCCCCCTTTTTTCCAAATTTGTTACAATGATATTAATTCTCTCACAATATTAAAAAAAAACACCAAACAACACAACAACCTTAATAGGAATTTTGCATTTTAAATTTTAAGCGACGGGAAAACAATATTTTTTCCCTGCCATTTTCGTGTTGGGTTTTGTCGAGTTGTGGCATATTTTATTATTAAAATGAAATCTGTTGTCAAAAAAAAATAAAAGTAAATAAACACACACAATAAAACAGATAATCCTAACAATTGCGGTTTAGGACTTGCCATCACTGTATCGAAATAATATATTACAGAAAGGGTCTTGAAATAAAATACGTTGATCCTTGGGCTCAAACAATCCAACGTTACAAAAGCCCCTGAAGCAGAAACCTGTTGCTGTAGGTCGAGTACTGCCCCTGGGTAATTCCTTACCTTATTGTCATTCATTGTCTTAGACATTGGCGGAACCATGGTTAGGTTGGGGGGGGGGGTGAGGGGCGGGCTACTGTTGATTAACACGCATTCGATATTTTTTTAGTATATAAAATATTGGCACCATTTTGGACACAATTGTGACTTAGTCTTAGGAGGGCTTTTTAAACCCTCTTTTTGACAGTACAAAAAACATGGCGTATCTAATCTAAAGATGTCATGCCATGCTAGAGGTGTCACATCGTGCTAGGGGTGTCACAACATGCTAGGGATCACACATCATGCTAGGAGCGTCAAGCCGAACTAGGGGTGTCACATCATGCTAGGGGTGTCACGACATGCTAGGTGTCGTCACGCCATGCTAGAGGCGTCACGCCATGCTAGAGGCTTGACACCATGCTAGAGGCGTCACACCATACTAGAGGCGTCACACCATGCTAGAGGCGTCACACCATGCTAGAGGCGTCACACCATGCTAGAGTCGTCACACCATGCGAGAGGCGTCACAACATGCTAGAGGCGTCACGCCATGCTAGAGGCGTCACGCCATGCTAGAAGCATCACGCCATGCTAGAATTTAAATGAAATATACAATTCATTATTGCAGCGTTACAAAGGATCTGTCTCATTCTGGATAGCATAGGACGCGACATCTCCACACCCCCAGCCCACTCCTGTGTCAAATAAAGTTGTGACCCTAACTTGACAACTGAGATGAATTTCTTTACATTATTGATTTAAGAGAGCCTGTTATGACTATCTGTTACGACTATCTGTTTCCAACTTGAAGGCCTAACATTGGGTTCAAGGAAACGAACACAGGTTAAATATCTACTTTATTTTACAGACACATTCTCAACCCCAATGAATATTCGGGACATTTCGATAAAGAAGTTGAATTTAAATTAAAAATAAATAAATTTAAAAAGGGAAAAAAGGACACCAAAAAACATGTTCCTAAGCAATTTTTGATGCTGAACAAAACGTCGTTTTAAAAATATAATATTTTTTTTACTTCCTCACTCTCGTTCTTTTTTTGCCACCCTTACTTCTGTATACCGAAACCCATATCACTAATCTGATTGACTTTGGTGATAACCGTTTTCAATGGCAACACTCCAACTTATTTTAGATTTAAAATAAATCGAGAAGAAAATTCATATAAATTGTGTCCAGCTCACCACCCTCTCCCCACACCCTCGCCCCATACACCCTGTACGAAAAAACAAGGCAGTGCCGCCTTTGAATGATAAGAAATCTCGTCGGTACGTATAACCTGTGGTTACATTGCTGTAGTAGATGGGAGGCTGGGGGAGAGTGAGACCAGGCCAATACAAATGTTGATTCCGTTTCATTCGCTTTGAACCGCATTCTTTTTCTACACCAACGTCACGTCGCATTCATATTTTTTTAAATTTCGTTAATTTAAAAAAAATAATTTTGTGCGTGTGTCGAGAGATTTGAAACTGAGTAATGGTGCACGCCTGTGTTGGAACACATCGTGAAAGGTGAGTAATTGGTGTGCACTTTAAGTTTCGTTATTTAGTCCAAATTAGTGTGTTCTGCTCGACGTTAAATCGTTTACGCGCGTGTCTTGTGCTCTACAGTGTTTTGGTTGAACACATTTTCTGATTGGAGTTATGAAATTATCTTGAAGTTTTTTTTTTTTATTGTTTTTTTTTAAAATCAAATTTTAGTTGACCACTTCATTTTGGCTGATCTCACAATTCTGTATAGTCATTTTAATCCCAATACCGTGAGTACTAAACAAAGGAGCTAAATTTGGTTTAAGTTTTATTAAATGTTATTTTAATTAAAAAAATTCTTTGACGACAGTCTGGCACATTCCCCTCGATTGATTAGCCTCCCCTTTTTAATGTACCCAAAATAAAAATATGTTGAATTTATATTAGACGAACGTGACTAAACGCTAGAGAACACAATTTATTCATAGCAAAACATCATTTTTATTTCGGAGATTTTTAAATTAAGTTTTTTAAAATTTTCATACACAAATCCTTCTTAATCAGACACCTTTTCTTTAAACATAATTTAAAACAAAAGTCTTTTTCATGCATCTTTCTCATTTATAAAGAACTATTTATTTCAAGAGCGCTTTTGTCCTTTTATACCTT
The DNA here is from genome assembly GCA_964017045.1 of Omphiscola glabra. NCBI lineage: Eukaryota > Metazoa > Mollusca > Gastropoda > Lymnaeidae > Omphiscola > Omphiscola glabra. The sequence continues at coordinate 17,138,323 of OZ024798.1, read as the reverse complement.
TTTGTTAAAAAAAAAAAAATTCTTTGAAATAATTTTTTAGAACTTGAAACCAATTTACCATCAAATCGCCGAAAGCGTCGATTAGAGACCAGAGAACAATGGCTTCAGATGTAACAATTACTATGATGAGTGCAGTCGAGCGTCGATTTTTCAAACTAATTGGGACCAGGGGGTTTGGGGGGGGGGGGGATGTTCGTTGTTTTTTCCCTTCTCATTCCAGAAGAATCCCACACAAAGACAGCGTAAAACTAAGTGAGTGTATAGTTTACCATGTATTATAACTTTATGGTTATGGTGCCTCATTGTACAGTGTACAACAATACCACATGGTATAAAGGGGGTCAGCTGACCAATGTACCACCACCGTTTATGACTGGGATTAAAATATTAGAAAATAAATAGATGACTGGCGCTAAGATAAGAATCAAAAGGTCACGTGATATTTGCAGGAGTGTATTCTGCGATAGACCGTATTGTACCGAGATAGGCAGAACTGTTTTCCCCCTAACGGAAGTGTTTAATTTAGGGGTGGGTGCTTATAACCAGGATGCTGCAAACATTAAACAAAACTAACACTATGTTATATATATTTATATATATATATGTATATACATACATACTAACATAAAGATTGTATTATCACAGTCTAGTCACTGTATTTAGGTATCTATAATTTACACAGATTTTGGTGTAGCTCGAAATATGTTTTCCGTTCTTAGAAAACGAATGTTCCATGAAATACGCAGTTGTCTACGAGAGTGATAATATATGAAATAAAAGTCAGGGGCTGTTCTGATAACCAAAGTTTCGGAAAATCGGATTTCGGAAAATCAACGCTCTGGATAACTCGAGTGACATTTTCTTGTTCTTTTCCCGTTGAAGTTTTAACCCAAGACATCTCATGTTTTATTTGATACCCTTTTAAGAATGCGGCTTATCCCCCCCTTATTTATGACAGTCTCGTAAGGCTAAATCAGCCCGATTTGATTAATTCTGTAGATAATCACAAGACTTTCTGTTAAGTGACTTGATTGATGGGTGTGTGAATCAGAGGTGTCTGTGTGTGTGTATGATTCGTGTCTGCGTGTGTGTGATTGTTTGATTGTGTGTTTGTCTTTCTCTCTCTTTCTCTCTCTCTCTCTGTGCATGCGTCGTATATGCGTGTGTGTGTGATTGTTTGATTGTGTATGTTTGTATTTGTATCTCTGTGTGTGTGTGCGTGTGTGTGCATGCATGCGTCGGGTCTGCGTGTTTGTGATTGTTTGATTCTGTGTGTTTGTATTTGTCTCTCTTTCTCTCTCTCTCCGTGTTTGTGCGCGCTCACCTTGAGGCATTAACCTTTGTTGAAGTCAGGTGAAGGAAGGTGAAGGAAGGTGAGGTCAGGTGAATTCAGGTGAACTTAGGTGATTCGGGTGAAGCTAGGTGAATGCCAGTGACGTAAGGTGACGTCATGTAAAGAAAGGTGAATTCAGATGAAGTCGGTTCAAGTATCAGGTGAAGTCATGTGAATCCTATTGACTTCGAAGTACTGCATTTCAGCATAAGGTAAATAAGTTACATAAATAAATCAATCTTTATAAATAATTTAGGTCCAGGGACACAAAAGTATACGCCCCCTTCTGACACACACACACACACAAACAAGCGGCGGTGATTCAGAACATGAAATGGGTGGGTGCAAGAACTTGAGAATTTTGTGCTGTGTTTTGTCGAAATACGTATCTTTTTTTTTTTTTTTTTTTTTTTTCTTTTCCCTTTTTTTTTTTTCCAACTTCAAGACAAGGAACCGTTGTCTTAGAAAGGACTAGTTGACCTTTATAGCCAAGTACACCATGATTTTTAAATCTTTTATCAACTTCACTTTCGTTCGTCGCCGGAAAATATCTTCGGACGGCTAATCGACCAGCATTCCGTCAACCTATCGAGATGAAACTAAGCACACTGACGCGTCGCCGATGACAACAAATTCTATTAATATTTCAGACCCACGCCTACCCAACCCAGGCCCCCAAAATAAATTTTTCCGATTTTTCAAGGCGAACATGAATGAAATATGACGAAATAGATTTCATGAAATAAAATTCCCGATAACCGGGCTAGACGGTAGACGAGATTCTTTAAAAAAATAAAAAAATAAGTAGCTCAATGGACTACAATGAGTCGATTGTTTTGTCACGTGATAAGAGTAAGTTCGAGTAAGACTTCCGGTAGGCTGTCTGCAACACACTAGTCGCTCACAAATTTTTCTTCAAACAACTTTCTTCCTTTAATCATAACTGAATTATAATTATTGTCACATTTATGAATGTCATTTAAAAAACAACACGTGTACTCAAGAATATTTTGAAAAGTAAAATTTTTAATTAACACTGGGGGAAGCGCTGATGGAGACAAACATTTTGCTTAAAAATTAATGATAACGGCTGATCAGCTGATATCCGTTGTTATGTGTTGTTATGTGTAGCAGACAGCCTACCGAAGGCTTACACATATCACGTGACAAAACAAGGAAGTGACTAATCATAGTCCATTGCGTTAGGTGCGTAATATTTTATTTTGTTTTTGTGAGTGAAAAATTTTGAGGTGTAAAATGCGGGTGAGCCATTAGAATATGAATACAGTTCAGGGGCGTTAAAGAAATGTGTGACTGCTAGCCTTGGGGGGGGGGGGGGGCGCTCTTATTGGGATTCTCATAAAGTGCGTTAGTTGTATATTTTTTTTTTTTCAAAAATTTTCAGCCTCACCCCTACTACAGTTTATAACGAAAAACCTAGTTTATAGCGGTTGTTTAATTAATTGGTAGAAACCGGGCCCAAGGGAGTAGGTATCATCAGTGGCGTAGCTAGGAGTCCAATGGAAGTAGGCATCATCAGTGTTGTAGCCAGAGGACCAGTAGGATTCATCAGTGGCGTAGCTGGGGGGGGGGGGGTGGAGGCAAATGGTGTTTTAGCTTTGCATCGTAATTTTTTAAGTTACTGTTTATTACCAATTATAATATATGTGTGTATGGGTTTGAGGGAGTGTTCTGTTAAGGTACACACCTGGGTAGACGAGGCGTAGTCTGAAAGGCCACATTGTGTGTGTCGGGTATTTCATCATCATCAGTGGCGCTAAAGCCCTGACCTGCTCCACCACATCCTTCCATTCGGATCATTCCATGGCTTTCCGCCTCCATGCATGAACCCCCACCTGGAGTGAGTGTGTTGAGTATTTGGGAAGAGAAAGACTATTTCATACATTGATATTTCTGAGTTGAAACTTTTGTTTTCTACGAATTGACGCCGTGGTCGCGGTTCCTCGAAATCCCATTGATTAGGATTCTACTATAACGTTGACGAGATTAGTGACTGTAAAATGGGGCATATTTCTTCTATCTATTCACAGGAAGCGGGGGAGGGGGGCCATATGATGCATAGGCTGAACATTCGATTAAGGGCTAATATTGACGTGAGGAATCAGTACATAAAAACGAACATCAAAACGAATTGAATCATCTTTACACAAAGAATTTTAGTTTTGATTTGTTAAGTTAGAAATTTTATATCAACTGATATATGATGAAAATCATGTGTACAAGACAATCTAACATAGACATATATTTAAAATAATTCTATATGTTTGAAATAATGGTTCAATAATGAGTTCAATAGCGCGCAAAATATGATTCCTGACATCTACGCTAAATGCTAAATGATTTTTTAAAAAAATAATCGCAACTACGTTTGGTAGTAATATTTTCTTTTCAGAAAATGAAATCGTCTCAATTTAAATATGGTGTAAAAAAATATTCGGTTTAAAAGTGGTTGGGACATCAGCATAAATTAATATAGTTCATGGACGTGAAATAAAAAGTCTGCGGTGACGTATCACGAGGGAAGGGGTGTAACGAAAATTGGGATTCTTAAATGTGCGTTACTTGAGTTCATATTTTGTCAAGTAACTTTAGTAGATGTGAAGTTCACGCATTGTTGTCGCCAATGTTTGGCGGGCTATATATCTACATACCCAAATATAATTGCCGTATTTTGGTAATTTATATAGAAAAAAGGCCAGACTGTTTTTTCTGTCTGGGACGCTCAACGGGAAAACCAATTGTTTCTTTTTTTTTGCGCCTCAAGTGCGTACATTCAGAAGAGAACAGCAAGCTGAGAAAAGACCGCCCTTTTTTTTGATCCAATAAACAAGTGCAAACATTCAGAAAACGAAAGTTGGCGTAACTTTGTTACTTTATGAAAGTGGTAATAAAACAAGTGTTGAGGCGGGTAAGATCAGAAACAGTTTCGATTTTCAAATGTGCATTGAACGTGTGCGCTCGAGAATGCTACCAAAGGACCCCGTAAACTATAAAAAAAAAAAAACAAACACACAAAACTACGTGTGAAACTATTTCTCCGACACTGGCGGTTCTAATATGTGCGTGATAAAAGTATTCAAACCTTGACAGCATGCTGTTTGCGCCTTCAGTAATGGCAGGGCCTCCATTGGGGCACACCGTTTCGTTTTGAAGACAGCTATAATTATGTGGTTTATAAGTTGAAAATGTCTTTCGAGTAAACGAGTATAACACACGACTGGGGTCTGGAGTTCACTTCTAAGTTTTCCAGACCGCCTTGGTTTTTCCCAGTTTTTTTTTTCTCCGAAAGATTTTTTTTTACTTTTTGGTAAGAGGAAGAGTTTAATGATCATTATCGCAATTATTTTTTTTAGACAAGATTATTTTACTCCAACGCCAAGTGTTCCTTATTTCATTTGCGGATTTCGGAATTTTTTCTGTATTTTCATTAAGACACTTTTGACATGGTAAAGCACTCTATGTTTTTCACGCACATATCTACAACTCTACTACTACATTATGTCTCTCCTTACATGTTAAAAAAAACTAACAACTACAAAAAAGACACAATCTCAGCACATAGCTTAGTTTTCCGAATTACTTATAAGGGATATGTAAAATGACATAATCCATAACATTAGTTGACATGACGATTCCTTAGCATTTAACAAAAATTTATTTAGATGAGTCCTCTAGCATCTTTTGAATCCAAGAGAAAAAATAGATCTTAAGGTTACATCAATTCTTGGATTATCCCCCCCACCCCAACAAACCAACACCCCCAACACCCCCACCCCAACCACCAACACCGCGGCCCAGTGCAACGAACTCTCGCTCTATGACTTATACAAAACCCCACACAACCATAGATCCCCTCCCCCCATTACCTACCCCACATCGTACGTTCTTGTGCCAAAAGTTGCACTCAAAAAATGTAGGCTACCTTGATTCTACCTTGATTAAAGAGAAAAAAAATACTTTAATGGGCCGTAGATAAACCACACAAGCACCTGCGTTATGTAAGCAAGTTGCCAGGAAGAATTTCTACACCCAAACGACGTCACACCGAGTGGAGAGATTTTGGTGAACTATTTGTTTTATTCTTGTTTATTTTTTTTAAAACTGCGTTGCTCCAACTTTGTTAAACATTTAAAACACAGATGTTCATATTTGAACAGTTATCTGGAGGCGAAGAAGTAATTTAACACTTAACAAAATTACACCTATCGCGTCTACAAAAGCCACATTTCAGCGGACGTGCTACATAATTAGATAACAAGAGAAATTCCATTAAAAAAGCAATGTTTTAAATTGAGAGGTTAGTACGGATGCAATGGCGCCGTAGTGTAATCGGATATATTTTTTCGTTTTCATAAAGTGTTTTATATCGACTCGTTCAAATAAGAAAATTAATTTATTGGATCACATGCCTGAAAGAATTGCTCTATGATCCACAACTTTCGGGATCTGGATTTTTAGAACAATGTGTAGAAAGGAAATTTTTTTGGATTAAATTTGATTACCCCCACCCCCCCCCCCCCCAACCCTTAAAAAATATCAACAATTATTTAGTGTAAGGCATTTCAAAGGGGTTGAGATGTGACAACAGCACGAGCACCGAAGTGGTTGAGATGTGACAACAGCACGAGCACCGAAGTGGTTGAGATGTGACAGCGGCACGAGCACCGAAGTGGTTGAGATGTGACAGCGGCACGAGCACCGAAGTGGTTGAGATGTGACAGCGGCACGAGCACCGAAGTGGTTGAGATGTGACAGCGACACGAGCACCGAAGTGGTTGAGATGTGACAGCAACACCAACATTCGTATGTAGTTTGTTTACCAACACTCTTTTAAAATGTAAAATCACATAGTCAACCCTCAACACAGGCTGAGGGTGTAATTATTTTATGATATGGTCCGTCATTCAACAGACGTGCTCGGGCTGGAACTCTTTGGTGACAGAGTAAGATAAAAACCCCTTATATACGTAATCTAATCGTCTGCCAATTTCTAAACCCCACCCCCCTTTTTAAAGAAATATAGAAAACCACTTGATTTGAAGTAGATTTTGTAACAAAAGTATCACTTCTTACCTTTTAACATTAACACCCTACTACTGATATAAATCAATGTATAAAGTACAAACCCCAAAAATACACAAGGTATATTTAATAATACGAGTCCAAGCTTTATTTAATCAAAACAAAACACGCTTAAAGAAATTTTCGCCTCGAATACATTATCAGCAGAATGAATATATAGTGTCAATATAAATGTATGTATATTAATAGAGCCACCCCCCACCCCCTCGACCATAAACGTGGCCTAAATTACTTAACCTCCCTCCTTTTTGGACATGAATATCACGATCGGATCCACAAGTGATCCCTTACCTCAGCAGTCTGATTAAAACGAGAGTGGCTAATTTGAGTTACACGTCACACTCAGGTCGGTTGTACAAAACTGTTTACAAATTTGCGAACATAATTATACTTTTTTGAAAACGATAATTTATTTGACCTTTACGAGATTATTTCTCTGACCCACTTGAGGGTTTTATTTTTGTTCAAAAGAATAAATGTGTAAAAATTTGAACATCCAAATAAATATGTCAACGTATACATATTCTTACTTAAGTATAAATATTCCTACGTACTTTTTTCTGCATAGTCGACGTTATATCACGTATTTATATATATTGAACGCCCTTTGATTTTGATGCAGTGACATATTCATTTATAAAAAATACAGCGAAATTCTAACAGCGCATTGAATTATTTGCTTCACCTGAAACTAAACTACCCCCCCTCTCCCTCACCCTCACCCTTGCATATTTGTTCTGGCAGCACGCCATATCAACGAGGCATTAAAACTCAACTCTAAATACATGGCACCGTGATTGGTGCAAGATTAAGTTCACGATCTGATCTGACTGTACTTAACATGGTCTACATTGCACCGCCCACGTCTACTGTCTGTTTCCGAGAAGTGGGTCGGATTGGGGGAGGGGGGATTGTGGGGGATAATCAAAGAAACCGTTTCACCTAAAGACACCATGTTTTCTCCTGTATTCAAAAGATGCTAGAGTACTCATCTATAGCAAAAAAATGCTAGTGCATATTCATGTCTACGTATAGTATGGCAACCACGCCCGCCCCCCTTTTAAAAAACCGCTACAATTTAAATATAGCTTGCTAGCCATTAATGTAACACGATGTTGGGTACCGACCAATGTGGAAAGTCTCTCCTTTGGGACCAGTTAGTCACCGGTCCAATATGGCGTCTTCCGAAGTCTGGGTTGATTTCTCTCTGCTTGATTAGTATTGACAATATAAGCTAATCATCTTACTCCTCCCCTCCCCCGTATCAAGTGTCGCTGTCACCAGGGGGTTCAAGCATCTCACAGTGAGCTCTTACACCAGGGAGTCTATCGTTTCACGTGTATGACACTGGTACAACGTTTAAAAAAAAAAAAACCAACGAAAACAACAACGCCAAGACTTAGTTTTATTGCCTTTAGGATGAAACCGTCAACGTTGACCGTCAATGTTGACCGTCAACGTTGACCGTCTTCGATCCACACTGTTTATGGTTGCAAGGTGGTGTAATACTTTGAATAGGTATGTTCGTATGTAGTTTTGCATTGTTACGTTTTGTAATTCAATGGGGTAAAACATAGATTGTTTTCATTTCTCTTCGAGTCTTTGGGGATGAAGCGTGATTTTTCAAATAACGTCGCATAGGAGATTGCGTCGGTGGGCCGTCGAGCTTAATGCCCCTCCCGGCACACCCCCACACTGGCCGGGGCGCCGTCCGGTCGACCGAAAACGCTGCGTTTAAAGCGTTCGCGGTCCACTCTCCAGGAGTCAGGACGGCTTTGCTTCCACTCCGGAGGGATGGTGTTGCGTTACCACCCCCACCGCCCAGAGAGTCTTTCGGTCGGGACGTTAAGTTCAAAATAACGTTATTACTATTTATATTTTTAACGTTTACTGTTGGATTAAGTTTCAGGGCTTCTCAACAGGCGTTCAAACAAGAACAAATAAATAAAGTTTAATTATTAGACCTCGTGAAATAATATTTTTTTTTCAACCATAATTAGCCGTTAGCCATTAAAATATGTCCTCGTTCGTTTAAATAAACGAAAGTGAATCTAAAAAAACGTAATTGGAGTCACACTTGGAAATAAAAGAAATTACTACACTTTACACTCATTTACTAATAGTAAGAAATAGAGCAGTAAGAAGCTTCACAAATCATACAATTTTTCAGTTCCATCACAGCTAAATCTAACGTCGGATGGTCTTAAGGTGTCACCCGTGCCAATCTTTACCGATTCGTCTGTTCCAACGGCTGATCATAGATATAATAATTAGAAGGAACAATTAGAGATCTTGTTGATGTGTAGACGTTTTTCATTGACGCTAGTAATTACTTTACAGCGTTGCATATTTTGGTTCAACTCTTTGGGTCTTTCATTTGTTTAAAACTTGCATAATATGTTTAAAAGGCTACCTTTAAATTATTAGAAACTGATAACTTTGAGTTTTGCTGTCTTTTGAGGAAATGGGCGAAGCAGCTTCAAATAGACATGGCCAATGTGGAAAAATAATCAATAAAATAATTCGGACAACATCTCTAATATATATGACGCTTCTGGTATGACTCGTGGACGGCTTCCATTTCCGGCGGCTGCTTCCTAAAAGTCATGGCTGCTTCCTAAAAGTCATGGCTGCTTCCTAAAAGTCATGGCTGCTTCCTAAAAGTCATGGCTGCTTCCTAAAAGTCATGGCTGCTTCCTATAAATCATGGCTGCTTCCTAATAACCGAATTTGGAATTGAGAGTATATTACAAATAATTCTATATGTTTGAAAGAAAGTATGGTTCAATAATGAGTTCAATAGCGCGCAAAATATAATTTCCGATAACTACGCTTAGCGTCAGTTCACACGATCAAATTTCGCGTCAAATTGTTGCATTAACGCATTATGGATGACGCTAGAGGATATATATTTATATATATTTTTTAATAGGGCAACTGTGTTTGGAGCGTAGTGTATTCTTTTCAGAAAATGAAATCATCTCAATTTAAATATGGTGTAAAAAAATGTTCGGGTTTGAACATCAGAATATATTAATACAGTTCATAGGTGTGAACTAAAAAGTGTGCAGTGACGTATCATGGTGGAAGGGGTGTAGCAACAATCAGGATTCTTAAATGTGCGTTACTTGAGTTCATGTTTGGTCAAGTATAACTTTAGTAGATGGGAAGGTCTAGCATTGCTGTCGCCAATGTTTGGCGGGCTATATCTAGTAAATTATTCATTTCTCTTTTTAAAAATCTATTCTAATTCGACCCCTTTCTTCTAATTTTGGCCATCTATTTTAATTCGGCGTTCAGCTCTAATTCGGCCATCCGTTTTAATTCCGCCATCCGTTCATTCTAATTTGGAACCCCATCTAGTCTTATTAAGGCATATGTAGACGGCTTATTAATTCGAATAGGATTAGTGTCTTTGAGAATCCGATCTGATCAATTTTTTATACACTAATACATTATTATACTCTAAACTTTGATTCCTAAACCATCAGTTGAATGTTGTAAGTGTTCCAATGTTTCTTCTTTCACCAGTTTGTCTTGTGATCATTTCCAGACAATTTTAAATCTTAGTTTTAAAGAAGTTTATTTTCTCTTAGTTTTTCAGTTTGAAGTTAAAATAACAAAAACATATTTAAAAAAAATTAGAACAAGGTTGTTGTTGTTTTTTTTTTTGTTTTTTTTTTTGGGGGGGGGGGGGGATTTATCATTTAAAAGCAATTCGTATACACAACAGAATGAGGAAACTGACATACTTAGATTTTTATGAAATTTACCAGAGTATATGACATAACCACTCACCCCCACACCCGCTCCCACCTCGCAGGTCATCTTGATAAATGCGTAATCTGTTTACACTGGATGCGTTCTTTCCTGCGTAGACACTAATGTCTGGACAATGCCTTATATTTCACCAACATTATAAACACGCATTTTGTTCTATTTTTACCTACAGTAAAATCCGATTCAGTCGGTGTGATATATTTTAAAAATATTTTTTTGTTTGGTTTTTTTGGTTTGGTTTTTAAAAATTAAATTTTGAATCTGAAATTCAATGCTTGACAGAAAGCGATGGATCTATAATGAAGGTAACCAGATTTTTGTCTCCAAGTGACAATTTGTTTAAAAAAAAATATTGGAAACTTTTCTGAACCTTTAGTGATATACAGGGGCGTCTATCCCTCCTGAGTGGTGGAAGCCATCCCCCTCCCCCCGATACCTTGGACTTGGTAAGATCTGGGTGCGGGTCATGCCAGTGTGGGTCATGCCAGGGCGGGTCGTGCCAGTGTGGGTCGTGCCAGTGTGGGGTCATGCTAGTGTGGGTCATGCCAGTGTGGGTCATGCCAGTGTGGGTCATGCCAGTGTGGGTCATGCTAGTGTGGGTCATGCCAGTGTGGGTCATGCCAGTGTGGGTCATGCCAGTCATGGCATTTGTGTTTAATTCGGGAGTTCGCCATGGATATTAGTACAACGAGAATTTACAGCTGAGAAATCGTTAGAACATTGTTGACTAGTCAATCAATTATTGATATCCTACTATTACCATTTCACTAATAGCTAATTTATTCGTCACGTTTTTTTAAAGCAAATCGAATTATCCAATACTGAGATCATTAAAAAAAAAGAGTTTTTATTTGCTTATATTTTCTGTTTAGGTTATAATTCTTAAAATTAACTCGTTCATCGTCCGGGGGGAAGGGGGGGGGGTCAACTTATGTGTCGTTCTATACTAAAGGGTTATGCTAAACGGCTGGAGTTCAATTCTCGCACTAAGTCCTACAATGTTAAAATACATTAGTGTCTCCAATTAAAATCAATAACAAAGAAAAATGTAATAAACAAAAAATGAGTAGCAATATTGCTCTCTTTCCCACATTTCATTAAAATTGGTTACCTGGAGAAATTCAATAGAAATGCAAGGAGATTTACCACCCCACCTCCCCCAATCAGATTGGAAGTAACTGGTTCCTTTCCCCTTGTGTAGATGCACCTGCTGATAAACAAGAGGTAGCCATTCCAATCACTTGCGAAAAAATAAAATGGCGGCAGAAGGAAATGACGTAGAGATGCGTATCCGTCACAATCCATCACGCTCTCATTTCCCTTTGGCTCCGTGAGATTCTCAGAGTTGTAGTCTGACTGCTAAGAAAACAGTAGTTGAAAAAAACAACATCAGCATCTTTATTGTTTTTATATTCTTGCCCAGGTCTGCTTTAAAAAAAGGGTCTGTCTGGCTTACATTTCTTTTGATCCATCACCAGGCTCCATCTTTGACAGTTGGACCAAATCACTCGTGTTGTGTCCATTAACTCATCCTGATAGTCAAGCCAGTGTTTGGGCTTAGTGCTCGGCTACTTAAATGTAATGACAATCCGAACAGCTTTGTAAAAATGTTACAGCGCGTCTTGAGTGAAAACTCACTCAATGCAACCCACTGGCAGAGCCGATCGTATGCATAGGCAAACAAGGCGACCGCCTTGAGCTCCACTGCCAAGGGGACCCAGAAGGGCACTTTTTTTTTTAGCCTAGAACTTGCAAGTCCATATATTTCAGAATTATACATTTTCTCTAGTGAGGGAATTATCAATATCGTTAGTGGTTACACGCGAGCAAATAGGAAGATGTGACGAAGTATAGTGGAGGTGCCTCAGTGGTTAGTGCCACCCCCAGCCCACGCATAGGGTCCCATAACAACTGCCCTGCCACTGTTTTCGCTGGCGTAGGACTGTGGGGGAAATGTAAGACATGCAATTTTGCCATGATAAAAGTATGTTTTACCACTGTAACAGTTGTCCGCTATCAATTTCTACACGTTTTTTAACGTGCATAGCTTGTGGCCACTCGCAAACAATTCGGTCGCCGTACAATGTTAAAGACAGTAATTTATGTTCGTCAACTTCGAAATTAAACAACACCTTAAAGCAAAGCCTTTCGTATAAATCCTTTATATCAGCGGTTCTCAAAATGTGGGTCGCGACCCCTTTGGGGGTCGAACGACCATTACCCAGGGGTCGCCTAAGACCATCGGAAGTCACATATACTCTACAGTTAAGAAGAAGAAAAGAAAACAATTGTATGGATGGGTGTCGCCACAACACGAGGAACTGTATTAAGGGTCGCGGCATTAGGAAGGGTGAGAACCACTGCTTTATATGATTTAAAAAAAATATTTTATGGTATATTAATATTCTAATGTCCCATCCGCTTTTACACCACATATCTATTTCACCAACTATTTCAGATAAAAAAAAAAACTATGTGCGAATTAAAAAAAAAAAGAATATAATTTAGCGCAAACATTGGGAATTTTATTTCATGAAATCAGCGGCATCGTATCTCCCTTTTCATTTTCTCTTTGAAAAACAAGAAAAAAAACTGATTTTCTGGAGGCTGAAAAATTTGATAGAATGTGTTGTTAACGGCGATGAGTCTATGAGCCAAGTTTCTGTGGCGGGTTGACGGGAAGTGGGTCAGTGAGCCGTCCGAAGATTACGCCAACCAGAAACGCGAACAAAAGCGAAGTTAAATATTAAAGTATTTTTTAAAATTAAAAACAAAAGGAGACTTGAACAATTGCACAGGATTGAAACACACGAGTCAGTCAGGTCAACACTTGCCCCAAACACACGAGTCAGTCAGGTCAACACTTGCCCCAAACAAACGAGTCAGTCAGGTCAACACTTGCCCCAAACACACGAGTCAATCAAGTCAACACTTGCCCCCAAACACACGAGTCAATCAGGTCAACACTTCCCCAAACACACGAATCAATCAGGTCAACACTTGCCCCCAAACACACGAGTCAATCAGATCAACACTTGCCCCAAACACACGAGTCAATCAGGTCAACACTTACCCCAAACACACGAGTCAATCAGGTCAACACTTGCCCCAAACACACGAGTCAATCAAGTCAACACTTGCCCCAAAACACACGAGACAATCAGGTCAACACTTACCCCAAACACACGAGTCAATCAGGTCAACACTTACCCCAAACACACGAGTCAATCAGGTCAACATTTACCCCAAACACACGAGTCAATTAGGTCAACACTTGCTCCGAGCAGATCTTCCAACGTTCTCGCGTCTACCCGCCAAGTACAATCGTGCGTCTGTTGTCTTTAACCTACTTACATTTGCTCTCCCATTGATTGTCTCATTTCCAGAAGTCAATGTAAGTATGGATCATGTAAGCTTGACCTATTAACGGGACACCCTTCCTGGTGCCCGCGGGATGATTTCTTTCTTGTATAGAGGGACGCGGTGCCGTGGAGTTCATTAGAAAGTGGTTGGTGTAGGAGACTTTTTCCGGAATGAATCCTTGTTAGTGAGGCGAAGGTTTTGGTGAAGGAATAATGTACGTCATTAAGACTTTGGGATGGAGGTTGGGGGGGGGGGGTCTATGAGGTCGCAGCTTCGTTAAAAGTTTTATTACGTTTTCACACATGGCCTAGAGCCACGCTAATAGACAGAGTACTTCATATTCTATGTTTCTTTGATCCCGTAATTATGGGGGGGTCGTATAAATTGTACATTTGTGTCTCCACCATGGTATTACTCGACTGAAGACACTATAACTAAAATTCGTTCAGACTTGATGGACCGACTGACTGACTGATTGACTCACCGAATGACAGACTCACTGATTGATTGATTGACAGACAGACTGACTTACTACTGACTGACTACTGACTGACTGATTGATTGACTCACCGAATGACAGACTCACTGATTGATTGACAGACAGACTGACTTACTACTGACAGACTGACTACTGACTGACTGATTGACTCACCGAATGACAGACTCACTGATTGATTGACAGACAGACTGACTTACTACTGACTGACTACTCACTGACCGATTGACTGACTGTCTGTAAGTGGTTAAGTCCTCCGGGCACTCACAGCAGCTCTTCCATGAAGCATCTTTTGTAATTTCTCTTCATTTGGTATTAAATATAACAGTCGTATCATTATACGATAAACGTATTGAATAACAAAGACATCCTATAAAATAAAAAAAACCCAATACATATAATATTACTCAGAATGAGAGCAAAACCCACAATGACTAGTATCTTTTTCCCACGAACTTCTTAGGGATTGTTCTATTTCTTTTAAAGCTTTTAATTTTAAAAAAAATGTGCACAAAAAAAAAAAAATGGCTTGACAAGAAAAAAGCAGTTGTAATCAAACGATAAATGCACAAACACACACACGATTACTAGCAAGCTTTGTACGAACTCCCAAGTAGGCAGCCTGGGTCACCAGGCAAACATGGGCAGCGGTTGTTTTTAAAAAAAAAAAAAAATTAATAAATTATAATGATCAAATTAGAACTGCTCAAGTGCAGTGGCGTAGCGAGCTTAACGCGCGCCCGGGGCACAATACCTTTTTAGCGCCCCCCAATACCTTTTTAGCGCCCCCCCCCTATTCGAAAACCATACAATATTATAGTAAAATATACCATTTGGCGCCCCCTTGCCCCCCTCACTACGCCACTGCTCAAGTGGTGTTGTGTGAACCATTTTGTACTCTCTAAACAGGGTTTGGTCATTTAACGGCGGAAATCTATTAATAGAACATTCGGGCATTCAGTTTGGCCAATCTCATTAAATGAGGGAAAGATACTAATAAAACATCCGGGAATTCTGTTTGGCCTACTCTTGACAGCTGCTAGGTAGCTCTGCGGTAATGTTAGCAAGTGCAGTGGGTGTTACAACTAGGCTAAAACTTGTTTACAACTTTATTTTACGAAATACTTTTTTTTTTTCCAAACAAGTTGTTACTGCTTTATATATGCTGAAATGTAGAAGTCAGCTGCCGAGTTTGACGAAAATGTTATCTAAAAATAGTAACATTACGCAATGCGCTCCGACGTTTTTCGGTCTAAGAAATGGAGAAAACCCTGTTAAAGACACCCCACCCCCCCCCCTTTTCCCTCCCCGAGCAAACATGGCGGCGGCAATAGCGACATCGCTGTTACATCTCAAGCGTTTGTAATTTTGTAATGAAATGTTAGGATTTACGGCCCAACAGGTAAACATTAATTACCCCCCCACGCCCCTCCCCATACAGTTGTGTGCCATGATTAAACCGAGACGAAAAAAACCCCCACCAACAACGCTGCGACATAAAATCATTTTTATTTTACGACAATCATTTGCCAGAAAAACAAAGAGTTGAGCGATTCCAGCTATTTTTTTGGTCCTAATTATTGCATGCTGTCTAACCAGGGGGTGGGGAGTGAGTTAAGGGGGGGGGCGCGCAGTTGGGCAGTTATGTTACACTCAGCTTTCGCTGAGACATCGGCGTCGAAGCTAATGTGGAATTAATGTGATCCAAGGTCGAGATTCTTACACAGGGATCGTGTTCAATCACAAACAATTTGGTTTAGGATAACAGTGGTTGGGAATAAAACACATATGGCAGTTTCCAGCAAAAGTGGGGGAGTGGGTGTGTGTGTGTATAAAAACAGTTTCATTTTTGGCGTGGGCGGGGGGGGGGGGGTTACCTCTAAAAGGACATTGTAATATGAATAATTTGCATGAATATTTATAAAGATAAACTGCGCTTGATTCTTTGAGGTTGAAAGTGCTCAGCTTTGCCACACCCTTTAATCCCCATCATTGTGGACCGCGCCCTTTAATCCCCATCATTGTGGACCGCGCCCTTTAATCCCCATCATTGTGGACCGCGCCCTTTAATCCCCATCATTGTGGACCGCGGCCTTTAATCCCCATCATTGTGGACCGCGCCCTTTAATCCCCATCATTGTGGACCGCGCCCTTTAATCCCCATCATTGTGGAGCGCGCCCTTTAATCCCCATCATTGTGGACCGCGCCCTTTAATCCCCATCATTGTGGACCGCGCCCTTTAATCCCCATCATTGTGGACCGCGCCCTTTAATCCCCATCATTGTGGACCACGGCCTTTAATCCCCATCATTGTGGACCGCGGCCTTTAATCCCCATCATTGTGGACCACGGCCTTTAATCCCCATCATTGTGGACCACGGCCTTTAATCCCCATCATTGTGGACCACGGCCTTTAATCCCCATCATTGTGGACCACGGCCTTTAATCCCCATCATTGTGGACCGCGCCCTTTAATCCCCATCATTGTGGACCACGGCCTTTAATCCCCATCATTGTGGACCACGGCCTTTAATCCCCATCATTGTGGACCGCGCACTTTAATCCCCATCATTGTGGACCGCGCCCTTTAATCCCCATCATTGTGGACCGCGCCCTTTAATCCCCATCATTGTGGACCACGGCCTTTAATCCCCATCATTGTGGGCCACGCCCTTTAATCCCCATCATTGTCTTCTGATGTCCCCTTGGATTATAATAGCATTCCTTATAATTTTTTACTGGAAGAAATGTTGAGACAAGAACACACAAAAGTTTCTTCTATACTTTTCTTTTTATTTCGCGAAGGATGTCAGCAGACAACATTGAGTTTTACAAAAATGTTCAATGAAATAAATAATTAATAATCTTGTTTAACAATAATAAAAAAAATTAGAATTGTCGTGAATCCCTTACAGACACAAACTAGTGCGTTCAAAAACAAATTTGTCGAAAATTTGACGGAAATTTGACGGAAATTTGACGGAAATTTGACGGAAATTTGATCGTGTGTACTGAGCATAAGAGTTAAAGAGTGGTTACATTTTAAAATCGATATCAAAACGCAAGAATCAAATCAAATATTTTGTCGAATAATAACTGCCTACAGAGTGTGAGTCGGAATGGCTTAAATTTACGAGGATAGTATAAACTAGGGCTTAACCGGGAGCATATACTTTTTACACCTAGAGCGGGTATTTTGAGACAATACCCCGGTGAGTCCAAGTGTTACAAAAATGAATTAACTTCTAATTTTATAAAATATTGGGTTATAACCAGGTGCAGATTTTTAACACAGGTTCCTGGCATTTTGAGAAAATATCCGGCAGGTCCAAGTGTTAAAAAAAAAAAAAAAAAAAAAGAGAGTTAACTTCTCATTTCTCATTTCTCATTTTCTGTAATAAGATATATTTACCGGCCTTTAAATAATAGGCCTACCGACAGTCCTACACTCTACCTGCCGGCTTTTAAACAATAGTCCTGCAAATGGTACTACATACAGTTCTACATACAGTCCAATACCATACAACGGGAACCCGTGACAAATCCATTATTGACTAAATATGATAAAATCACGGAGAACCCTCTGAAGATAATGTTAATCGATGTAAGCCAAATAAAATATCCCAAAAAAAATTTTTATGGTTTATTTTAGGAGTGTGACGACTCCGCGACCCCACCCCCACGCGGCAGGTTTTTACCTGCAACATCCAAACGTCTTTGACATAACTGCCGTGATGAATGACGCGCGAAACCTTGAGCTAACACCACCACGGGGGGGGGGGGGGGGTGTTAACACCACCACGGGGAAGTTTGCTTGCTTGTATAACTAAAGCCGAGGTAAATACACGAATTATCAAACAACGTTGGGATTTGACATTTGAATTTTCTACGATCCTGGCATCGATTCCAGGATATTTCAGACACGTCTCATAATCGATTCCAGGATATTTCAGACAAGTCTCATAATCGATTCCAGGATATTTCAGAAACGTCTAATAATCGATTCCAGGATATTTCAGACACGTCTCATAATCGATTCCAGGATATTTCAGACTCGTCTCATAATGCCTGGAATGACTTCTCTTACGGAGTAAATAACCTGATGAGCAATGACACAAAAATCTGTCGATGAACGACCCTGGTTATTATTATTATAAAAAATCCAGTTCCGGTCAGGAAAAAGCGCCACGCCCTCTATACCGATAAAATACCGACTTTCACTGATAAGACCCGCGCCAGAAACATATATTTATAGCTGGCACATTTCGCATGGATAGACTTTATGAAGCGTAAACTGAAGCCCCTCTGTTAAAAAACAAACAAAAAAACAACATAATGGGTCCCCCTTTCCCTGAGACTTGTAGTGCATGTATTTGTGTGAAAGACAGATAAACGCACTTAGCTTTGGGCGGAGGAGCGGGCAAGCTTCCAGCGAAACTCCAGGGGAAAGTGTTCACGCAGGCAATGAACGGTGACTTGGTAATAAAAGGTTCTTAAAATGTTGCTTATTGCTTTTTGCCCCACACCTCTTTCGTTTGCTTTCTCTTTCTCTCTCTCTCTCTCTCTCTCTCGCTCGCTCTGTCTCCTCACTTTCTTTCTTTTTTTTTTCCTTTCTCGTAACTCCTTCCCCCCCCCCCCCCTTTTTCTCCCTTGTAACAAAGAAGTTGTTTAATTTATTTTCCACACTGAACGTGTTCCTTGGTTGCATACAGCCTTAAAAGATCTGTTTTAACAGGTAGAAAACATCGAAGTTACAATAACTATTCAATAATTTAAATAGACTGCTAATCTACCAGCATTTTCACTCCACACCACCCCCTTCCCCCAGTAATTTTGATTCCGATCAATCAGCAGACGACACAACCAGACTTCCTGTAGATACATTAAGAAAACAAAAAATTCCCCAAGCATGTCAAGAAAACTGACAAACGGTAACATGTGGGATTTTATAGGCCTGCCAATAAACTGCTGTGAAGTTACCAGGTCCGTCACAATCCTGGAGCTGGGCGAGCAAATGGATAGACGGGTCCTTCTTGGGGGAGAGCTGTCAAAAATCGTTAATACTAAAATATAGTAATAAATTAGTTTTTATATAGTTCCAGCATGCTCATCATCTTTCTGTTCATGATTATACGAAGTCCTGAAGTCCTACTCTATACTAAACGCTTACGTCCTACTCTATATTAAACGCTTAATTGCTACTCTATACCAAACCCTTAAGTGCTACTCTATACTAAACCCTTATTAGTTGTCTAATATAGCGCTGTACCCCAGCCTATGGCTGGGCTCACCGCCCTGTACATAAAAATATTAGAAAAAGAGACATAATCGTGACAATAACATAAAATACATTTATGTAATAAAGAACAGCTGTATAGAGACAATACAAAAACTAATGCATATTCACCCCATCCACCACAGAACGTTTACATGACAAGCCATGGACGGCGGCCAGCAGCATCGTTTATCGGTCAGATGTGGGGAATCAGTCAGGGTAGTAGAGTTTAAAGAGATGTGTTTTGAGTGCAGTTTTGAAGGCTGTGATGCCATGGTTGATATATTGCGGATGTGTAGTGGAAGAGAATTCCATTGTTTGGGGGCACAGTAAGAGAAAAATCTTTCACCGTATGTTTTTGTCCGAGTCTTCGGGACAGAAAGAATACGCCCGTCTGTTTTCCGATAGTCTAATGCGACCCCTGTGAAAGTGTCATTCGATCCCCAAAGGGGTCGCGAGCCACAGGTTGAGAACCGCTGCCCTAGCGCATTATCAGCCTTCCATTTAGAAGATTTTCAAACGTAAACAGTCTTTTCCCACTCAATGACGGGGTGGATCGTGGTGGAGGGGTTTTCATTTCGACGTGGCGTCAATATCAAAACATGAGTATGTGGAGATACGTTGTGGACGCTACGGCTCTATGACGAAGAAAAAATAAGTCAACACACAGGCCATAACCCCTCTATGTGGACGTCTGTGATCCATTTTAACCAACACGCATAAAACACATATATGTTACTGGCGTTTGGTAAAAGATTTATTCTATCGAAGTATGTCACATCTACAGTTCGGCTTTTCTGATACAGGGTTACAATGTAATAGGGTAAAATGTATTTCCGAGCTCAAAATTTAAAAGCGTTGTTTAAAAATCTAGTACAAGTAACATCAATGTAACTGGAAACGAAAAAATACATTTATGAAATTGATCCCTGTCACTAAAAGAAAGGAACTCTCTGTCTAAATGAGAGTGACTTTCGTATTCAAATTTTTGGCGGTTTATTTCCATAGCACACTCAAATACCCTAATAATGTTACAAAAATTGTCACAGGGAATGACTCTGTACAGTACAATCTTAGCAACACAAGCATTTTCGAAGTTTTAAAAACAGATTTATTAAACCTTTTTTCAAATAAAAAAAATGAAGAGAACTCAATGACCTGCCAGAAAATGTATCGTATCCCTGAACGAAATTGGCTTATGAAACCGATGCCAAGTCTGGAGACATCAAACGCTTACAACATGGGTTCCCCCAAAAAAAGTATCGCATATCCGATTCCAGTAGCTTGAACATGCGGCTATTTACATTTTTAAAAGATATCGATACATTCCAAACACGAGCAGATGAACTTCATGTTGATGTTCCGTAATTTTTTGTCCCCTGATGACAGATTGAATTATTTTTGTATCAGGAAAAAACACGAAAATGTTAATATTTGAAAGATAAATTCATTTATCCAAGAATTTCTCCGCAGTTTGCAGACATTCGATGTTTGTTTTACCACGTGCTATCTCGCGTTTTTTTTCTTGGAACCGATTTAATAGGGTTATTTTTAACTTCATCGTGTATTTGATTTATATTCGGTGCACAGACCCTCGATAAATCGATTATTTTCTCTCATTTTTTTTTCACCAGTGAAGGCAAATAACCGAGTTATTTAATTTTGCATTACTTAGGCAAATAGAGAATTCAATCAAAGTGTAATTGATATATAAAGTTTTTTGCACCATAATGGTTTTGCCGTACAATCCCAATACCAAAAGTGGTTCAACTTCAGACGGTATTCCACAGCAAAGATGATGTCAACGAGAAGCCAGAGTTAACCCTGAAGCCGTATGCTCTCAGCTACATGTAAACCTATGCCCAATGTCTAATCCCCATGATAAATGTTTTCACTCCATGACCAATATCTACTTTCAATGACCAATGTCTTATCTCTATGAACAATGTCTACTCCCCATGACCAATATCTACTTTCTAATACCACTATCTCCTCTCTATGACCAATGTCTCCTCTCCATGACCAGTGTCTACTCTCTATTACCACTATCTACTCTCTATGACCAATGTCTACTCTCTATTACCACTATCTACTCTCTATGACCAATGTCTACTCTATGACTAATGCTGGTGCCAATAAACCACTAGCTGTTTCGTCCAGCATCTATAACTACCGAGTTGGTTAGTCGCTCAAGAGAGATGAAAAAAAAAGAACAACTAAGGGTACCCCTTCCCCTGGGACCTGACCTTGTCATGCCGTACACGTTTCTCACTGGGCCCCCGATGTTCACCCGGGCGAGCTGGCTGGATTAGAAGGCTAATAAAAGAAAGCAATGTTGGACAGGACCAAACTTATAAACTTATGTCGGGGGCGGAGCCAGGAATCGGGTTACCTGAAATTGATTTGTCCTTCTAATGACAGAATGGGAATTAGCTGGGTTTTTTTTGATGACACGAGCCTGATAAAGTTATGTTTTTTTGATGACACGAGCCTGATAAAGTTATGTTTTTTTGATGACACGAGCCTGATAAAGTTATGTTTTTTTTGATGACACGAGCCTGATAAAGTTATGTTTTTTTGATGACACGAACCTGATAAAGTTATGTTTTTTTGATGACACGAGCCTGATAAAGTTATGTTTTTTTGATGACACGAGCCTGATAAAGTTATGTTTTTTTGATGACACGAGCCTGATAAAGTTATGTTTTTTTGATGACACGAGCCTGATAAAGTTATGTTTTTTTGATGACACGAGCCTGATAAAGTTATGTTTTTTTGATGACACGAGCCTGATAAAGTTATGTTTTTTTGATGACACGAGCCTGATAAAGTTATGTTTTTTTGATGACACGAGCCTGATAAAGTTATGTTTTTTTGATGACACGAGCCTGATAAAGTTATGTTTTTTTGATGACACGAGCCTGATAAAGTTATGTTTTTTTGATGACACGAGCCTGATAAAGTTATGTTTTTTTGATGACACGAGCCTGATAAAGTTATGTTTTTTGATGACACGAGCCTGATAAAGTTATGTTTTTTTGATGACACGAGCCTGATAAAGTTATGTTTTTTTGATGACACGAGCCTGATAAAGTTATGTTTTTTTGATGACACGAGCCTGATAAAGTTATGTTTTTTTGATGACACGAGCCTGATAAAGTTATGTTTTTTTGATGACACGAGCCTGATAAAGTTATGTTTTTTTGATGACACGAGCCTGATAAAGTTATGTTTTTTTGATGACACGAGCCTGATAAAGTTATGTTTTTTTGATGACACGAGCCTGATAAAGTTATGTTTTTTTGATGACACGAGCCTGATAAAGTTATGTTTTTTTGATGACACGAGCCTGATAAAGTTATGTTTTTTTGATGACACGAGCCTGATAAAGTTATGTTTTTTTGATGACACGAGCCTGATAAAGTTATGTTTTTTTGATGACACGAACCTGATAAAGTTATGTTTTTTTGATGACACGAGCCTGATAAAGTTATGTTTTTTTGATGACACGAGCCTGATAAAGTTATGTTTTTTTGATGACACGAGCCTGATAAAGTTATGTTTTTTTGATGACACGAGCCTGATAAAGTTATGTTTTTTTGATGACACGAACCTGATAAAGTTATGTTTTTTTGATGACACGAACCTGATAAAGTTATGTTTTTTTGATGACACGAACCTGATAAAGTTATGTTTTTTTGCTAACACGACCCTGATAAAGTTATTTTTTTGTTCTTGCCATCTTAGAGCTTCTATTGACAGCTACATTACGGCGCCACCCTATTATTATGTTATGGATTCGCCTCTGACCTGAAGTCGATTGTGTGGTCACCCCCCCCCCCCTTACCCAAAGCGTGGCGAATATTCATGAGGTTATGAGATGGTCATGTGAACATTGAATCTATATGTATATGTGACGTATGGCCCAACTAATTCCCAGCGACTCGACTTCAGGACTGGCTTCATTGCCGTGTTCATGGGATCCTCTGCACAGAGAGACAGTTTGCAGTTCAAAACAGTAGATATGGTCTTTCTTTACATCCACGGTCAACTGTTGATCTCTTGTTTTCTGTCAGTTTAGTTCTAATGTATTTCTGACTTCATCAGCGTAGCCCAGTGGTCGGCAAACTCATTAGTCAAAAGTGGTCGGCAAACTCATTAGTCAAAAGTGGTCGGAAAACTCATTAGTCAAAAGTGGTCGGAAAACTCATTAGTCAAAAGAGCCCAAAAAATCAGCAGCACAGCGATTAATTAATTTTTTTTGAGAGCCCACTATTTCTTTTCAAGAACCTGTCAAGAACCATGGTTTTGGGAGTCAAAACCGACTTGTGGCCGACTGGCTGAGCTGCAGCAATGAGGTAGCTAAAGAGCCGCATGCGGCTCACGAGCCTCGATTAGCCGACCACTGGTCCAGGGCATACGTCGTGCGCATTTGTCGTGCGCATATGTTCCGCAGGGTTCCCTGTTTCTCTGTACCGAAATGGCGGAACTCCTCAAACTTGATTGTATTGTTTAAGGTCAAGACCGGTTTGGGTTTTTTAAGGTCATCGAACTGACCTTTACCCTTTGACATTCAACCCTGTACTGAGACTCACTGTGAATGAAAATTGCCAAGTGACTTAGTAAAAAAGATAACTTAAGTTGACGAAACAACATCCTGAATAGGTGACACTGCCGTAGGGCAATGTTAGTGTTCTGAATGTTTGTTTGCTGGAGATATTTCATCAGAGACATTGTGAGATATATAATAATAAAGAAGGGCGGTGGTTAAATCGGACAATTCAGATTTTTTTTTAGCACAGTGGCATTTAAAGACCATTTCTTCATTGTCCCTGACGGCCTTATATACCAAAATTGAAAAAAAAACGACAAAAGAAGAAAAAACGACAAAATAAGAAAAAACGACAAAAGAAGAAAAAACGACAAAAGAAAAAAAAACCACAAAAGCAAAAAAAAACGTATCGTGTTCCCAGAACAAGAATGTTACAGGCGCTGACTTGTAACCAAAAATCGAAACAAATTTATTTAAACGTATTCTTCATTCTAAGGAGCCCACTTCAATTTACTATGTAAAAATCAAGTCAAACACAAGTAATCTCAGATCTCGATAGTTTAAACATTCTTAATATTTATTGTTCACAACACAAAAAAATCGTAGAATTAAATAGGCAGGTAATGCGAGCAGTTTCCCGAGGAGATATATTTGACAAACAAATTTTCACCACGAATTGTCAAGAAAACTGCGCAATTTTTAGAAAGAAAAAAAAAAAATTGCGAATTAAATAATATTAACTGCCCCAGAATTTTCAGTTTCAACTCCGTCTTTTATACAGACTTTCATGAAACTTTTCATCTTAGATTTTTTTGGGGTGCAAATATTATATCTTTTCTACAAACATTTTCTAAACGAAATAGTCTTTGAATAGCAGAATTGTTGAAACGATATTGCCCTTACGTTTCGAAAATTTAACCAAGAAAAGAAGACACCATTCACGTTTATAGATTCAAATATCAATACAAGGCTTATCAGTAAGCGTATATACCCTTGCGCAAGGATTGCAAGGATGGTATCCAAAAGCGAGACATGTCACGCTTTTCAGTTTAAAAACAAAGAGTTCTCCTTTAACCATAAAATGTTCTCCTTTTTTTGAAAGTTATTGAGCAATGTAAAGACAAGAGTTTTGTTTCACCTTTCATTACATGTCATCACTCATTTCTTCACCGTTTTACCCAAATATGTCCTCGGAATAAGGACCTCGGAATGATTCGCACGCATGCGTGCTGCCGTCGAATAATCAAGTATTCCCGCCTTTTCCCAGCTGTATCAATTCGAGGGACTGGTGCATTGTTTACGACAGGACTTCATTCGTTAAATAGTTTCACGTGCTTTTGTGCTCTTCGTATTATTTACTGAATTTTAATAAATTGTGTTGGCTATATAACAATAATAGACAGGATTTCTATATAATATTAATAGATATGAGTTCTAAAAAGAGAACGCGTACGTCTGCCGAGAATTTAAAGACACAATTTACATGTGATGATCATGATGCCAAATGTCTGGTTTGGGATGGCCCACCGTTGATGTCGGCAACAAGGCTTCCATTGCTTTACAACTAGGGACCGACCGAATTCCGGCTTCGGTTTCGGCGTCGAAATTTGCCATTTGATCTTTTTAGGCGTAGTTTCGGTTTCCGCCGAAACAGAAAAGTTAACTTTCGGCGTGTTTTCGGTTTCGGCTGAAACAGAAAGATAACTTTCGGTTTATTTTTGGTTTCGACCGAAAGTGATTGAGGTTTTCGGTCATCTACCAGAAGTCAGGTGGCCTGTCTTTCTCTAGACCGGCAATCCGATATTTCTTATTGCGCGACGTCTTGCTGTAGTCTATGTCATATGACTAATCCTCCTGAAAAAAACTGCTCACAGCTGCATGATGACCTATTTTGCATTAAGTCCCACCCCCCCCCCAACCTGGTAAAAATGTTATCTTATCATACTACTTTAAAAGACACTTTTAATAAATTTAAATTACATTTTAATTAAAATAGTAAGAGCCAAAGTATTCATTAGATGCTTATTAATAATATTCACGATTATCTCATTATTTTTTTTTTAAATTTTATGTTGATACTTTCCCCCATCATTTTTCAATGTTTGCAGAATGTATGCGTGAAATAATTTCAAAGTATCTAAATCTTTCGATTTCGGCTTTGGTTTCGGCCGAAAGTCTCGTTAGGCTTTTGGTTTTGGCTTCGGTTTTGTCCGCATGTCATTTTTAACATTTGGCCTGGATTCGGTTTTGGCCACAATCAGAAAATCAATTTCGGTCGGTCTCTATTTACAATGTCACATCGATTCCGAGAGGCATAAGAAGATAATTCGAGTTTCATCTTCATCATCAGAGGTGACAACATGTTTTTCTTATCCTACACTACCATTTTCTTCTCGATGCTCCTTAAATTTGCTTTCAGGAACCGTGAAGATGGAGTGTACCATATCTGATGGTAGGCTGTTCAATATTGCTTGCCTTCGTGCAAAGACCAAAGTAAAAAGGGTACTAATTCGTGAACTGCTGTTCGCTGACGATGCCGGCTTAACCTCTCACACAGAAGAAGGTCTTCGGCGGTTAGTTAATCGTCTATCACACGTTTGTAAAGAGTTTGGATTGTTAATTAGTCTACAGAAAACTCATGTCATGGTGCACGAAGCACCGTCCCCTCCAATTATAACTATTGAGGGCTTTAATCTGTCGGATGTTGAGCATTTCGCATACCTTGGATCGAATATTTCTAGTTCTCTCTCTGCTGACGAAGGACAACATCAGGATCGCAAAAAACAGCAGCAACTATGGCTAAACTGAATAAGCGGGTGTGGAATAATCTCAATCTAACTGATAAAACAAAACTAAGTGTCTATCAGGCATGCGTGCTTAGTACGCTCCTATATTGCAGTGAAGTGTGGACCACATACACCAGTCATGAGCGGAAACTCAACAGCCTCCAACAAAGATGTCTGCGTTGCATTTTAAACATCCGATGGCAGGACAAGGTGCCTAACACAGAGATCTTGGAACGTACTAAAATGTGTAGCATATTCTCCGCTCTTAGCAAGAGGCGCCTTCACTGGTTAGGCCATGTATGGAGAATGGAGGAAGGCAGCATTCGAAAGATGCTGCTGTATGGAGAGTTGGCAGAAGGGACAAGACTTATTGGATGGCCACACCTGAGATTTATGGACGTTTGCAAAAGGAGCACCGGGGGAAGCCAACATAGACATCAACGAATAGGATTGCTGAACAACGTTCCAGCTGGCGAACAGCAGTGTACGAAGGAGTGAAAAATGCAGAAGATGTGCGAAACGAAGCCCTTGCAACAAAAAGAACAGCACGGAAGGCAAAAATTAACCAGGAATCAATATTCTCCTGCGAGAAATGCAGTCGAGATGTCACTCCAGGATTGGCCTAGTGAGCCACTCGTTGAAGTGAAGGGCTACATAGCTACTCCATCGTCTCGCGAAGACGGAAGGATGACATATATATATATCTATATAATCATACTCAAATCTGAGTACAAAGCGATTGAGTTCTTATAAGATCGAATGCTGCATGAACAATGGACGATATTTTTTTTTCAAATCTGGCACCATTATGCATTATTTTTCAGATTTAATGTAAATGTATGCAATTTAATTTTTGCATTCCTGCTCATAATGAAAGGTTGTTGCTTTTTTCACTGATAAATTCTCAATGGATCAAGGAGCGGAACAGACTTGATGTGGAGTCAGGTAAAGCGATAATACACACACAAAACGATATGAAGAATACGACTTGCTCGGATGTTTATAGTTAAATCTTTCAAGAAATGAAGACAATTTGTCAAAAATAGCCAGCCCTGAGAGAAGTAAGTGTAACTGCATATTTATTTAATTTTTTCCTACTTATTTGTTTGTTTCATAATAATCATTCAAAAATAAATTTAAGTTTCATTTTGAAATGTCCTAACTTTTTTTTTTTTTTCTTTCATCTGAAAACCCATAGTCGGGCAGACATATAGTTAATTTCATAATCCAAACTCGGACAGAAGAGTATTTAATTTCATAATCCAAATTCGGGCAGAAATGTAGTTAATTTTATAATCCAAATTCGGGCAGAAATGTAGTTAATTTCACTTTGACGAAAAGATCCGACTCCAGCCTTAAATCGGTTGATAGTTGTAGGTTTTTTTGGGTCTCTCTGTTGTGGTCTAATTGAAATCCTAGCCATCACCTTGAGGATTGTGTAAGGCTTTGTGGGTTGGCTTAAAGGCAAAGGACCCTCCGGATGTGGTGAACAGATGTAGGTCACCGGTTCTTCGATCGAAGACTTTCGTGATGATCAGACAAACAACGCAGTGAAGGTTTTCGCCGCAGCTGTAAATCCGTTAATGCCAGGACGAAACTAAACTTTGATCTGGACTACTACACGTTGTCATCGACAGCCGGTGTTATTAATGGCGTTAGCTAAGAGCTGCAGTAGAGGTACTGGACGTTGGTTCTTGGCGTTAGCAGAGTGATGCTTGAAACAAAATGAGTGGGAAAAAGGGGTGGGGGTTGGT
Source organism: Omphiscola glabra (assembly GCA_964017045.1). Lineage (NCBI taxonomy): Eukaryota > Metazoa > Mollusca > Gastropoda > Lymnaeidae > Omphiscola > Omphiscola glabra. The sequence goes on along the minus strand of OZ024798.1, from coordinate 17,109,880 downwards.
ATGAAAATTGAGTTAAGTATTTTTAAGATGCAAAAAAAAAATATATATATATTTAAAATAATTAATCTTGTCTTGTGTTCCCCATAAACCCGGCTTAATAAAAATTGCATTCATAGTCCGCAGGTTGATGTAATTCGGATTTTATTAGGGAAAGTTCTGACAGGCAAATCATTGTCATTCTTATTGTACTGAGTCAATGTTGTGAATGATTGGGCATGCTCGTATATCAAAGTCCTGCAAGTGCAGGTACCAACTTGTCACGAGTTTGGACGATTAAGCTGATTTAGATGATGTAATCACAGTAATATTCTCTGTTATCGTAGTAATCAAGTATGTAATCATAGAATAAATCATGAAATCAAAGTAATTGTCGCTGGAAACAGACAAAAATAAAACAACTGTGGACAAGGTGAGTAGACAAGAGAACACCGATATCTGCCCCCCGGCTGCCGTTGTAATCGCAAGGACGTTGTGTAGGCTTGTAAACATCTTTTTCAATTATATTTATCATTAGCCAAAAACGTTAACAAAATGGGCGTGGGTTGAATGGTGAAAGGCAAAAATATCTATTTAGTCAAGAATGGCCCGTTTTGATGAATGCCAAGTTTTACTTTTGTGATTAGTTTTGCGTCGGGTTAAAAAGATATAAAAAAGTCACATAATGCCAATAAAAACAGATGATGTTTTCGTAAAATGAACACATAGTCAATTTTAACGGTAAAAACCTTTGAAAATTGATAATCGTGCTGTACTATTGTAAAACTATAATAATAATAATAATAATAATAATAATAATAATAATAATAATAATAATAATAATAATAATAATAATAAAAAGTATATTTAAAAAAAACATCAACAATAACAAACAAAAACAAAACAAAAAAATTGAAAAAAACACAACAAATTACTTTTGATCTGAATTAGAAGTGATTTTTCAATCCTTAGTCCAGCATCATGCCACCCGACCATGCCTTCTTTATCCATTTTGTAATTCCATGTGAGGTTGTGCTTCGTTAAAGATGTGTTCCAACATAAAGCTGTTGTTATGAGGGATGACGTGTTTTGTTACACGCATAGCCCGCCTTCCTCGTGCATGACCTCTTTTCAGTCGACGCCGTGTTGAGGGGCGGCTAGAAAAATATCACTTTGTTGACATTTTAGCTAACTATCGTCCGTTTCTGTCGAACATGATAGAATGATCTCGAGAATGCGGGAAGCAGTAAGAATTCGTATTCCATTTCTAGAAGGATCATCTGAAACAGGGTATAAAAGGGATAAGATAAATAACGGGAGGAGATATTTCCTTTCCTTGATTACGAGATGTGCTCTGTGTCATTATTCAATACTTTGTTGCGTGTAGGGATTTTTATTTCCTCGTACAATTTTGTGCTCGTTGTATTTTTATATACAGTACCGGCACCAGCAAATCTGTAAGTTTATAATTTTAATCAAATTTTTCTTGCTGTTATTATTTAATTGAAGTTCACAAATTAAAAAGTTATTAATTGTAATTAGCTCTGGCCTTGATTGTCGTTTTATTTGTTATTACTTTTAAACTTTGGTATCGTTCTTTATTATGGACTGTTTTTAGAACGAGCCATAGACTAAAATTAAGAGATTAAATCCTCCATTTATAACGTTCCGTAATACTGTGTTTCCATTATTATGTTGTATTCCCATATAAAGATGTTATCATGTAAATGTGTGTTTCCATATTAAAGGTTTTACCCTATGAAGCTGTATTCCAATATGAAGTTGTGTTATCGTATTAACATTGTGTTCTTTTCTTCAAGTTGTGTTCCCATGTAAATTTGTCTTTCCACATAAAGTGTTTTCAGTCTTTGAAAGAAGATTACCACTGGCCTACCGTAAGGAATTTTCAAAGATTCATTGAGAAAATAATTGAGCTCCACGGTACCGAAAACAACAACAACATCAAGAAATATAAAGTTGTTTTAAAAGTGCAAATGCCCCCCAGCTAAATTCTATTACATGGACACTTCTCCAGATAGTTTCTATAAATACTGTCTTCCATTTTCCGACAACGTTGCACTTCAATGGTGCTTCCCACCCCTTATCTCATTTAGCAAAGACTTGTCGCTTTCAGGAGACGGAAATTTGAGATCCTTTCCTCCAAGGGACAAGTGGCACAGCTGAGATCATTCAATAACATAAAGTACAGCCTCTTGATAACTCAGCCAACGCCACCCACGGGCAACAGTGCAGTACGCAGAAGTGAATTTACGGGAAACAGAAAATACAATCGAGTGTTGCGTCCATGACAGCAGTCCCAAACGTGACTTGTTGCGAACTTGTTTGGTTTCTGTGAAGATGTTGAAATCTTTAGAGTTGTAGGACTTCTTTTCAAAAGCTTTTTAGAGGAAAAAATCTGTTTTGCGTTGAATGATTTTTTTTATGTTTGCCCAGTTTTTTTGTTTTTTTGAGCGGGTTGGTGGTAACATGAATTCACTCACTAGATACTTGCTCTAGATAGAATTTATTTCTTAACTGATTAAAGAAGCGTAGATGTGCACTCTATGAAGTCATTAGATTCGAAATGAATGTAGACAAAACTTAAATTTATTAATTTAAAAAATTATTTTTTTTGAAAATAATCTTTGCATAGCACATTTTTTTTTTTTTAGTGTAATGCATTTTAAGACACTGTCAATTATTTTCTACTTTTTAGTGCGTTTTAAATCGTCTTTGATAGAAAGGGCTTTTTTAAATTTTTCTTCTACTTCGTAATATAAAAATTATAATGCTATCTTTAAATTGTGGACAAAAGAAGCATTATTTACTTTTTAAAACATTGAAGGCTTACAAAAAAACCCGGTTAAAGTGAGATAACTCTTTACTTTTGGCATACAACTAAAAAGTAGATCTGAGCTCAAACACCCACCCGTTCTCTCGGCGAAGCAGACGCGGTCAAACTCAATAATTTGAGCTACAGTGCCGGCCAGTCTGCGTCGTTCAGTCGTTCACCAGGTTAACACAGGACGAGCAATCTAAAAATTTTTACGCGTGCAAACAAAAGATGATAATTTCATCCACGCTTCCACGCGTTTGAAATGCGAGTAGAGAGAAAATCTATTTTAAAACAACAACAACACATCTAAATGTCTTAGTGAAACATAAGACCGATTTGCAGAACATTATATTATGTACTTGATATAAGCAAACATAAAACTTCATGAATTTTATGTAGTGAACACAAATAATAATCGAATGCGCAAAAATAAATACTCGCTTTCCCTTGAACGATAAGAAAAGTATAAAATGTTGTATATATATATATAAATATATACATATATAGTTATATTAAAAACTAATGGCGGTGCATTAAGCAAAATTTACTTGTGACTTGCGCGCACCTAAGTTTTAATGGCGTTAACTTTGTTCCTATCATAATTCTCGCAAACAAAAGAATCCAAACTATTTACCCTAGAATTTTCCGACAAGCAGCTTCATGCACTAGGGAATCCCATTCTCTATCTCAGCCTCACTAATGGCCTTCCTCTTCGCCCGGTTTATTAGTCTCATTAAGCCGAGTTTCTCCGACGTCATTAGCTCTGATGGCTTAAGTTGCCGTTAATATAACAATACGTTATACAATCAACGCGCAATACCAGCAGAAGAATTTTACATTTTGCTTTGTTGCTTTTGTAAACGTTTTGGAAAATCCTATTGGGAAATCGTATAAATTATAACGATAATTTCTAATTAATTAATTGGCTACCACTATCGTATTTTACGGACTATAAGACGAAATCTTTTTTTTTTTTCGAAAAATTGTCTCTGAAATTCAGGTGCGTCTTATACGCGAAATTAATTTTTTTAAAAGGATACACATGTTATTTTCTTAAACACAGTGCTTAAAAATTAATGTGCGTCTTATAGTCCGTAGCGTCTTATAGTCCGTAAAATATGGAATATTGCAAGCCCTAGGTTTGTTAGCCATTGTTTGAGTCATCGGTAGCAACAAATGAAGATAATTTTCGGGTGGTAAAGATCAACAGGAAAAAAAATTTCATGAGAATGTCATACCATGAACCAAGTGTTGACAAAGCAAGTAGCAATGGTTGTGATAGCAAGTATCCATGGTTACGATAGCAAGTATCAAGGTGTTTTTATATTGCAAGAACCAAGGTTAAGATAGCAATAATCAAATGTTTTATGTAGCAAGAACCAAGGATTGAGATAGCAATGTATCAAATGTTTTATGTAGCAATAACCAAGGATTGAGATAACAATGTATCAAATGTTTTATGTAGCGATAACCAAGGATTGAGATAGCAAGTATCAAATGTTTTATTTAGCAAGAACCAAGGATTGAGATAGCAAGTATCAAATGTTTTATGTAGCAAGAACCAAGGATTGAGATAGCAAGTATCAAATGTTTTATGTAGCAAGAACCAAGGATTGAGATAGCAAGAATCAAATGTTTTATGTAGCAAGAACCAAGGATTGAGATAGCAAGAATCAAATGTTTTATGTAGCAAGAACCAAGGATTGAGATAGGAAGTCCGAAGAGTTGATCGATCAAGTACTAACGGTTTACGTAGCGAATTCTAAGGGGTGACCAGTGTGTGTATCTACGATAGAGTGGCGAGTAAGCACATTGATAACCCCATAAAAAGAACACACCTTTGTGGAATCAGTTGTCTTGAACACAGCCTTGCTCCGTTTTAACTTACGTAACGTTGGAACGGATAGTTTCATCCCTCCTCCTGCGTCACATGACGCGTGGGTCACGCAGAGATTATATCCACGACCTTGAACTCCGATAGCGTCCCTCCATGACGATTAACCTCCTCACTCAGCGCCTCTTATCAGCGACTTCAACCGTTACCTGCAGCAGAAGATTTCCCGGTTACCTGTAGCACACCTATTTTTAATTCGGTCTACCTGTCAACACCGGGGCTACTCACGCGCGCACACATATTTTAGTTTCCCGTGGAGCACACCTTGAACTAAAAATTCCGTTTTAAATCTGTTATCACACGTCACTAACTCCCCATAGTTCTCTACGCGTAAAACCCATGACAACCCGTGACATCCTCTGATATCCGAAGACATCAAATTGCATGTTCTTTCATCCAGCTCCACCCGTTCACCAACGGGTCTACGCTGAAATCCCTTTCTTTATTTAATCAACCTCAAAGTGACGGACGTCAAAGTGTAGGACGTCATAGTGTTGGACGTCAAAGTGTAGGACGTCAAAGTGTCGGACGTCAAAGTGTCGGACGTCAAAGTGTCGGACGTCATAGTGTCGGACGTCAAAGTGTAGGACGGCAAAGTGTAGGACGTCATAGTGTCGGACGTTATATTGTAGGACGTCAAAGTGTCGGACGTCAAAGTGTCGGACGTCAAAGTGTCTGACGTCAAAGTGTAGGTCGTCAAAGTGTAGGACGTCAAAGTGTCGGACGTCAAAGTGTCGGACGTCATAGTGTCGGACGTCAATGTGTCGGACACCCCCCATATTTTCCCTCTTCTTTGGTTATATTTCAAACCCCATTGAATGTCTTCACCCCTTTAATTCACCTCATTCACCCAAGAACTCTCCACAAGTTCTGAAATAAAAACCTAAAAATATATCTGAAACTATATCTGACACTATATCTGAAACTATATCTGAAACTGTATCTAAAACTATATCTGAAATTATATCTGAAACTATATCTGAAACTGTATCTTTAACTATATCTGAAACTATATCTGTATCTGAAATTATATCTGAAGCTATATCTGCAACTATATCTGAAACTTCATCTGAAACGATATCTGAAACTATATCTGAAACTAAAATTTAAACTACATCTGAAACTATATCTGAAACTATATATGAAACTAAATCTGAAACTATATCTTAAACTATATCTGTATCTGAAATTATATCTGAAACTATATCTGCAACTATATCTGAAACTATATCTGAAACTACATCTGAAACTATATCTGAAACTAAAACTGAAACAATATCTGAAACTATATCTGAAACTATATCTGAAACTATATATGAAACTAAATCTGAAACTATATCTGAAACTGTATCTTAAACTATATCTGTATCTGAAATTATATCTGAAACTATATCTGCAACTATATCTGAAACTTCATCTGAAACTATATCTGAAACTACATCTGAAACTATATCTGAAACTAAATCTGAAACTGTATCTTAAACTATATCTGAAACTATATCTGTATCTGAAATTACATCTGCAACTATATCTGCAACTATATCTGCAACTATATCTGAAACTAAAACTGAAACTATATCTGAAACTGTTTCTGAAACTATATCTGAAACTATATCTGAAACTATATCTGCAACTATATCTGAAACTATATCTGAAACTATATATGAAACTCAAACTCAAACTATATCTGAAACTGTTTCTGAAACTATATCTGAAACTATATCTGAAACTATATCTGAAACTATATCTGAAACTATATCTGAAACTATATCTGAAACTATATCTGAAATGTCATCTGAAACTACATTTGAAACTATATCTGATACTATATCTGAAACTATTTCTCTTTCAATATTCATTCAGTTTTGCCACAACTGCAGTAATTCCCCCCCCCCCCCCCCCTCAAATCTTCTGTCTATTATACTTTATATTTCCAACTTAACAGTGCCCATGACGACCTTGTTTCAGAATTCCAGTAACTGTTATTTGTTTCATTCTCATAGGAATTCTGGGGGAACAAACTCGTAAAAACAAAAGGGGAATTTACTTCGTGCACAATTACTGTAAAACTTCATGACGGCGCTCAACTAATGAAACGGTAACGGAGATAAAAAATAAAATGCCCTTTACAAACCAGTCGCTAATTGTTTCGTAATGCAGGTTGCCATTTCATTTAATAAAGAATCATCTTAACTTTTGACGTAATATAAGAGTATTTTCTATGATCCACTGACATCAAATTCGGATTAAAATAAAAATTCTGGAGTTAATACATTTTGTCACGGCTTAGAATTGTTGATAATATAAATTTCATAGGATATTCTCCCCCTTAAAATTAACCGCGATCTCAGGTTTTTTTCTTCCTTCCTTTAATAACCCGGTTTTAACATATTTAATACGTGGAGCAGAGAGAGGCGAGCAGCTTCTAATCTTGTAGGCATGTGCCCCTAGAGGTTAGATCAGGTAAACATAATCTCTAAACCTGGCAACAAGCACAGATTAAATGGAAATAAAACACGCACCCCGGCCTGCACTTTGATCGCATAATGTACAGAACATGGTGGGGACGACGCGACGGGGTGATCCTGGTCTACCATGCTTTATACAAATCTCGTGGAGTAGTTTGAAAAAAAAAATAATATCAACAGGAAAGTTTACATCAAACAATCTTCTCTGGAGAAATAAGACCTGAGAGACATATAAAGAATATGGAGGTTATTATGCAATTCTATAAATACTTGAAAAGTGAGCGCCAATGTTTGGAATAGTTTTTGGAGCAGGAATCGGGTTGGGATGTAGCCAAATAAACTCACACTTTAACCCTAATATTTGTCTTTATTTCTAGTAATTCTGGCATGAAATTATCCATTAATTAAACAATCCCTACATTTTTTTTCCAAATCCTTTAAAAATCTAATATCGAGCTATTGATTGGGGAAAAAAAGGGGGGGGGGGCCTTAAAATTTGACAAAACATGCATACAAATAACGCATTTTATAAAAATCCAAAAATTAGTCGTCCCCCCCCCCCCCCCAAGGCTCGCAACTACACATTTTTCATGAGCTATATTAATATTTTATTGACACGCGCAAGTTTACATCAAAGATTTATTTCACCAACTATTTCAGAAAAAACAAAAGAAAATAATTACGCACAAAACACACTTGGGATATAAGCAAATAAGCAATGGCAGTGTAAACAACAGAGAGAACATTTGAAGACTACAGGGGAAAACCCTCAGTTATCCACTTTTTTTTTTAATTTTGAGATAAATGAAATTTTGTGTTTGAAGACTTCAGTAACATTTGATTTTAAACATTTTTAATTGAAAGCATTTTTTTAAAATGAAAATGGATTCAATCCCTGACATATAGATGCACTTATTTAGTTACTGAGCCATAAAACACAAAATTTTATTTATCTCGAAAATAAAAAAAACTGTGGGTTTTCTTTTGTAGTTTTCATTTGTTTTCCCCAAACAGTCATTCAATCAAATTAGGCTCAATAGAATTTTTTATCAATAAGACTATATCATTGCTTAGAAGCATTTTTCTGCGGCACACCGCTTTTAAAATTTTTTTTTTTTTAAAAAGAAAAAAAAACATAACACAATGACATTTTTACAATATTTAAAAAAAAAACTCATACAGAAGTGAATTTAACACGAGCCAGCTGGTTCTTATAGCACAAGTGACATGTTAAGATTTCTCGTCCCGTGTTCATCTGGTGAACGACTGGACGACGCAGACGGGTTGACACTGTGGCTCGATTTATCGTGATTGACCGCGTCTGCTTCGCTGAGAGAACGGGCGGGTGATTGAGCTCAGATCTACTTTTTAGTTGTGTGCCCAAGTAAAGAGTTACGTCCCTTTAACCGGGATTTTGTAAGCCTGCGATGTTTCAAAAGTAAACATTTTTTTTTTTTTTTAGTCCTTTCGATAATTTAAACATTACATTTTCAATACCAAACGTAAAAAGAAATTATGTATTAAAAAATATTTTTAAAAAAAAGTTTTATTTAAAACATACTAAAAAGTAGAATATAATTTTACGATTTCTTAAAATGCATTAATAGATATAAAACATAGTTAAGCGTCGTCTATATTCGTGTATAATCCTTTGACCTTTAAAGAGTGCTCGAATACACTTCCTGTTCCTTAGGGGATAATTGTTGCGTAACCAATGACGCCGAAGGCTTTTACCCCACGATGAATCTAACTTAATTTCTGTATAAAGAAACATATTCTAAATAATGGATTCTGAAATGCGGAGGTGATTAATCCAATGCATGTTTCAAAATCCAGAAGCACATTACCTTGAAAGGAGATCCTAAAATTTGTATGCGATAAAACTCAAGTCTCATTCCAGCGGTGCTTCGATCCATTCAAGCCCATATTCGCGCAGTGCGTCCTTCCAATCAAGTCTCATTCAATCAGTGCATCTCTCCAATCAAGTCTCATTGACCCATTGCATCCCTCCAATCAAGTCTCATTCAATCAGTGCGTCCAACCAATCAAGTCTCATTGAACCATTGCATCCCTCCAATCAAGTCTCCTACAATCAGTGCCTCCCTCCCCCCAGGTCTCATTCAAGCTGTGCTTCCCTCCAATCAAGTTTCATTCAAACAGTGCTTCCCTCCAATAAAGTCTCATTCAAACAGTGCTTCCCTCCAATAAAGTCTCATTCAAACAGTGCTTCCCTCCAATAAAGTCTCATTCAAACAGTGCGTCCCTTCAATAAAGTCTCATTCAAACAGTGCTTCCCTCTATTTTAAAGAAAACAACTTTCATCATAAAAAACGGCACGTATTTATTCCGTTTGTTCAACGTTTAATGCTGTCCAAGCAGCCCGCAACTAATCCAAGATCTTTATTTAAGTCATATCGATATCCTCCACTTGTGGGAAACCAGACTCAATTATGGCCAACAGCGAATGGGCCCGGCGTCTTGCTACCCGGATAATCACCATTATTGTCCGTGTGCAGGGATGGGCCGTCTTCATTGCCGGATGACCAGTGCGTCTCAAGCTGAGAATGAGAAACTGAGTCAAAAAACCAGTAAGGTGACGAGAACATACACTTTGAATAACACTTCTTTGTCTCGTTTTCTGTGAGAGCGATCCCATTTTTCGGCCAATCAGGTTCTTAAATTATACATTGCATCATATCACACAGCTTCAGTTTTTTTTTTGCCGCAAGTTGATGGATAGACGGACATGCTTAACTAACGGATACGGTCGTTTTACATAATAGAGACCCCCCTTACCCCACTCCCCCCCCAAAAAAGAAGAAAAAATAAGAATTTTTTTCTTCTCTTTTTTGCCTGCAGCTATATTTAGATGAATTGATAAAATGTTTGTAATTAAACTCCGACTCCTTGACAATGACGTCATTTTTATTATTTGAAATACTCTTAAAGCTTTAAAATATCCGACCAAAGTGGTCCTAGACAGCGGTCCAAGACATTGGTCATAGTTGGTGGTTCTTTAGATTGGTACGTGACATATTTCGAGAACCGTTGTCCTCTTAATAACTCAATTTTCTTATCATGTAGCCAATGGCTGTCAATCGTGTATAAATAAATTAGATTTTAGAAATAAACTATTGGCTACTTTATCCCCCTCCCCTTTTCCAGCCATGCCTCTTGTAATCAATTGATCCTCCCCTTATATTAAAGGCGATTTCGGTGCTTGCACCCGCCAATAAGTCGCGATATAATTTTCAAATTATACTTCCCTGTCGCAAGTGGCGTTGCCGTGTTCGAGGACAGACGTATAATCAATTCTCACACATCAATCTATATTACTACGCATAAAATGAAGATCACGTGCGTGGGTCGGTTCAATGTCTGCCACGAAGGGGGGGGGGGCACATAACTCACTTTTCCAGGCTTCAACTCTGGTGAGTTCAGCCAAAGTAACGAGATATCTTACCCTTTGGTTCCGGCAATACGACCCCGCGAATGTGGCGACTGTCCAGTTACGATTGGACGTGGTCAAAATATCTTAATTGTTTGGCACATTGGAGAAAGTCCACAAAGAAGCTTTCGGGGAAAAGGCTTTTAAAATATTTTTTTTTTTCTTCTAAATTTAAGTGTCTTTGGCGTGGTTTTGAGATTGTGTTGTGCAATGACAATTTGAATTTAGCAATAGCAAAAATAAAAAGAAGCTAAATTTGTAAAAAAATAAAAAATTAATTAAATAACAACAAACAACAACAAGTTGTACACAAAGATCGATTTTTAATGGCCAATCAGAAATTGCTTAAACGCAAAAAAAACGGAGTTCTAAAATTATTCACGCACAGGGCACTTGAAAGGAAACGTTCCTTTTGATGTGATAACAAATGCAACTAACTGCTGTACTCAAATCTAGTGCACTTCTTAGAAACGAGGACATGGCATTTAGAAAAAAAAACTTTCTTAAGTATATAATTAAAAAACAAAACTCAACTATAGCCATCTTTACCAAAAATTTTTTTTTTTGTTGAGATTATATCAAAAGTCTAAAGATTACCCCGAGAGAAGCCATCTTCTGCTTAGGAAAAGGAAGAGGTAAATAACGAGGTATCGTTAAGAGGTAAATTAAGGAGGTAGGTGGAATAAGTAAAATAAGGGAGTAGAAGGTAGAGGTAGAGTAAGGAGGTCGAGGTAAGAGGTAGAATAAGGTGGTCGAGGTAAGAGGTAAAATAACGAGGTTAAGGTAAAAGGTAAAATAAGGAAATAGAGAGAAAAGATGCCTTTCAAATAACAGTGATTTTTAACTCTACAATCTTCACATGATTTGAATGAAATCTAGATGAATCTATTCTTACTTCAGTTAGATGAACTTAACGAGAATAAAGATGTCCCGTGGTTTTATGCTCTGTTGCTATGTTGACAAGGTCTGATCATGTAATAGTTAAGAAAATATATGGATAGGTGGATATAGAGACCGAATCCACTGACCACTATTGTAATCATCTTGTTTACCAACTGAATCAATTGACCGCTATTTTAACAATAATTTTTACCAACTGAATCAATAGACCGCTATTTTAACCATCATGTTTACCTACTGAATCAACCGACCGCTGTTTTCGTGTTCATGCTGTTGTGACTAACTCAAAATACCATTGGCCTAAATCAGCGGGGACACCTCCAATCAACTATGAGTTTGAGGGCCTTTGAGCCAGAGCTTGGAGTTGCTTTCAAATCAATCGCCTTGTCAAATCAAGTACCGAACTTTAGCGCCAACAAATTTTAGACGTGTACTTTTAGAGGCACGGGGCGACGACGATAAAAAGGCCCTTGTTTCATGGAAAACGATAAAGGTACGCTATAATGGAATGACGATAAAAAACAAAAACAAAGGCGAAATGAAGACGTCCGGCAATGGAAGAACCAATTGTTTCCAGGATGACGTCAAGCCCCTAGATCCCCCTATTAACAGGGATTTGATGAGATTGGTTCACTTAGATTGAGGTCACCCTGGTCTTGATGTATGTACCGTCCTGCGATGGGCTTAGCAGGGTGTGGGGTGGGGGGTGGGGGATAAACTGTCCGGTTGTCAAGGTGGGTGAGGGGGTCGGGATACAACACGCGCGGGTCAGGTTACGCCAGTGGTCCTCAAACACGGGGGACTGGATGGGGGATGGGATCAATCAGAATCTGTAAATAAGAGCAGCCGTTTGGGGATGGTGACCTCGTCGGTTGTCGTGACAAAAAAAAACCAAAAAAAAAAAAAACGGTGTGGCGTAAGCCTCAGTCATTGCCAGAACACTATTTATCAGTCAGTTATCTTTGCATATAAAACTGCAGTCATCTATCATAAGTTCCACTCAATCCCACCTTCACGTTGTCAATCGTATAAGAACCGATGTCTTACAAGATAAATACATACATTTTTTAAAAATTTTCTCGGAGAAAAATTCAATTATCGTTAAAGCCCCTTCGTTTACACTACGGAAGTCTGGCGTGATACCAGCAGTCAGAAGCATGCGTGGCTAGTACAGGCGTAGCCTACCCAGTGTTATAGCCGCCTCTGTGGGGGGGGGGACGCAAGACCCCCCCCTCCCTTCCACCCTTTTTTCCCTCTCCCTTAAAAAAAACTTTGCAGTTGTTCGAAAATGCCGCCCCTCCATATTAAGGAAAAAAACAACAAATTTCAGCGGATGCCCCCCCCCCCCACATTTTTTTTCCTCCTACGTCACTGAAGGGAGACAACAGATGAAAATTAATCCTGGCTCCTCTACAAGAATACTTCACTCAAATTTTGTTTATGACGTCAGTCAGTTTATAAACAAATAAATCTTTGTATAAAAATTGAACTTCGAAAATTCCTTACGCAATTTTTAAGATCCATTTTGCAACACCAACCTTATAAAGTAATGCTAACACACAGTCCACATACAAATAACCATAGTTTAACACATAATTTAGGAGATAAAGGCGAGAGATTTTTATGACATGTTTTCAACATATATTCCTGGACATTTATACCTCATTACAACCCCCGATATCATAGTCCCCCGCCCCCAGGGGACCAACGCCGACAAGTTTTGTTTTAGTCCCCCAGCACCCGTTTGGGAATCTAAAGGTTAAAATTGGTCCATATATCAAACCCCTTCTGGAGATCACTGGATTAGAGATCTCAGCCGAAAAAAACACTGAGAGACAAAAAGGAGACACGCTTTTCATCTGAGTGGCACAGATTGAGAGAGAGAGAGAAAGAGAGAGAGAGAAAGAGAGAGAGAGAAAGAGAGAGAGAGAGAGAAAGAGAGAGAGAGAGAAAGAGAGAGAGAGAAAGAGAGAGAGAGAAAGAGTCAGAAAGAGAGAGAGAGAAATAGAGAGAGAGAAGAGAGAAAAGTATCTGATCTGTTCAATAGTTATTTTCTTTCCTTCCATGTTTGACCTGGCTGTCAACCGCCATTGACCTGACAGTCCAAAGTGGGCTGTGTCAATATAACCGGCTATTATCAGACGAACGCTGGGCTGTGTCAATATAACCGGCTATTATCAGACCAACGCTGGGCAGACGACTGCAGCGTTACTTGTTTAGATTCGGGAAGATACATATCAGATATATAGACATCTAGACATATAGACATATAGACATCTAGACATATAGACATCTAGACATATAGACATCGACACATCTAGATAGACAGATAGACACCAAGACATCGAGACATCTAGACATACATAGATCTACACATCTGGACAAATAGACATCTAGGCATATAGCCATATAGACATAGATATCTATATGTCTAGACCTACACATATATAGATAAAAAAAACTAGACACATGGGCATATAGCTATCGAGACCAATAGACATCTAAACATTTAGACATCTAGACATATTTACATCTATACATATAGACATATAGGTATATAGACGTAGAGACATTTAATGTAGTCAATTATTAAAGACCGTCACTCTGCTAGTGATACATGGCAGCGTTGAAGAATGTTTTTATTTCTGACTTTTATCCACAGAAATCTATTCTTCTCGAATAATCACTTAGGATATGACATTAAAAAATTTGGAAGAAAACTCATGGTTTTATGTTGAGTAAAAATAATTTAACTCAATATTTACTTGACCAGACTATACCTGACAGGAATATATAAAAACAAAAAATATATTTATTTGTTAATGGCAAGCTTCAAGCCGAAATAATAGATCCACTATTTCTGTTAACTTGTTTCACTCGCAGTCTATTGGCTTATGACAGCGCTTTTTATTTAGCCTGCAATTTTTTCTCTTTATTTGTCTAGGTCAAATCTGGAATCTGAATTCCCCCCCCCCCCCCACTTCAGTATGTCAAACTGAGCTGAAACTATGTACAATGACCCTCCCTCGATGACAGTACAACCCTTCGTGATCAGTAGGTCACCAGTCATATCCAATGACCCGTGCTTGACCCCTGCGAGTCAAATCTTGAATTATAATTTTAGCCCATTTCCTGATCTTCAATTGAGCTGAAATTTTGTACACTTACCCGCACCTTTTAACATCATTGTATTTCATGGGCGTCCCACGCAATTTAAGTCATGTGACTGTAACACTTTAAAGTTTTAGGAAGCATTTATTTTATATTTTTAGAACATTTTTGGAAAAGCCTAATTAAAAAAAAAAAATCTTTTCGGTATTGTTTTAGTATGACTTAACTTATGACGATATAATTTATTATGAATAATCGCATCCCCATACAATTTATTATGACGTATCTTATTAACATATAATTTATTATGACGAAACGCACGACAATACAATTTATTATGGATAATGATATGACCATATAATTCTAAAACATGAAATTAGGCGCAGATTGATCGGAAAGTACATTCAGAGGAGCACCAGCTTGTAGACGGTGAATTATATGACAAAATGAGTTCCCATCTTCATATCTTTTAGAAGATTCGCGGGCGAGGAATTATCATTACTAAAAAAAAATCATGAAACAGTTCTGGACTGGGGTAACACGACCACTGACCACTGGCCAAGCACATCAACCATTTTTTACATCTCCAAAATCATAAGCGTCATTGCACTATGTCATATTTACATACGTGATCCGTAGTGTCACAGCAATTAATCTTTGGTGTCACAGCAATTAATTCTCTGGTGTCTCAGCAATTAATCTCTGGTGTCCCAGCAATTAATCTCTGGTGTCCCAGAAATTAATCTCTGGTGTCACAGCAATTAATCTCTGGTGTCTCAGCAATTAATCTCTGGTGTCTCAGCAATTAATCTCTGGTGTCACAGCAATTAATCTCTGGTGTCTCAGCAATTAATCTCTGGTGTCACAGCAATTAATCTCTGGTGTCTCAGCAATTAATCTCTGGTGTCTCAGCAATTAATCTCTGGTGTCTCAGCAATTAATCTCTGGTGTCTCAGCAATTAATCTCTGGTGTCTCAGCAATTTATCTCTGGTGTCTCAGCAATTAATCTCTGGTGTCCAGGCAATTAATCTCTGGTGTCCCAGAAATTAATCTCTGGTGTCACAGCAATTAATCTCTGGTGTCTCAGCAATTAATCTCTGGTGTCTCAGCAATTAATCTCTGGTGTCACAGCAATTAATCTCTGGTGTCTCAGCAATTAATCTCTGGTGCCCCAGCAATTAATCTCTGGTGTCTCAGCAATTAATCTCTGGTGTCCAGGCAATTAATCTCTGGTGTCCCAGAAATTAATCTCTGGTGTCTCAGCAATTAATCTCTGGTGTCACAGCAATTAATCTCTGGTGTCTCAGCAATTAATCTCTGGTGTCTCAGCAATTAATCTCTGGTGTCTCAGCAATTAATCTCTGGTGTCCCAGCAATTAATCTCTGGTGTCTCAGCAATAAATCCCTGTCGTTATTTGCGCCTTGGATTTCAAAGAATTAGTTTGAAATGTAAAAAAAAAAAGAAAGAAAAGAAAA
The DNA here is from genome assembly GCA_964017045.1 of Omphiscola glabra. Taxonomy (NCBI): domain Eukaryota; kingdom Metazoa; phylum Mollusca; class Gastropoda; family Lymnaeidae; genus Omphiscola; species Omphiscola glabra. The sequence continues at coordinate 17,093,770 of OZ024798.1, read as the reverse complement.
GTGATAGTGTTTTAATTCGACTTTTTTGGAGAAATTGTTCAGCTGACAATAAATTTCGCTTTGCCTTGACATAAAAAAATAAATAAAAATAAAGCTAAGCCGTTAAAAAAGTATAATTAAGTACTCGTTGAAAAGGCTTAGATCAGGCCCGCACAACATATGGTCCGTGGGACGTATGCGGCCCGCCAGCACCCGCTTTGCGGCCCTGCGGAGTAACGAAATATTCTTTTTTATTATTTTCTTAATAGCTCTCCTCCCTGTCCTATTTTTTTTCCGTCCCGCGTACGTTTTTCATAAAGTATTACGGCCCAACTTACATTTTGAGTTGTGCAGGCCTGGCCTAGATAATTAAAAAAATATATATTATAACCATGTAATATAAAAAAAATTAATCAATCATTTCTTAGCATCTGTTGAGTGTGCTGTATTAAGGAAATATTTAATAAATAATAATAATTTTTTTTAAAGTTAAATAAAGTGTAGAAGAGAAATGGCAGAAAATGAGTGAAAAACAATTGAGTTTGTCATATCTTAAGTATGTTATAAAAGCACTAGCAAAAAAAGGAGACGCCAATATGACTAATAGGCCGAACAAAATAGGCCGAACAAAATAGGCCGAACAAAATAGGCCGAACAAAATAGGCCGAACAAAATAGGCCGAACAAAATAGGCCGAACAACATAGGCCGAACAAAATAGGCCGAACAAAATAGGCCGAACAAAATAGGCCGAACAAAATAGGCCGAACAAAATAGGCCGAACAAAATAGGCCGAACAAAATAGGCCGAACAAAATAGGCCGAACAAAATAGGCCGAACAACATAGGCCGAACAAAATAGGCCGAACAAAATAGGCCGAACAAAATAGGCCGAACAAAATAGGCCGAACAACATAGGCCGAACAAAATAGGCCGAACAAAATAGGCCGAACAAAATAGGCCGAACAACATAGGCCGATAAAATTAAGATGATTTCTCTCAACAACAGTTCAGTGACAAATTGTGTATTTGAAAAATTGCTGAGAATATGGACGATAATGTGTGTACCATAATTAAAGTCAACAGAATTTGCATTTCATCTAGTTGAGTGTGAACTTTGCCAGGCATTGAATCTTTGCTTTTTGTAAAACTTACGTTTAGTAAAGCGTGATGTTTTAACCCCCCAAACATTGGCGACAGAAATGCGTCTCCTTAATTCATGTCAGGGAAGCATCTGTTGTTTTGTTTTTTTGGCGACAAGACATCTTGAGCTCAATCCACTTTCTTAGCTACGAATTTCGTAGATGAAACTAGAATGGAATTGCAACCAAATATCCCAATTCTGGTGCGGGAACAAGTATCCCTGAAATAAGGTGATCTCTTAATGTACTACATCACCACATGATTTTATTCTGTTCCATATTGTATCATAATTTAAAAGAGGGTACAATAACAAATGAATTGACATGATGAATGCCAGGGACGGACCAATTTGGGGGTGGGCGGGGCGGGGGGGGGGGGAGGGACTTTCCGCGCACTCCTCTGGTCAGTTACCTAAAATAGAAGAATTAATGTTTTAAAGAAAACGTGGCTATTTATAGATATGTGTGCTTTTTAAATTCATATCTTTGAACAACGTCTATTTTATATGAATGCTCAATTTAACTTATTAAATGCATCAAATCATTGCGATAACCTTTTTCCAGACTAAAAATAAAATAAAATAAGTATACACATCGTAATACCCCATACTCGGGGAATTATTTGAAAAAAAATCATTATAATTCTCTTTGTATATATTATGGTAAAATGATGAGTTTATTAGCATGTAAAATAAAATTCCCGATAACTGCCCTGAATGAGATTCTTTAAAATACCGCAACTGCATTTGGTGCGTCCTTTTTTCTTTTGTTTTACGGATATAACCTCAATTTAAATATGATGAAATAAATCTGTGGTGCGAAAAGGGTGGGACAATAAAATATAAATACAGTTCAGGGTCTTGAAAAAAACAAAGTGTATAGTGGCGTACTTGGGGATAGTGGTGAGAGTGCTCAGCACTGATGCAGCATCTTATTAAGTGCATTACTTGAACGAAGTGGCTATTAGTACCCGGGTACCCGAAGTGAGAGGTTCGGATTAAAAAAACTATTAAAAATATTATTGTTGGATTTGTAAGACCTAAAGAGGTATCAAATGAAAGATCATTGAATTTACCATACATTAATAATATTAATTCTTCAGTTTTACTAAAATAAACTACCACAAATGACATACGAATAGCATTGAGTCTAATGGTACCCTGGTGCGAATGGCGGCGCTGCGTGTCCGTGTCCATTTTGACTAATGCTGTTCGGATGTCATTTATAGTAGTTTATTTTAGTTAAAATGAGGAATTAAGTTTACAAACGTATAGTCCATTCAATTATCTTTCATTTGATACCTCTTTTGGTCTTACAAACCCAACAATAATAATTTAAATCGTTTTTTAATCCCAACCTCTCACTTGTGGTACCCGGGTACCAATAGGTGCAGCCTGACTTGAATGCATGGTATGGCCAGTAACTGTAGTAGATGGAAAGTTTACGCATTACCGCCGCCACTGTTTGGCGGGCTACAACTAGTTGTTACATACTTAAAGAGGACATGGGCTTCTAGAAAGGAACGGAAGATTTCTCAAGTGGTCAAGCTTTTTTAAAGAAAGGGGGTTGGGGGAATGTTTAAATATATCACCACATTGTCACCGAAGGCCATGACAGCCAAAGACAAAAAAACTGTGCGTGGGGGGGGGGAGGGGTAGGGGGGGAGAGGGAAATGGGTCAACTATAGCAACCACACATCCGTGGAAAAAAATATATCAACACAAAAAAAGTGAAATGCATTCTTGACCTCCGTGTTGGATATGTTCAGATGAATTCTAATCCTAACGGTCGCAATAATTTCTGCAACTTCTGACACGATAAACTAACGCCCGGCGCGTCTCAAGATCAAAATAAAGGCGGACATTAGCTGATATAGTCAAGCCACTTTCAGACATGTTCAAAAAGTGTACACGATGTTGGGTGTGGGGGGGGGGGGGACGGTCGCCTTACGAAATTGATGGGAACAGAAAAAAACCCGTGTCATACATTACTCATGTGTAATCTCCAATTCTAGACTTATCACACTCAGTGACACCTTGCACATTCTATAGACGACGCAATGTACGGTTGCCATCACTCATGAATGAACACTATGGGGGAGGGGGGGAGTTTGAATCATGGGTGAGATCTCCAGTTAGCTTTGGACGATTTTAGATGAAACAACTGGCCCCAAAAGGCCAGCCGCCTGTGAGTGTGATTTAAAGATGGTTAATGTCTCGTGAAGGAGAAGAAGAAGAGAGAGAGGGAGGGAGAGAGAGGGGAGGGAGGGAGAGAGAGAGAGGGGGAGGGAGATAGAGATGGAGAGAGATAGGGGAGGGAGTGGAGAGAGAGGGAGATAAAGAGGGAGTGAGAGGGAGAGAGAGGGGTAAGGAGAGAGAGATGGGAGGGAAGGAGAGAGGGGGAGGGAGGGAGAGAGAGAGGGGAGGGAGAGGTAGAGTGAGGAGTGGGAAGTGAGAGGGGGAGAGAGAGGGGGAGGGAGGGAGAGATAGAGGGAGGGGGAGGGAGAGATGGGGAGGGAGGGAGAGATAGAGGGAGAGGGAGGGAAAGATGGGGAGGGAGGGAGAGAGAGAGGTAGAGGGAGGGGGAGAGAGAGAGGGGGAAGAAGAGAGAGGGAGGGAAAGAGAGGGAGGGAGAGAGAGGAGGTAAGAGATGGGAGACAGAGAGAGAAAGGAGAGGGAGGGAGAGAGCGTGAGAGAGAAGGAGAGAGAGAGGAAGTGAGACAGAGAAAACAAAATTGAAAAAGAAGAGGGCAAGTAGAAAAGAGCTGGGAAACTCAAGAATGACGGATAACTCTTGTATGTTTCTGTTCTAACTGAAGTTGTGAGTGAATATCTCGAGTTACTCCTGAAATAACCATCATTAGTGCTACTATCATTGAGGTGATAAGATCTTCCCTACTTGTTATCTGAATGTGGGGAAATGGAGAATTGTTTTTCTCGTTGACATGGTGATTTAGTACAATACCTGCCAGATTTAGCGAATCGAAAGGCCAAAAATAAAAACACACAATTCAAAATCACATTCAATATCAGAAAGAAGAAAGTATATAAATGGGTTTTTTAAAACCCCCTAATGCAGATGTTACAATATGTTAAGATAATCTGATGAAATATACTAATCCCTTTAATAGTCTGATGAAATATAATGATCCCTTTGATAATTTGATAAAAAAAAAACTGGGTCCTTTGATATTCTGATGAAATATATTGACCCCTTTGATAATCTAATGAAATATGCTTACCCCTTTAATAGTCTGATACAATTAAGAAATGGCCGTCATATTAAATCATATTTGAGTAAAATTAAAGTAAATAAGCATTAAACAGACATAAGAAAGCTTATCTCTAATCTCCACTCCCCCAACCCCAAAATGATTTCCTCAGTCTCATCGTTTATAATGCCATAAAATGTCAACTCCCATACCACACCCACACAACACAGCCATGACGTTACCACAGCCACAACCCACTGGCATGACGTCAACACACCACTGATAACAACTGGTATGATTTAACAATAAGCGCACGGATAATCCAAGTCTCATTGTCATCCACCCGTCAGTTATACAACATTCAACATCACCTGGGACAGAAATAGACATCCGGTCAGTGCATGAAGGCGACTCGTAATGCTGACTGACCCCCAGCACGTTATCAGTGGCCGTTTGGTTTGAAGAGGTCAGGGTTAAAGAGGCCAGGGTTAAAGAGGCCAGGGTTCAAGAAGCAATGGTTCAAGAGGCCATGGTCCAAGAGGCCATGGTTCAAGAGGCCATGGTTCAAGAGGCCATGGTTCAAGAGGCCAGGGCTCAAGAGGCCATCGTTCAAGAGGCCAGGGTTCAAGAGGCTAGGGTTCAAGAGGCCAGGGTTCAAGAGGCCAGGGTTCAAGAGGCCATGGTTCAAGAGGCCATGGTTCAAGAGGCCATGGTTCAAGAGGCCAGGGTTCAAGAGGCCATGGTTCAAGAGGCCAGGGTTCAAGAGGCCATGGTTCAAGAGGCCAGGGTTCAAGAGGCTAGGGTTCAAGAGGCTAGGGTTCAAGAGGCCATGGTTCAAGAGGCTAGGGTTCAAGGGGCCATGGTTCAAGAGGCTAGGGTTCAAGAGGCTAGGGTTCAAGAGGCTAGGGTTCAAGAGGCCATGGTTCAAGAGGCTAGGGTTCAAGAGGCCATGGTTCAAGAGGCTAGGGTTCAAGAGGCTAGGGTTCAAGAGGCTAGGGTTCAAGAGGCCAGGGTTCAAGAGGCCATGGTCCAAGAGGCCATGGTCCAAGAGGCCATGGTCCAAGAGGCCAGGGTTCAAGAGGCTAGGGTTCAAGAGGCCAGGGTTCAAGAGGCCAGGCTAATGATGACAAGAGCGTCACTTATCTTTATGAGCCAATAAATCGCGAGAAAAACTTAACACAAAATATAAGAACGTGAAGTTTAAAAGAAAATAAAAGAGTTAATAGAAGTGAGGAAAAAATTAAAACTCCAGACTGCAGTCTTAACGAAGCTACTTTCTACTTAATACAACTAGGATCATCATGTTTTGTTTATTTTTATTGTTCAATATGTTTTTTACAGCACACATTCACTTATCTAAAGTCGGCGTCGGATTCACAAGGAAGGTGATTGCCACTAGGCAGACGACCACCTTTCGTCGCTTTCCACGACTCCTATTGCCATGATTGGTATAGACCAGTGGTCGGTAATTCGTGGCTCGCGAGCCGCATGCGACTGTCTGGTGACCTAAGTGTGGCTCGGGCAGTCAGCCACAAATCCGCTTTGACTCCGAAAAAACATGGTTCTTGAAAAGAAATTTGGCTCTCAAATTTTTTAAAATCATCCTGCTGCTGATTTTTGGCTCTTTTGACCAATGAGTTGCCGACCACTGGTATAGACGGATGTTTGTTCGAAATTAAAAGGAGATTTATTATTTAAAAAATAAAAGTTTTAATTGCGAATTTAAAATTGGGAAAACGTTAACAATTTATTAAAATAAACTTAATTTATGTTGTCATTTTGCTCCAAATATTTTATATCGAACAAACATCCTTTGAACAAAGTTCTATCGCACATATTTTCCGTACCTCCATTTAATTTGAGAAATGAAGTTCACTAGCACTAGCAGAAATGGGAGTAACCTCTTTAAATATTGAGTTAATTATTATAGTACTGAAAAGTGCTTTACTTAATCGAGGAACTCAGCCATCGACCGGAAAACAACATGAAGTCCATCGATGCACTGGTGCACATTTTTAGGCCACCATATCATTGACCGATTGTTTATGACGTCATAAAGACACCCCCCAAAAAAAAAACTCTCACGAGACCACTCCGGAAATGACGCTTCCTTTATCTCCTCCCCCCCCCCCCCCCCCACAATAGAGAGACGATAGTTTATGGACGTCTGGTAATTGGCTCGGATGGCTTCTATTAGATTTGTACAAGCCGAATAGCATACCGGTCATGAACACAGTTGGCAGAGAGATGTCTGGCCGTGTTGACGGAGCTTTTCTTACAGGCTATCGCCATGAAAAAGGTGAAGAGCCGTCAGATGGCGATTGCCGTGCTAAAACTACGATATAGCCGAGAAATAAAGTGTTGGACATTTTGTTCCCCCTTTCTTTCTGAGCACTCCAAGTGCATTGACCGACCTGAACCACGGTACGGCCGAGGGCTTTCAGTTTTACTGACTAATAATCTAAATCCATTTTTGGTCACGCGTGTTTTAAATCCTGCGTGACTTTGGACACAGCAGTTTAGATTTTAAACTGTCGATTTATTTACTGACGATAGGCAACTTCACATTTGCTTTGATGCTGGTTTGAAAATATATAAAAAGTCTTTGAACCTTTGAAATGAAAATCTTTTTTGTTGTACTGTTCAAAAAATTTCGGTCGAATAGGATTTACAAACTAAAACGGTGGGGAAAAAAAATTAGTCAGTAGGTAAGAAACATTACTTTAAAATAAAACTGCATTCAAGTTGTGTAAATGAAATATAAGAACAAGGTATGCTAAACTTGAATTCATAGACAGGACAAATAATTTTGGACGTTTTGTACAAGACAGAGCTGATGAAGGCTCTAAGCCGAGACGTCCAAAATTATTTGTCCTATCTATGAATTCAAGTTTAGCATACCTTGTTCTTATATTTCATTTACACAACTTGAATGCAGTTCATAAATTATATACTTTAAAATATCCGGTCAAACAATCTCATCCGTGTCAAAATCCAATTACCTGGGTGGCAAGATAAAAAATTATCTATAATTGTATCTTTAGGGTCACGTAATTTTTTAAACTAATGAAGTGAACAAAATTTTAAGTTAAATAAATCAGAATATGATAAATCATCCCTCTGACAAAGTGCACAATTTCTCTGGTTCCCGTGCTTCCTATCTTACTGAACTTCTTACTGTCTATTCTCCTCTTCGAAGGCTTCGTTCCTTCGCAGACTCGCGTATTCTTTTGTTCCCAGAACACGCACTAAAACATATGGTGAAAGATGTTTCCCTTTCTGTGCCCCAAAACAATGGAATTCTCTCCCTTTACACATCCGCAATATAACGACCATCACAGCCTTCAAAACTGCCCTAAAGACCATCCCTTTAAACTGTTCTATACCGACTCATTCTCACCCCATCTGACTGATAAACAACGCTCGATTCTACTGGGTGCCGTCCACGGCTGGACAGGGGTAGATAGTGCATGGGTGGTGAGGTCAAGCTTTTCAAAAATTTTTTTTAAAATGTACACGTTTCTGTAAGTGATAATTTTTATGTAAAGCGCACTGAGCCTAGCCCTAGGCTGAGGTAATGCGCTATATAAAACCACCTAATAATAATGATAATAAAAGTTCTGAACTAGTTAGAAAATAACCTAGATATGGGATGATGCATATTCCAGTGACTTAAAAATATTCAATAAAGCAGCTGGATCAACTCTAGCAATAACAGTGGCGTTCACTTAATTAAAAATAACAACAACTTTTTTCTACTTCTTGTCGCATTTTCTTTTATTCCGACTATCGAGGAAGGCTTTTAGCCGAAACGTTCTTATCGTGTGGTCCTGTCTTTCGATTCAAGCTTCCACATACGTTTTTCTACTATTTCCTTCACGCAGCTTGAACCCATGTCCTTCATGTATTATCCTAGGTTTATTTATAACAATTACTGGATTCCAGACTGTAGGTATAACCTTCTGCCCCTTCGACGTAACTATAAATACCTTGATCTATACTTCCATGACACATTTTGGAACAACTGCGTCTAGGTTACAGGGGCATTACGCGGATCCATACTGCGTTTAGGTTACAGGTGCATTACGCGGGTCCATTGCTATACAAGATTTTTTGTTTTCAGAATCACCAAGTGAAAAAACAAACCTCATAATTAAACAGTATGAAAACCCTTTCTCTGCTCCCGCAGATGCCGCCACCTGTAACAGGAAGCGCTGCATCGCGAGCTCCAGAGGAGAAGACCGAATGCCATTCAGTCTCTGCCAGGAATTAAGGTCACCGCGATAACGACCAATGGAGAAGATAAAACACCCGGAGGTCGTCTGCTAAATTTTCTAAATAAGAACCTTGGAGTAAGGATCTCATACAGGACAACGAACGCATTCATTAGCACGCGAAGAAAAGAAGACATCGCTGAGAAAAGATAACTCAAAAAAAAAAAAAAAAAAAAAAAAAAAAAAAAAATAAAGTTTTGATCAAGATTTGAAAGGAAAGAAGTTTAATAATAACAAGCGTCTCGGCCACGTTGTTGTTCCAGGGCTACTACACATTTTTAGCAGGGCGTTTAAGTCTTTTATTATTGTTTGTTAAAAATCTTGCGATAGAAGAAATGTGATTACCCTCATGGAGAGTTTAAGAGACGTCACGTTGAACAGATACAAGTAAAATAGCACCACGGTAGCAGGTGCCTCAGGTTTTATGTATAAGATATGGAATTCTAAAATACATTTTTTATTCAAAATTCTTTTCTATATTAAAAATCTCAGCTTTTAAATAGTAGGCTTATATTTTAAAACTATTTCCTTTTTGAAAAAGTTTAAAAAAAAACAAAAAACAAAAAAAAAAACAACAAATTTTGAACAATTGCGTCGAGACAACAATATTACAAATAATTAAATGTCTCGTAAGACTAAGCTCTTTATAAAACTTAAGCTAAAAGAGTTGGTGGTAAATTTAATAAAACTCCAAGAAAGTTACAATTAAAATCATACTAATTTAAGGTTTTAAGATGTGCGCAGAAAGAAGAAGACAAATGAAAAAAAAAATATTTCGTTTGATCTAAACTTGATTTCTGAAGATTTTTGCTGCTGTTGTGAAGGATATTATTGATATCTGTGTTTCTGAAACAATGTGAAGAGAAACATAGTTCTGAGCAAGGCTCAATACTCTGATTATTCGGTAACATCTTAAGATTCATTAAGTGTTAAATTTATGGTAACAGTTTATTTTTCCCCAACAAATTTGTTTCGATGATCAAAAAAAATTAATATTTAAAAAAAAATCACGGAGAAAGAATTCCTTTTTAGATTTTAACGCCATCAGTTCTTTAACTGTTGCTACATGTACCCCAGAGATATCACGCTGAAGTCAATCGGGCTGTTTATGGCAAGGTGAGAGGCAGGCTGCGATTTATGATTGAAGATTTTTTGGGTGTTCTTAACACGACAAACCTACGCCGGCGTGATCTTCTCCTGGTACCGAAACCAAAAATGTCTGCTAATTTAATCTCACAGTGCGGAAAAAAAAGGTTGGTTTGGAGGGGGAAGGGGGGGGGTAGTTCGACCAGCACTGTAATCGGGTAGTCGAAACAGTACATTGGCCGATGGACTATAAACTGACTGATTGATATGGTACCAACTATTGGTCATTTTCCTGGTCACTGGATGTGATCAGTTCTCGTGTTGTCCGCTTGTTGCCCTGACACATCTTAGCTCGCAGGCGAGGAGTTTTCTCTTCTCGGGAGCTTCATTCGGGGCCAAGTTTTGCAAGCTGCAAATATATACGATTTAAAATAAAGACAATGTTTCTTAGAATGACCTCTGTCGCCATCTATATGCGGGCACGTCTCGGTGACGGTGCTATTTGGTACATGACTTTTTTTTTCCCTCAGCACTCTCGCTGCCAATGTCTCTCCACTCACAGCAAAAATGCTTCTCTGATATTTGAATGTATAGTTCTTTTGTTAGCAGCAAGGAACAAAAACTTTCGATTATTTTATTGATGTTGTGAAATTGGTTACATTTAGTTTGGATGTGCTACAAGGAAAATGAATGTATCCACTTTAGTATCAGTTCCTTTTAGTAAAATAATTTAATGTGGATTTCTTGAGTACAAAGTGTTTTATTTGTGTGCTGAAAATGTACAATGCAATCAAAACACATTTCCATTTGTTTGGAACAATAAAAGAATCTTATCTTACCTTACATAATATATATATATATATATATATATATATATATATATATATACATATATATATATATATATATATATATATATTGAATGTATGTATGGCATCTTTCCGTCTACGAGAGACGATAGATTTATCGAATGCGATGGAGCAGTGTTTTCTGGCCTTTCTCTGCGCTCTCTTTACAGCTGCTTCCGCCATGTAGAGCTCCTCGGCACGTAGCGATATATATATATATATATATATATATATATATATATATATATATATATATGTTATGGGTAAAAGATAAAATAGTAATATATAGTCTACATCAGTGCTTCCCAAATTGACACATGTGTACCAGTGTCTATAATTTTCGTAACACCGAGTACCCCTCGTTAAATAAATAATAAAAAATCCATATATTTTAATAACAATACAGCGAAAACCACCACCAAACCCTTCCTGTACCCGCATGGGTACACGTACCACACTTTGGGAAACACTGCTCTACAGCTACAATCTTAAAATTATGTTAATATTCAAAACGTTTCCACGTTTGTTCAAGAACACCGTATCATTGGTACTACATACATGTTTTAAAAAAAAACAAAAAAATTTAATTCAAAACAAGACTTTTGGTTAGCACATTTGTGAGACTGTGGGGCAAGTTGTTAAAAAATCATTTTGTTAGCACACAAAATAGATGACAGTCATGTTACTCACCCCCTCGTGACCTTGCTGTTAACCCCACCTCCCTGTTACCTTAGTGTTGACCTACCTTCTTCTAACCTTCCTGTTAACCAATCTGCCTGTGACCCTACTGTTTATCCACCTTCCTGGTACCTTACTGTTTACCCACTTTCCTGTTACCTTACTGTTTACCCACCTTCCTGGTACCTTACTGTTTACCCACCTTCCTGGTACCTTACTGTTTACCCACCTTCCTGTTACCTTACTGTTTACCCAACTTCCTGGTACCTTACTGTTTACCCACAATTCCTGTAGCTTTCACATCCTAAGATTTTTCATCGCGTCTAATCTTCATCGTCATGTCCAAGTTTTCTTTTAACCGATGCGCCTTCTAATAAGTCTTGTCAGATAGCAGGCGCATTAAAAACATACCTGCGGTGATGCGAGGTAATTTGAAAATAACATTGGAGTTGAAAGGGTGGTGAGTGGTTGGGATGTATGGTGGGCAGGCTGTGTGATGGGATTCTGTGGGAGAGGATATGAGTGATATTACGTATATTTGTACCCTCCCTGTAATCAGATTTAGGAATCGATGGTACGCGATCATGAAGAATATCTATTTTTAAATATGAGAATATCGTGTTATCTTTTATTTGATGAGAAATTAAACGCTATCAATAAATAGTGTTGTAAATTTCCGTAACAGCGATAAGAGCTCATTTGTATTACAATGAGGCTGTTATAGAGAGCTCATCTGTCTCACAATTAGGTTGTTGTAGAGAGCTCATCTGTCTCACAATGAGGCTGTTATAGAGAGCTCATCTGTCTCACAATGAGGCTGGTATAGAGAGCTAATCTGTCTCACAATGAGGCTGTTATAGAGAGCTCATCTGTCTCACAATGAGGCTGGTATAGAGAGCTAATCTGTCTAACAATTAGGTTGTTATAGAGAGCTCATCTGTCTCACAAGAGGCTGGTATAGAGAGCTAATCTGTCTCACAATGAGGCTGTTATATAGAGCTCATCTGTCTCACAATGAGGCTGCTATAGATAGCTCATCTGTCTCACAATAAGAGGGATGAGTATTATATATCAGTTTGTTGTTGTTAATAATTAAATTTTAAAGAAGTGTAAAAAGAAATCACACTTTTTGTTAAATAAATTAACATAATTTACACAAGAAAGATCTTTAAAAAGAAAGACTGCGTGATTGTTACAAGGTATTACATCTGAAACAAATAAATGTTCACATCCACTTTTAAGTCAACATTTCTGGTTCTGGTTCTGGTTCGGTACGTTGCTGCATCCATATACTGGCATATGTGCAACGGTTGGGGAAGCGATGTTGCCAATCTAACGGCCCCTATTAGTGACTTTGATATATCTGAGTTGTTAGCGAAAGTTCTATTTTTCTAACGGAAATGTGTTCGAACACAACTTCTATTAATAAATTTATAAAAAAATAGAAGCTGAACTCAGGTAGCGAGTACTAGTACGACTTCCTGTTCCCACCGACTCAAGGTTCTCAACAACGGTGTACGAATCTTCAAGGCAAAAACTCTAACCCGCCAATTCACCGCCTGTGTCTATATCCGTGCGCACCATTCAACACACGCGTACGCACCATTCAACACCTACGCGCGAAACAATAATTTTCAGCAAGCTAGACCAGACCCCGTTTAGCTTCCTATAGGTGAACATTGCCGTCTATAATTAAACTGGTAAGAACAAAAAACTACTCGTTGAACACTGCACGAAGCAATGGAACAAACAATAAAATGTCTTCTAGCTGAAGTTAATATGTGTAACGTGGTTTCTATATTGTTACTCTATTTATTTAATAGCTTATCACTTATAACTGTCCACCTCCACCCAGCGCTCTTATTAATTATTACGATACTTATTGAAAGCATGAGGAAAATTCCAAAATGGCTACATCACTATAATTTATGCACACAATGCGTTTCACAATATGAAACATATCTCCATATTGAAGTAAAATAAGTGTCATAACTTTCACAGCTTCACTTATTAGCATAATATACTCAAAATGGATAATGGCTAATCAGATGCCATGAGATATATATTCCAATCAATGTAAGAGCAAACGAAGCAGCCTTCGTTTTTCTTGTATGAATCCCTTTTCTTATGTTCTTCTGCGCATGACATTTTCACATATCCCTTCCTGTTCATACTAAATTACGAAACAATACAATTTGAGTAGTAATAATTGAGCTGTTACAATATGTAAATAGAATATTTAAACGTGTTTTTTTTTGGGTTCTAGTTCATTAATGCTAAGAACTCGTTTACTTTAAGTTTACTACAGAAATAGAACAAATTAATGTGGAACCTAAACATTTCCCTGAATAAACGCACGAGCTAAACCAATAATAAACTCCCGATATTTCATCTTTAGACTTTCACATTTAACCAGCCCCGTTTGTTTCCAACATCCGGTGCCAATGGTTTGTGTGTCACGGTATGTTTTAAAAACCAATTTTTTTCCGCTTCCCGCTGATACTCGTTCTAATGATGCAACCTGTTCCACCTCTCTCTCTTCTTTAACACATTCTTAAGTGTCATGGTCAAATGGCTCATTAAAAAGAACTTAATGGCTCATTAAAAAGAACTTAATGAATCATTACAAAGAACACAGTGTCTCATTAAAAAGAAATTAATGTCTCATTAAAAAGAAATTAATGGCTAAATAAAAAGAACTTAATGGGCCAATAAAAATAACTTAATGAATCATTCAGAAGAACACAATGGCTCATTAGAAAGAACTAATGTTTCATTAAAAAAAATTAATGAGTTATTAAAAAGAACACAATGGCTCATTACAAAGAACTTAATGGTTCATTAAAAAGAAGTTAATGAATCATTAAAAAGAACACCATGGCTAATTAAAAAGAACTTAATAGCGATTTGCGAAAAATTTATTTGAGATCAGTAAACTGACTCAGACCAAAGGGCAGACAACATGGTCTCACACTTTCTTTGATTTCAAGTTCTAGTCCCGCGTTCACACAATCATTTCAGTCAGCCTTCTCACGTCACTCGAATTTAATGTTATATGGTGATGTCAACGAAACAAATTATTATAAAATATGACACCCAGTGCACTATATCGAACAAGTGGAGTAAAAGGGGGGCGGGTGTGGAGGGCGGTGCGCCCCTGAAGTTACTTTTTTTCTTTACATAGAAGTGGGCGGCATTTTGGGCGCAAACGACGCAAAGCATAATTTAATTTGACAATAAATTACGACTCATTATTATGTGATGTTGGAACTGCGGCCCACGAGCACCCACTGTGCGGCCCGCGAAGTAACATAATATTATTTATTATAATTATTTTCTTAATAGCTTTCCTCCCTGTCCTATTTCCTTTCGGCCCGCCTTAAATTTAGAGTTGTGCAGGCCTGGGCAAAATTATAAACAGTGTATTTGGGCTCTTTAAGACTGACCCAGTTTAATCGAGATATTGGGGCCGAAAAAAAAGGTGAGCATTAGAGCAACAATAAGTAAAAGCCTTCAAATAGTGCAGGGGTGGGCAAACTTTTTGAGCGGAGCGCAACATTGACAGATTTAGAGCTATTGGGGGGCTTGCGTGTATATTATGTCCATTTTTACATGTCAATAAACATTTCTCTATATTAAAATCGGTAAAAGTCAAGGACTTAATAAGAAAGAAATTTAATTAAAAATGTTGAAACAATCATAACGGTACATGAACCTCTGTAAAATTCAACAAAAAATCTTAAAAACAAAGTAATTAAAAAAATTTCGAAATGCCTTCGAGAGCCGCATAATTTCAGTTGCCGGGCCGCATGCGGCCGGCGGGCCTCAGTTTGCCCACCCCTGGCATAGGGGATAGTCACCAAAGAGCAAAATTTGAGAGCTTTTTTTTCTTGTGATGGCGTGGGATGACTTCAAATAACAAGCTCAATGCTGTCCTATGTGGCGTCAGTGCTGTCCTATGTGGCGTCAGTGCTGTCTTAAGTGACGTCAGTGCTGTCCTATGTGGCGTTAGTGCTGTCCTATGTGACGTCAGTGCTGTCCTATGTGGCGTCAGTGCTGGCCTATGTGGCGTCAGTGCTGTCCTATGTGGCGTCAGTGCTGTCCTATGTGACGTCAGTGCTGTCCTATGTGACGTCAGTGCTGTCCTATGTGACGTCAGTGCTGTGCTATGTGACGTCAGTGCTGTCCTATGTGGCGTCAGTGCTGTCCTATGTGACGTCAGTGCTGTCCTATGTGACGTTAGTGCTGGCCTATGTGACGTCAGTGCTGTCCTATGTGACGTCAGTGCTGTCCTATGTGACGTCAGTGCTGTCCTATGTGACGTCAGTGCTGTCCTATGTGACGTCAGTGCTGTCCTATGTGGCGTCAGTGCTGGCCTATGTGGCGTCAGTGCTGTCCTATGTGGCGTCAGTGCTGTCCTATGTGACGTCAGTGCTGTCCTATGTGACGTTAGTGCTGGCCTATGTGACGTCAGTGCTGTCCTATGTGACGTCAGTGCTGTCCTATGTGACGTCAGTGCTGTCCTATGTGACGTTAGTGCTGGCCTATGTGAAGCCAGTGCTGTGCTGTGTGACGTCATTGCTGTCCGGTGTGACGTCATCGCTGGCCTATGTGACATCAATGCTGGCCTATGTGACGTCAGTGCTGGCCTATGTGACGTCAGTGCTGGCCTATGCGACGTCAGTGCTGGCCTATATGTAACGTTCAATAAATCTAAAAAAATATCTCTATTATAATTGCGTTGCTTTGATTTGATGCCGCGACACGGGATTCGTTATCCAAAAGACGTGGGCTCCATTGGTCTTATAGTAAATCCACCAATGAGATTAGGACTTTGAACATTATCACGTGTTTGCGCGCAAATTTTACCTTGGTGTGCTACGTAGTCGGATTAAGACGTTCGAGGCACTGGGTAAAGTCAACATAAGGACACTATCTATGGACACTGAATAGACAGCTACGTGATTGCAGTACGCCAGAACTGGGGTCCCTTGGGCCATAAGTATTGAGCACGTAGTACGATGGCATTATAAAGAAGACGAAATAAAACAGTGAACCAAAACGCTTTCAATGCTAGTAATTTTGTTCTTTAAATTAAAAAAAAAATCCAGAATTGACAAACCGATTTTTTTAGTAGTTGAGCCCGGATCTCAGCATATAACTCGGCGCCACAGCTCACTCGGCGCCACAGCTTACTCGGCGCCACAGCTCACGCGGCACACTGGGGGCATAGGAAGTATATATTAAATGCTTTTTTTCCAACGGAAATAGATACAGCACCTTAAAGAATAATGTAGAAGTTTAAACAACAAAAATAGTTTAATGGTTTTTAAAGGTTTAGTAAATGTTACTAAACACAATTACAATTTTGTAACAAATTTTTAAAAAATGCATATCATTTCTCTGTGTAGATTAACTCAATATACTACTAAATTCAGGCATGCGCAAAATTGAATCCTAGTTTAAAAAAAAAATATAACAAATGTATTCGGGGAGGGGCTCAATGAGCCCCACCCAACCAGTCCTCTCCTCCCATTTTGGCTTGGGAGCCATCATAGCCCCTAAATTCCTTCGTCCTTGTTTCCGTTCCGGGACAACTTAAGTACATATGACAGAGATATCATGTCAAGGTTCCCTACGTCCAGGCGTGACCGTGCCAAAAAGTTTTATATATATTTATGTGTAGTGTTTTAATGGGGAATAGTGGGGGGGGGGGGGGGAGTCGACACATTTAATGTCTCGTCACGCCACTGAACACAACACAATTTAAAAAGACACCGTATTAAACTGCATGCTGCTGTAAAACACAAGAAACAATTATTTTCATTATATATATATTTTTTTTTCCTAAGGTCATCCTAACCTTGAAATCATTTCCAGACACATTAATTTTTTCCTATGATACCTCAACAAAACTGTTACTGGGAGATGAGCTCATTCAAAGGTTCCATTGAGTCCCCTGGTTCCCTGTTACATGGATTGATGTGAAAATACTGTTTCTGGAATGACCGCTGTGAAAACATCATGACTTCATGCAGACTGGGGAGCCCGACATAAATCTTCCCTTAACGCATAAGAATAGGCAGGAAGTGCAGCGAATAACAAGACATAAAGACATCCCATAAATACATAATTTAGAAGCCACACAAAAGAAATGACGTATTGATTAAAAAACAAAACAAAAACAACCACAAAAGAAAGAAACGAAACGAGCCAAAGATGATGCATTTCGAACAACCAATTAGATCATTTGCCTCCAGCATTAGCATCGATTCTCGGCAATTCAAATTGGCGCTGTTTAATTGGTTAACTCTTTTACAACATACAACATCCATATTAAATCAATGGCCTTGGAGTAATGATTAACTCGTGGCTGACTCCAGATTTTCCTATCTATCTATCTATCTATCTATCTATCTATCTATCTATCTATCTATCTATCTATCTATCTATCTATCGATCTATCTATCTATCTATCTATCTATCTATCTATCTATCTATCTATCTATCTATCTATCTATCTATCTATCTATCTATCTATCTATCTATCTATCTATCTATCTATCTATCTATCTATCTATCTATCTATCTATCTATCTATCTATCTATCTATCTATCTATCTATCTATCTATCTATCTATCTATCTATCTATCTATCTATCTATCTATCTATCTATCTATCTATCTATCTATCTATCTATCTATCTATCTATCTATCTATCTATCTATCTATCTATCTATCTATCTATCTATCTATCTATCTATCTATCTATCTATCTATCTATCTATCTATCTATCTATCTATCTATCTATCTATCTATCTATCTATCTATCTATCTATCTATCTATCTATCTATATACCTACCTACCTACCTACCTACCTACCTACCTACCTACCTACCTACCTACCTACCTACCTACCCACCCACCCACCTACCCACCTACCTACCTACCTACCTACCTACTTCCTACCTACCTACCTACATACCTACCTACCTGCCTGCCTGCCTGCCTACCTACCTACCTACCTACCTACCTACCTACCTACCTATCAACCTACCTATCTATCTATCTATCTATCTATCTATCTATCTATCTATCTATCTATCTATCTATCTATCTATCTATCTATCTATCTATCTATCTATCTATCTATCTATCTATCTATCTATCTATCTATCTATCTATCTATCTATCTATCTATCTATCTATCTATCTATCTATCTATCTATCTATCTATCTATCTATCTATCTATCTATCTATCTATCTATCTATCTATCTATCTATCTATCTATCTATCTATCTATCTATCTATCTATCTATCTATCTATCTATCTATCTATCTATCTATCTATCTATCTATCTATCTATCTATCTATCTATCTATCTATCTATCTATCTATATACCTACCTACCTACCTACCTACCTACCTACCTACCTACCTACCCACCCACCCACCTACCCACCTACCTACCTACCTACTTCCTACCTACCTACCTACATACCTACCTACCTGCCTGCCTGCCTGCCTACCTACCTACCTACCTACCTACCTACCTATCAACATATCTATCTATCTATCTATCTATCTATCTATCTATCTATCTATCTATCTATCTATCTATCTATCTATCTATCTATCTATCTATCTATCTATCTATCTATCTATCTATCTATCTATCTATCTATCTATCTATCTATCACAATGTCGCCCCCAAATGAATACCAACAGGACACTGACCCAAGGCTCGTCTCTCCGTGTCAACAAGTCCACACCGTGTCGTATGTATCAATGTCATACTTACTTAAATGATAAAATTTTCCAACACTACATGGTTATTTAACAAGCTAATCCTGTGATTCACGTCGGCACCCGTGACTACGCTAAAAAGAAGGATGGAAAAACAATGAAGCAAAGCCCCCACACCCCCAAACCCCCACATCACTCTTTAAGTTGGTCCTGTATTGAAACCAGGGCGGGAAACGGAATCTTTTGTCGTTAGGAAGCGAGGACAAATGTCGTTTTAATTGTCATTGGTCTGGCAGGTCATAGGGGATCAGTTACCTTGACTACAATAGTGCATCGTGACGAGGTCATCTTGACATCTACTGATGCAGGTCACATTAAGTGGGGCGGTAGTTGATGGGGCTGGGGAGATGTCCTCGGGCGCCAGACTACCGGGGGTGCCAAAATGGGCTTTGGTAGAATTTAATGGATGGAAATAACCGGTGTCAGAGTTGAAGTGGTGTAAAAAAAGAATTGTGTCTCTTGGCGCCAAACACTCTAGCTACGCCCCTGCCAGTGGTCCACCCAGGTGTCGCTTTTATCTTTTTGTGGAGGGGCGTCATCTTAGGACAACTTTAGAGTTTCTGTCGTAAAAGGGAGCCCGGCAAATAACACTAGTTACCCCCACTAGACAGAGAATCTATCGGCACCAAAACTTGCGACCAGGACCAGCTATAATGTCATTATTATGGGAAAGTAGGGCTGAAATTGAGGGCGCATGTTGCTCAGAAGCGGAAGAGGGGCTCGATCAATATTCGGAACAATAAGATATTTTTAATAAAGTAGTGTAAGTATCTAACAAGTTTAGCTTTAAATAAACAAATCATCGAATATATCGAGCTTAGCGATACTTCATAGATTCCAGTAATTGTAATCGTTCAAAAGCATCCATTTTCTCTTCGTTTTTTAAAACGTTATAAAAATGAGAATCTGGTCGCATTCTATCAAATTCTAACTACAACTAACGCCCACTCCTCCTCTCCCCCACCCCCGATCACAAGAGTCACTCTGACTAAAACTAGTAAGCCGCCCCCCCCCCCCCCCCCAAATCACATGAGTCTTTCTAACTAAACTA
Organism: Omphiscola glabra; assembly: GCA_964017045.1. Lineage (NCBI taxonomy): Eukaryota > Metazoa > Mollusca > Gastropoda > Lymnaeidae > Omphiscola > Omphiscola glabra. Next base: position 17,073,692 of record OZ024798.1, on the reverse strand, counting down.
GCATCAACAACTCATCCGTCATATTATTTGACTGAGTGCAAACCCACGAAACGATGATGACTTCATTATTCGATGTTTGTTTCTCTCATGATGACATCGGTCCAACTTCACTGAAGCTATCTTCCATAAATCATTTATTGTCTTTTCTGTTGAGCAGGTCATCATTCATCTCAAGCTGATTTTCTCCCTTCGTCCTACATTTCGACCAATCAAAGATTGTGTGAACTGCGCCGGCTGCCTACTCTTGATGTCTGATTTTTTGAAGGAAAACAAATTTTTATTTAAAAAAAAAAAAAAGATTAAAAAAAATATATTTCTTGATGAGTTTATTTCTCATTGTCTGGCAGCAGGGCTAAACCTTGTTTACCTCTTTGAACGCTAGGTCACGTTGACAATTCAAACGACAGCAGACGACTCATGTAACATCGTCTTTATTTACGGTGCTACAGTTAGCTGCTTTTAACCAGGACAATCATTAGAAATGAATACCACCCCACCCCCACCCCCCAAAACCGGTTTTCCATGACAAGACAGGCGCAATAATTAAAGATAATTAAGACCGCATGTGCGCCGTATACAGTGATTAGAATATTTAGTGACTTCACTTCTAGTGAAACATGGACGCAATGAAACAACGAAGGCAGGGTACAGTGTTTAGAATAGTTTGGTGACATTCATGTCTGTTAAATTAAGCCGCAAGGGGGCAGGTCGACTCGGGCGGGTGACCTGCTTGTAACAACAAAACCCACATTCACCTCCGAGTTCGTGTGACCTTTGAACTTCGTCCGTAAAACCTCCCCCCCCCCCCCAAACCCCACCCACCGCGAGGTTATCATTCGAAACACGGTCTTTAAGTTTCAAATAAAATGGCGAAACATAGTATATTTTAAACTTCATGCTTAAATGAACATGTGATCAATTTTATACACGATAAACAGCTGCTGTCTCCATGTCTTTTGTGTGTTTTTTAAAACTTATATTGACACTGCAAATGCAAACAAAAAATTTGTTTGAAAAAAAAAATTAAGTGTGAACGATTCTGTTCGATGGACTAACATTTTACTAATCAAAGTTCGTGCTTTAATTACGACTCTTTATTGCGAGGAGAGGGGGGAATTCCCCCTCCCAACCTGGAAACGCATCTCATCCGATTCCCCCGTCGGTTGCCATTGTAATGAATTACTTTTCACCAAGACCCTTCACGCCTGTTACATGCGACCAAACTGTAAGAAAGCAGGTTCACACATTACGGAATGGAGACCGTCGGTTGTCATTTCACCAAGACCCTTCAGGCCTGATGCATGCGACCGAACTGTAAGAAAGCAGGTTCACACATTATGGAATAGAGCCCGAGACACAGTGAAGCTGAGTTATCTGGTATGACTGAAAGACTTTTTTTTTTATGGCGGGAATAAAATGGTACGTGGGGCGGCGTGCGATTGACGCGTGGATGGACACAACAGCTCAATACGTCCAGCCTTATAAGTACTGCAGCAGTTCGGGACACGAGCTGATCATCCGTTGTGTGAACTTTGCTTCTGGTGTGTCCTGCTTCCTCTTCCCAACCGGCCCTCCACCCAACTTCACATGCTTTATATGAATAGTTATACTGAATGGAAAAAAAGACAAAAAACTGTCAGGCAGCGAGCTTTCGTGCGTGACATCTGAACTCCGTTCATGTCTATTTTTTTTCCTTGCGATGGCGATGCGACTATTTTGTTAATCAAGGAGCCGTGGTATGGCATAGGATTGTCTATTGGACTGTCTTTTACTGTCTGTAGGCCTACGGATTAAAGGCCGGGATATATAATAGTAAAGGAGAAGTTAATTTTTTTTTTGTGTAACACTAAGACTTGGACCCACAGGGCATTTTCTCCGAATACCCGGACCCGGTGTAACACCCAGCCACCCGGTTAAAACCGAGTAAACTTTTATTTATGTGTTACCCAGATCCTCAAACCCCCCCCCCCCCAAGACGTGTTACTGTAACGCTGTCACGTGACAGAATGAACGGGAGGTTACTCTCTGACACAGATTTTTAAAAAAAAATAATCTCAACACTCTTCTCCCGTGCTCTGCAGATTGTTGTTAGAGAACGTATGTTATTTATTTGGCTTTTGTTTGTTTTTGTTAACAAAACCAAAACCCTTTCCCCCACCACCACCCTCCTAGTTTACAAAATAGCAAACGCGAAGAAGAAAACTTTGGAGTTACCCACTCTTTGAGCCAACTCATACAAACAAAATAGTTTAAAACGTTTAACAACCACTTTGAAAATCTATATTTGTTCCTGAAGTATACAGATAACTAATTAAGGGCAATTATTATATGTATGTAAATAATTTTTTCTTTGATTATAAGAAATTGTTGCAAGAAGTCTAAATATAGATGTTAAGGTCCTTAATTGTATCCAGCAACCAGCAAACAGCATTTCATCTATAAGAGGGATGACACTAGGAGCGGACATTTCTTTATGTGCTCGGTCCCAGGTACTGTAGAAAAAGCTTGGACAACTATGTCTCAGGCTGAACAAAAATAAAAAAATAACAAACAAATAACCACTTCAGTAACAAGGTTTGGCTGGTTGCACGTACTCATAGCGTCCTTTCGTGCTAAAGCTAATAGGTGACAGCTATTCATAACGTCCCTAAACCTATGCGCTATGACGTGACAGATATTTATAGCGTCACATCGCCGTACAGCTGATACGTGACAAATATTCACAGAGTCCCTAAGTCGCGTAGCTGCCACGTGACATATATTCATAGCGCCCCTAAGCCGTTTAGCTGCGACGTGACATATATTCACAACGTCCCTAAGCAGTGTAGCTGTGACGTGACAGATATTCCTAGGGTCCCTAAGCCGTGCAGCTGCCACGTGACAGAAATTCATAGCGTCCCTAAGCCGTGTAGCTGTGACGTGACAGATATTCATAGCGTCCATAAGCCGTATAGCTGTGACGTGACATATATTCATAGCGTCCCTAAGCCGTGCAGCTATGACGTGGCGCAGGGAGACATCGCATGAAAGGGATGCAATCACAATAATGTGTTAACTCGGTAAGAAAGTCTCGTCAAGTAAAGAAAAAAAAATCCGTGGCGACGCGAGAGGAGTGATGTTACATCAAGTGGGAGCGTGGGTGTGGGTATGTGTGTGTAGAGGTATTTGGGTGTGTGTGGGGTATGTGGGAGGGAGGGTCTGGAACCTAAAATAGAAAATATTAGATAAAAAGAGATCTCCTTTGGTAGTCAGGCTATAAAGCTGTTGGGATAAAAGTAGTGGCGGGGGTAGGCAGAGACAAAAAAAGAAAAGAAATAAAGAGATGAAGGCACGTGGTGAGACTTTCAAACAATTTAGTCAATCAACGAGAGAAAGTCGACGATAGTGTAAGTGTTAGAACGAAAATGAGAAGGCGGGAGGGAAGAAGAAAGACACTCACACACATATATTGTTACGTACTGTTGTAATATTAGAGAATGTAATCTCTTATTTAATTAAATGGCTCGTTCTAAAACAGTGCACAAAAAAAGACGATACCATGTGTTTAATACAATAACAAAGATTTCGATACTTAAACCATGGCTAATTAGTATACTAATTACAATTAATAAATGTTAATTATGTTAATCATAAATTACGAAATCAAAAAGATATATAATTAAAGCTATTGATTTACAGTATAATGATTGGCTTGTACCGGTACAATGTTGAAGAAGATACAATGTTGTAAACAGGTACAATGATGAAAATGAATCTACACACACACAGTAAACAAATCTCTGTCTCGTAGCAAAGATATATAGCAAAAATAGCACACGCTCAAAAATATCTCTCGGCTCATCTTCCTCCTCTCCTCTCTCGGCGTTTATATAGCCTGTTTCATAGATACTTCTAGAACGGACTTACGCATTGTATTTCGTTCTCGATATTTCTACATAATTCTACAGAACTCTAATAACAATACAGACCATATATTTTAGTCAGTAGTAAATGAGGTCAAGGGAGACTATTTTAAGTTAGCCACACCCTTAAAGCGCTGCCGAACTTGGGAGTCAGCTTAAGTTCATTTACCCAGAAAAGATGACTGAAAAGTAAACGAGATGCCTATAACAATTATATATACAGAGAGAGAGAGACAGAGAGAGAGAGAGAGAGAAAGGCATGGAGAGAGAAAAAGGTACAGAGAGAGAAAGGCAGATAGAGAAAGAGGGGCCGAGAGGCGGATAGAGAGCGAGAGAGGAGAACGAAAGATGAAGAGAGTAAAGCATATTTTAAAAAAAAATAAGTTGTTATCGATAAAAGAAGAAAAGGCCACACGCCTGCCAAGACAGTTCTATCATGAGCGGCCAATGTTACGAAGTGATACTAATACAGGAATAAATAATGCTACGAAGTGATCCTAATACAGGAATACACAATGTTACGAAGTGATACTAATACAGGAATAAACAATGTTACGAAGTGATACTAATACAGAAATACACAATGTTACGAAGTGATACTAATACAGGAATACACAATGTTACGATTCTACTTCATACCCATCAACGAGAACAGTACCCGGTACGGACATGCAGGTCTATTTTAGCAGCTTTTGACCGAATTTCAATTTTATACGCGGTACTGACTTGCATTGAGGCCAGACATTGAATACACGCATTGAATTAAAGTGGGTCAGTGGGAAATATAAGTAAATATCAAGGGGACCCACATCAATCACATTGTGACAAATTCATCGCCGTGTGTCTTAATCATGCCGACACATCCATCGCATTGTTTATTAACTCAGCTCAACACACCCATTGAATTGTGTCTTATTCAGGCCGACGTGTCCATCGCATTGTGTCTCAATCTGTGGACACATTCATTAGTTTGTGTCCTACCCAGACCGATACATCCCTCACACTGTGTCCTATCCAGGCCAACACATTCATCAAAGTGTGTCTAAACATGTCGACACATCCAGTACATTTTCTCGTATACAGACAAACATATCAATCACATTGTGTCTTAAGTACAGAGACACATCGATCACAATGTGTCTCAGTATGCCGACACATCCATTATATTGTGTTCTAAAACAACCGACACATCATCACATTGCGTCTGACACATGGCCCACTCATCCATTACATTGTGTCTGACACAGGCCGACACATCATCACATTGCGTCTGACACAGGCCGACTCATCCATTACATTGTGTATGGCATAGGCCACACAGGCCGACACATCCATCACATTGTGTCTAACAGAGGCCGATACATCCATCACATTATGTCTGACACAGGCCGACACATCCATCACATTGCGTCCTACCCAGGCAGACACGGTCCTGACAAAATATATCCGCACTAACCAGAAAGTGGTCCCCATGCAAGACAGAAAGTGGTCCCCATGCTAGACAGGAAGTGTCCCCATGCTAGACATGAAGTGGCCCCCATGCTAGACAGGACGTGTCCCCATGCTAGAAAGTAAACATAGAAATAACACCGAGAAATCTCCCATTATGACGAATATGCCCGGTGTGACAGGAGAGCTGTACGTGATCGAACTGTCGCATGCAGAAAATGAGACGCTCACCGATAGAACTGATAGCTAAATGATCGATCAATCAGGGCATGGACTACCGTGATTGGTTATTTTATATTCGTCTTCTGTGTCGGGGCATTTAACTCTTATCTTTGCACGGTTGAATGATTTTGTAATCCCCGAGGCTTTACAAAAAAAACAGTTTTCCACTTATAGGGTAGAATTTCCCCTAAGTGTTCTAGGAACATCAAAAGTAAGGGGAGAAAACTGCTAGAAAACTACTAAATAAAGATGTGTTGGGGAATTTAGGTGAGGAAATTTTTTTGAAAATTGCTAATTAATAATGAATATTTACAGCTGTTTTAAAAATGAAAATCTGAAGTTAACCGTTCCAGGTGATCTTTTCAAAGTGTTTTGTTCATCAGCATGAGTAGCGCTACATTAAGGTAAACTCGGCAGTTAAAGTATGCCACTTGCAGTATTTGGTCAGATTAAAAGTTCAGCTTTAATTAAATCTTACAAGATAAGAGGAGAGACGTGTCGAAGGCCATCGGGAACTGGGTTTAGGGAGTAGTGGGTCCTGAAAATTTGGTGGACCTCAATAAATCTATTTCTACAATTTAAAATCAATTTTGGCGTGAAATAAATTCGATCCATCAATAGATCCTGATGTCTCTCTCTTTTTCTCTTTCTCTCTCTCTCCCCCTCTCTCCTTCTTTCTTTCACTCTCTCTATTTATGTCTAAAACTCTATCCACTCTCTCTCCCATCTCTCTTATTCTCTCCAACTATCTCTCTCTCTATCTTTCTGTCTGTCTCACTCTCCCTCTCTCTCTCTCAATTTCTGTCTATACCCCCCCCCCCCCCGTATTCACTCTATCTCCAACTATCTCTCTCACTCACCCTTTATCTTTATTTCTTTCTGTCTGTCTCCCTTTCACTCTCTCCCTCTCTCCTCCTTCCTCTCTCTCTCCGTATGTGTGCGTGTGTGGCAATCATGTTTCCCAAAATCTGATTACAAGTTTTAGAATTGTGTTTTCCCCTAGCGAGTGCACGTTGACTGTGTCCGCAATCCTGTCCTTGGCTGGAAAGCATGTTTTAAACCTAATTTTTTTGTCATCCATGTCATTACGCAATAATGTACACCGAAAGGGAAGTTAGTGTCATTTCGGCGTGTTGCAACATTCCACTGTTGATTCGTGAGTGTCAGTGATGTAGAGAAGTCCAGGCGGAATAATGCGCAACTCATCAGGTGGAGTAATGCACAACTCATCAGGCGGAGTAATGCACAAGTTATCAGACGTCTGGGTTGTCTACCATTTTTTTTTGGATATTTTCTTCATATTTAAATTCTGGTAAGTGTTTCTCGAATGCAAATTTTGTTGTACATCATACATAAATGAATGCGTTTGTATGTCCAGATGGTCTGTCTTATCTATTAAGGACATTGAATAGTTGTTTAAATTAAACAATTGGCTACTCGGGCCTTCATCAGTATTTTACTGGTATGTTACGTAGTCTTCTTTAATCCGCCCGAGGTCAGTATTAGCATTTTGAAGGAGAACCCTTGGTCAATATTAGACTCTTTATGGAGAACCCGTGGTCAATATTAGACTATTTATTGAGAGCCCGTGGTCAGTATTAGAATCTTAATGGAGAACTCGTGGTCAGTATTAGAATCTTGATAGAGAAACAGTGATCAGTATTATAACTTCTGATTCTGTTTAGTTTCTTGTTTTGAGTGCTAAAGAAGGCATCTAGCCAACAAGCTCTTTAGATTTTCTTGTCTTTTCATTGCATGATTGAACATGTCTCTACCAGTTCCTTCACGCCGCTTGAACGCAGTCCCTCCTTTATTGTACCCCTACTCTATATCTAGTCGTGTTTCCTTTTAAAAATTGATTCCCGCCAAGAAGAAAAAAGACATAAGAAGAAAAAAAGATCTAAGATTAAAGAAGATCTGAAAAGACAAGAAATCTAAGAAGTCAGAAGATCTAAGAAGACAAATGATATAAGAAGACAGAAAATGTAGGAAGATAAAAGATCTAAGAATAGAGAAGATCAAAGAAGTCGGAAGATCTATATAGATTAAACTTCTAAAAAGACAGAAGATCTAAGAAGACAGAACATCTAAGAAGTTTAGAAGATCTAAGAAGATAATGCTCTAAGAATAAAGAGGTCTAACAAGGCAGAAGATCTAAGAAGGCAGAAGATCTAAGAAAACAGAAGATCTAAGAAGATAGGAGGTCTATTTATAAAGAAGATCTAAGAAGGCAGAAGACCTAAGAAGACAGAAGATCTAAGAAGAAATGAGGTCTAGTTATAAAGAAGATGAATCAAAATAAGTAATGTCAGACTTTGCTTTTAAAACCTTTTTTTTTAAAAAGACCAGGTGACCATTGGCGTTTTTTTAAAAACCGACATGCATCTTTCTCAAGCTCGCTATCTCTATCCATTACGAGAGTAACGTCAGCGCTTGTCTACGCCGCTGAACTACCCCTCCTTATCATTTGTTCACGCTCCCCCACCCACCCCGACCCCCGGGTCAGTCTTTGCTGAGTAACTTATTAATACTCTAATGTTCACCAAAAAACCCATGTCTCTCTTTATGAAGTTATCACGGCATTACGCACTGGCACGTCGGAGTTTGTATACTACCCAACAGTTTGAATGTGAGTGTCCCAGCTACCGGTCCGTTTTGACTGTCAGCGTTTAAACTACCGTACAGTGTGTATGTCAGTGTTTAAAATAAAGCACAGTGTGCTTCCGGGTGCATTGGAATGTCAGTGTTAAACAGCCGGTCGATTTTTAATGAGCTCCAGTGTTTTAAACTGCCGGTACATTTTAAGGCCAGTGTTTAAACAACCGGTACATTTTAAGGCCAGTGTTTAAACAACCGGTACATTTTAAGGCCAGTGTTTAAACTACCGGTACATATTAAGGCCAGTGTTTAAACTCCCGGTACATTTTAATGCCAGTGTTTAAACTCCCGGTACATTTTAATACCAATTAACACCAACACATGTATAGACGTGATCAGCGTAATGATATTTTCTGTTAATTTTCTCAACATATTTGGTTCCGTCCATCTCAACCCCACATGTTATTCATATCGATACGATTAGATTAATGATCATTGCACATGCCCACGGGGGGGGGGGGGGGGGGGGGAGGAGAAGCCTAACACAGCAACTTTTATTTTCTACATTGCTGATAACATTTTTTACTAGAAGGAATAATTCTTCATTGTTTCCACAGCAATGAAGTATGATAAGAACACATGAACAAGTTATTCAGATGGAATGATAAAGCTGGAGTAATATAACAGCTACTTAAGAGTAACGTAAAAAGATAATGTAAATGTAATGAAAGGAAAAACGCAGTAATATCAGTTTCTTCCCCCCCTCCCTTTCGGGGAGACCTTAAGATATTTGCAAACCTTTATTACCTTGAAAATTAATCAGATCAGTGGAGCACTAGTCAGCGAGAACAAACCAAGGGCGTGAGCACGAGACTTTAGCCAATGAGTGCATACCTCGGAGTAGGCTGTGCGATGATCACTAAATCAGGAGCATTAGCCAGGGAGCGCCATCTAAGGAGACAATTCTCCAAGTGCAAGACAGGAAGCCCTAGGCACTTGAGAATATGAGCCCTTTCAAGGGAGCAGATGCACGGAAGCCCTAGGCCTTTGAGAACGCGGGCACTTTCCAGGGAGTAGTTACAAGGAAGCCCTAAGCTCTTGAGAAAATGGGCACTTTCCAGGGAGCAGTTACAAGAGGAAGCCCTAAGCACTTGAGAACATGGGCACTTTCCAGGGAGCAGTTGCAAGGAAGCCCTAAACTAAATTGTCTTTAACAGCGACATGTAGGTTGTAACTTGAGACCAACATAATCTAAAACAGCAGCATGTAGGTTGTAACTTGAGACCAACATAATCTAAAACAGCAGCATGTAGGTTGTAACTTGAGACCAGCATAATCTAAAACAGCAGCATGTGGGTTGTAACTTGAGACCAACATAATCTAAAACAGCAGCATGTGGGTGGTAACTTGAGACCAACATAATCTAAAACAGCAGCATTTAGGTTGTAACTGTTTTAAAAGTCGAAGCTATTATTCTATTATGGCGCGTTATTATTGTAAACGATGTGGTTGTGACGATTTGGTATGTTTCATTGTTTTACTGACAGCCCGAAATGACAAACACAGTGACCCCACAAGCCAATCCACCGTTCGTTAGACAATTCAGAGCACAGATCTAAACCTCGGTTCGTGACTCCATAATTGGAAAACTAGCCCCCGAAGCAATCTGCATGTTTCCAATTTCTGTTTCCCCTCAAACTTCATTAAGTGAAAAAAAAACAAAACAAAATAAAGCAGACTGTAAGTGGAAATATCGATACCTCTGTAGCTGCAATGACAGATTTGGACTGTGTAGTCGAAGTAATAACAACTCCAAGGTGTGTTTACTCATCGCATACAGTCAAGCTGCGAAGTCGATTAATTCAACAGAAAGTAACGAAGGTCTGACTGTTTTAAGTGCGAAATTTATTCGATACGACAACTTCGATATTAAAATTTAAATAAAATATTTTCGATATGACACCGGCATAGACATATGACGTCATTTATATGTTTAGTCCCACGTATAAATAATAATAATTTTTTAAAAAAAAGACTGATCTCCAATAACTGGCTACAGCATAACCACATAACATAACCTGGGACTAAAACTAGTCGATGCTATGCGTAGTGCAGACGCCAGAGAGGAATTGCAGAGGGATAGTTTTCATGTCAGCTGGTCCCAACGGTCCAGAGACTAAGGGACATGATGATGGTGATGATGATGATGAACATAACCACGCATCCAAATCTGACTATAATCATCTTCTTGAATCTGTAGGGTCCCTTGACTTACGATTCCGGATGACTCCGTGAACCACGTCAGCGCTCCCAGCGTCATGAGAAAGTAGTGCGGCACCTACATCTCACGACTTGTCGAAAATGTATAAGCCATTGAACAGTTGTGGAGTGGGGGGAGGGTGGTGTGGGGGTGATGTGAGGAGGGAGGGGTGCTGCTGCTGGCGGGGGTTTATCACCCTTGGTTAGATCAAGCCTTTGCACGCGCTGCTGCTGTAGTCAACATCCGCCACCGACCTCATGTTTCTATCTGGAATTGGTGAGTGTGTGGAGCTCCCGTGTGGGACAATCTCTAGAATGGAACTACTCTCTGTTGTGAACTAAGTTCTACATCGGCTACCTTCATAAGGCGCGTATTAATTTCACGTAAGTTAAAAAAAAAATCTTTTTTTCTTCTTTTTATCTTCGGGTGCTGGTTACCTTTTTGATTTATTGTTTGGCGCTGAAATACGTGAGACTAATTTGCAAACAAAAAAAAACTAACTTTTTGATTACATTTCTTGTCAACGTCCTTCCTTATCACAACTACACGCCCCTTTTCCTATCTCAACAACACGCCACTTTCCTTATCCCAACAACACGCCACTTTCCTTATCCCAACAACACACCATTTTCCTTATCCTAAAAACACGCCCCTTTCGTTATCCCAAACAACACGCGTTTTTTCGGATGCAAGTAAAAGAATTCTTGCCTTTTAGTTAATTGAAACGCAGCGAACTATTTGGACGTCCAACTTGTTAAATGTGTGAAGAAGTTAACTACGACCAAGTGTCTAGGAGGTACATGTAAGACAAGTGTGATTCGAAGTTAAACGTTGTTTAAATACAAAGCACAATTTGTATACAGTCAAATATGTTAAGATGTCAGAAATATATGTTGTGAATGTATTAAAAAGTTTATATAAATTATAAAGACGACATTGTTTATAAATTACACCCGCTGAATTTGTTCCGAAGTTGCGTAAATTAAATGTGTTGTAGAAAATGCATCCTTTTAAACGTGCTTTGACAATTTACAGTGTTAAATGTGTTTAGAAGTCACATTAAGTTCAATATTTATAAGCGGTAACATTAACTTCAATGCTTGTTTTTGTTTTTTTTTTAATGTTTTTTTTTGTGTGTATGTTCTTTTTTTTTTACATACTGTTAGATGTGTTTGGAAGTTACATAACATATTTTGGCAAGATAAAAGGTTGTGACTTTCTTTATCTATGTTTGGACGAAAAAATGACTAAACAGAATTTAATTTATTCAGCCCATATTTGTGGCTCCCAGACAAACCAAAACACACGTGAATCATAAGGCCCCTTGCTAAACTTGTTTACAAGTCTCCCATTTCTCACCGATGACATGACGTCACGTGTTGTGTTGCCGATGTGGGGACACGGTAGAAGGTGTCTCTTGCACCTGAGATGTCGATATCGTATAACGGTAGTAGGTGTATGTACACCTCAGCGGGTGGTGTTACAAAAAAAAAATGAAAGTTAACTTCTCATTCTCTATAAACAATAGTCCTACAGACAGTCCTACACTCTACTCACCGGCATTTAAACAATAGTCCTACAGATTGTCCTAAAATTGTCCTAAACCCGACCCATGGCTTTTTCTTGATGAATAAAATGATCGCCTCCAATAAAAAGCAACTTGTTTTAAACCGGAGTTCAGCCATCACGCATGACGCTCGTTGCTTGGCAGCTCTTCATCCACCCCCACCCCCCAACTCAGTACTGTTAATATAAAACATGTTGAGTAGGGGGAGAGCTGGTTGTGAAAAGGAAGCAGCCATTCCAGAAGCAATATATGTATATATATATAATAGAATACATCTATGTCTGACTGATTTAGCGGATATATGGTTTATCACACGTTGATACAAGTGAACGTTCTAAGGTGAATGGATACAATGTCTTGCAGATTTACTTAGGCATCTGTGAAATGAATAGATTAACGGCCGTGTTAGGCTCATAACATAGATTAAATGACCTGTTGGCTGTGACAGCTGTTTGTTGACGAGGTTAAAGTGAGACGACCATCGGGGGGGGGGGGGGGGGGTTCTGTGAGGTTACGTTGCATGAACTGCTTTACTTGCTGATCCAACACATTCTCAATGTGACCTCAAGTATGGACTCGTTCACTATGTTGCCCAGGCCACTGGCTGTGAACGCGTCCAACACATTCTCAGTGTGCTCTCAAGTATGGACTCGTCCACTATGTTGCCCAGGCCACTGGCTGTCATCGTGTCCAACACATTCTCAATGTGCTCTCAAGTATGGACTCGTCCACTGTGTTGCAATGCCACTGGCTGTCAAAGTGTCCAACACATTCTCAATGTGCCCTCAAGTATGGACTCGTCCACTGTGTTGCCCTGGCCACTGGCTGTCAAAGTGTCCAACACATTCTCAATGTGCCCTCAAGTATGGACTCGTCCACTGTGTTGCCCTTGCCACTGGCTGCCATCTTGCAGGAAAATAAGTCAATGATATCGTTGAAAGCTTAATCCGGAAATCGGTGTAGGTAGAGTTACGATAACTGCAGTACCTCCTCTTGTCCATATCTGATCAACTAAGCATCAGCAGAGAATTTTTTTTTGGCTTTAGTTTGGTCATACGTTTAAGGAAAGAAAAAAGATTTAAAAAATAAAATAATTCTCTTATATGCGGAAGACTATATAGTTCATTAAAAGCATCTTATTTTTGAGATAAAATATAATAAGAACTTCAGCATACAGTTTTTAGTCAAATTTATCTGGAAAAATGATCTTCTAACAGGCTGACATACAAATTATCTTTAAAAAAAAACGAAGTGGCGTAAAATGCAAGCACCAGAATTGTTATTAGGAACGAACTTCAAACAGGAGCTTTAAGAAATATTTGTGGCATACATTTTAAAATTCTTGTTTTTAACGTCACTGGTAGTGACATTTATCGCACGCGGATGCGGGGGTGGGGGCTGCGCTATTTAGATTTAAGGCTTGCAAAGCATTTGAGGCACGGTATGCTATGATTTCAGTTTTGTGAATACACGTTATGATCAACCCTTTTGGGGGATAAAAATAATATATTTCTTAACAGTGGCATGCATTTTCTGATCCCTTTTGTTAATGGTACATTTTTCTGAATCTATCACTCATGAGTCGAACAGGTCCGAACGGTTGGCTAGACCCTTGATTCTAAACTCATGGCTCGGGGCTCCAATGGGTCGCTGAGAAATCTTTCCGTGGAAACGCCGGCTAAATGAGTGAAGTAAAATAAATTATATAGTGTTAAAGGAAATTGTTTTCATTTTTATCGCGGTTCCCAGCTGATTTTAAATTATTTCATAACAACGAATCTATTTTTGATGTGTTTTCTCCTACTAATTTATTTTTTTCTTAATGGGTTTGGCTCGCAGGGTCGTAGGTCGCTCTGCTTCTGTAACATGGGGACGCAACTAAAAAAAAAAATGGTTGGGACCTACAAGCTGGAGATATACATATATATATATTATATATTATTTTTAAAAAAAATATTTTTCAAACTTTAGATGTTTTCGCGTGTTAAAAAAAATGTTTTTAAACTCATATTACAAAAAAAAAACAAGAAAAAAAAACAAAAAAAAAAACACAAACATAATAATAATAAAATAATATATACGAGGGGACTGCGTTGAAGGCGTGTGAAGTAAACACAAAGTAGAACAAGATTATGTTTAGGGTTGAAGAAAAACAACGCTCGGACATCTCAACTGACATTTCGGCTTAACGCCTTCGTCAACAGACGATACGCGATAAGTAATAACAAATTATTTGAATTTTTTTTTTTTTTTTTTTTTTTGGGGACGTCAAAAGCATCGGTTCTGAAAACAAAAGGCGCAGCTCACCACGAGGAAGCCTTCAGCACACCTCGCAAACGTAAATTGGAAATACGAAGCTGTAGGTCACGCTTTGTTTATCAACACCATTAAACCCTCTCACAACTCTCTACGTGTTGTCTCACGTGACCTCGGCTTTTATCTTCCTCAGACTTTGAGTCTTATTGAGCGCATGTCGCCATTGTTAAAAAAATTTTTTTGTCTTCCGACCTTTTCTATGCTCTCTACGTCCAATGAATTATTTGTCTAGTCTCGCACCCTCTGCCCAACTTTGTTCGCGACGTCTCGCGCATTGTACAAAATGAACCATGACTTAAAAAAAAATAATTTTGAAAGTATTGGACTATTAAATTATTTATTGAATGGCAAAGAGGACTGTAAGTCGTAGAAATTATTTGTGTCTCATTAAATAAAAATAAAAATGTTTTTGAAGAAATGTAACGAAATTAAAAAAAAATACAAATAAACTTTAAAAGCTAACGTCTCCTCTGTTCTTCCTGTTCCTCGCAGCACCCCTGAAATGACCCCCCCCCCCCGAGGCGTGAGAGCATCCCAGGTGTGGAAACCCTTGTAATAAAATATTGTTGAAATAGTTTGTTGTAGACTTGTAAGACTGCATCCTTCCGTTACCCCATAACTTTCGGTTACTCGGTTCATCATAAGAGAGGGAAAGAGAGAGAGAGAGAGAGAGAAAGAACAGAGAGAGAGAGAGAGAAAAGAGAGAGAGAGAGAGCTCACCGTGAGAACGGTTACCTGTACTCAAATTGAAACTTAACATTTTAATTTGCCCTACTTTCAACAGCATACCCTCAGACCCCCATCTCATAAAAAAAAATTAAAAAATTAAAATGATAAAAAAAAAGTTCTTATTCCTAACGTCGTTAGCTCCATCATGAAAATATTCCAGTTCATTCTTTTTCGTTTCTTCACTTTTCTATACACCAGCAAAGTTTTCATTTTTTTAAAATCTCAGAAAATGACATGTGCGGGACAGAAAATAAATTAGTAGGTTTTATTTTGGTCTCTCCATATAAACATAATTATGTGTAAACAAACAATGTTAGGGGACCGGGGTGGGGTGAGGGAAGGGGGCAAGAAGTAGAAATTGGAAAAAGAAAAAGGGGCAATAAGAAGAAATGGCAATAAGAAGAGGATGACATAAGAAGATGAGGCAGTAAGAAGAGGAGGCAATAAGAGGAAAAGGAGCCAATAAGAGGAGGGAGCAAAGAAGAGAGAGTTCACATACAGGGGACAAAATATAAGGTTCAATGAGGGGGAGAGAACTTGAAGGGGAGACAAGGTATTGGAAGGTGTTGTAGTGTAGGGTATTGATGGGAGATGTAATGTAAGGGAGGTTTCCGGGAGAAAGCAAGGGATACTCGAATTCCTGCAGGTCCTTGAAATCGTAACATAAACGGCAGACGTCTTCTCCGCCCGATTCGAGATAGGCGCGTCAACCAGGTGGCTACCAACACCCGAAACCGTCCATGCCCACACTAATCTGGTGAAATGTAGCAGACGGTAGGAAGATGTCACGCCGGGGGCTATAAATAACCCCAACAGCATAGAGGATGTGATTTATATAAAGGGAAATCATCAATAAAATCTATTTTGAAAGACAACTCGAGGATGACATCTCAAAGTTATAAGTTTTTTTTTTTTTTACTTTCCATTTTTATTTAAAGTCATTGGCTAAAACACCTGGCAAAATTTGGTAGGTTGGGGCGGGGGTGGGGGTGTGGGTGCTGGGGTTTAGGGGCTGGGGGGGATTGTGACACAGCTTAGGGATCTAAAAAAACAACACTGTTTCAAGGCGTCTATATGAGAAAGGCTTAAAAAACACACACCTTCTTCTGCTGTCCCCCACCCCACACACACATTAGCAGAAACGTCTCGTTACATTAACTTGTTTCTTTGGAAGTACCAAAAGACTAATGCAACGGTCATTCGTTACTGAAAATGTTGTTGAAACTTTTAGGCTGTCACTTTTTTTCTTATTCATGCTTAAAATATGTTTGATAGCGGTAACTAAGTGTCAAGAGGTTTGGTGTGCAACTGTCTGGAATTTTAAAAAGAAGTATGTGACACTTCATGCATGTTGTCACACAGACAATAATAACTTCAATATATGCACAATATAAATATATATATATATATCTTTTAATTTTACTAGTATTTTACATATTTCCTAAAATATTTTTTCCGTCAAAATCTAATTTTTTAGCAGTAATGATACATACATTCTTTTACTGCCTCAAAACAAACACAGCTTCCGGCAATAGCATGGCATTCATGGCGAATTCCAAACACTTACGTTTTTTAAAAAATTTCTTGTTGTTTCTTTTTTTTGTCTTGTATGCTGGAGAAGGCTCTTGGGCGAAACATTGTCTTTTTACTGACCCGACTTCATATTTCAAGCTTCCACTTTGTTCCACTATTTCCTATATAACTATTACTGGATTATATTAAACGATATTACCTGGGTTAATACTGGTAGGAAAAGGAATTAAGTTGAAAGTATCGCAATGCTCAACACATACTATATTTTAATACAATTCAACATAATATGAGAAATAAAATGAGTTTTGGAATTAAAAACTAGATAAATATTTACTAATTTTTTAATCATAAAAAGGGGCTACTTACCCTTTCTTCCAGGCACAGTGCATGTAGCATATTAAATATCTTTAACATTAACGTAATTTGATATATTGGTATCGTCATTAACCATTTAGCCCAATGCTTTCATAGCTTTTCTAATATATTATCGGAACATAGTTAAGCACACAATTCTCACATCCAAAGAATAATGTCTTAAACAGTTTTCACTTCTGTGCCAGCCTTGTTAAAAAAAAAAAAAAGATATATTATTAATTTCATAAAATTTTACACCCATTTTACAATGAACGTAACTTTGCATAAAGTGGAGACAAAAAATATATGTTCATATTATGAATAAAGTCCTAACCAATATTTGTTCACGCCCATGAACTTTACAAAAAAATGTACCTCTCTTTTTAAAAAAAAAATATTTATAAACATTTTAATGTGAGTAAAACGGTTGGGTTTTAATAAATTTTTGAGGTATTGTGTTTTTTAAATGTACTTACTGTTTGTCTACGCCCTTGACCTGTATTTTCTTAATTGTTTTAACATATTTAAATCTATTTATACAGAGAGTACCATGGGTTTATTGAATGTACTTATAGAAAGATTATATCGGGTTTATTGAATCAATTTAAACAGATAATACAACTGGTTTATTGAATCGATTTATACGGAGTATACAATTACAAATATAAGATGTAAAACATGAATTAGACAAAAAGAAATTGTAAAATTCTTACTATTGAACAAAAGGATTTCTTTAAAAAAAAATTCGCTTTAAATTTTAATGAAACTAAGTTTCGTTTTGATACAATGACGTCAATGCTTTGGGTCCCTTTAAATCAGAGAATCGGGATATTAGCTTTGGGGTTAAAAAATAATTGATTTCTATGCTTTGTTTCTATGTTTTGTTTCTATGTTTTGTTTCTATGTTTTGTTTCTATGTTTTGTTTCTATGCTTTGTTTCTATGTTTTGTTTCTATGCTTTGTTTCTATGTTTTGTTTCTATGCTTTGTTTCTATGTTTTGTTTCTATATTTTGTTTCTATGTTTTGTTTCTATATTTTGTTTCTATGTTTTGTTTCTATGTTTTGTTTCTATGCTTTGTTTCTATGTTTTGTTTCTATGTTTTGTTTCTATGTTTTGTTTCTATGCTTTGTTTCTATGTTTTGTTTCTATGCTTTGTTTCTATGTTTTGTTTCTATGTTTTGTTTCTATGTTTTGTTTCTATGTTTTGTTTCTATGTTTTGTTTCTATGTTCATTAGAGTGAAAAATCCTTGTTCGCCAATATGAGTTGTGACATAACGCGGCAATTTTGTTATGGTCTACTCGCGAGCGATTCTGAAGACAATTTCATCCTTTGACATTTTGAGCATAATCAGTGGCGTCACTTGGAAGGAAGATGGCAGGGTGCGGAACGCATTCGGGATAGCCTCACCAAATGAGAAAAAAAAAGGGAAATTGGACAGAGCTCGATCGATTTGGTTCCATAACACATCTAAAATACACCAGCATTGCGCCGCCTGTCACCATAGCAGGTTGCCACAAGAGCAGGGTGACATCAGAGCAGGCCGACTCGGAGGAGGTCCACGGAGAAGTCTGAATGCGGTGACCATTGAGTTTTCCGCACTGGAAGACATCAACTCAAATGACTCCACTGAGCGGAAGAGAACAAATATATGCGACTAGTTGAAAATGACGTATAAAACCCGAGAGTTTCGCTCATGCTTGCTGCCAAGCCACCAAAAAAGCTGTAACCTCAATATGTTGGATGCGTTTCTAAAATACACTGGCCAGATGCAGTGCTGGCAGAAAATAATATATTTAGTTCAAAAACACGCTTTAAATATAATTTCATTTAGATCTATTGAGACCTCACTGCCTCAAAGATTTATATTTTAACCAAGTTCGTGGTAAGTCACCACCAATTCGCGAAGACTGCAATGCATCGCAGTAAGTTCACTTCGCTCCTTTATGAATGTGGTCACGACCTTAAGATGCTTGAGGATCTGTGCACTATAGCTACCGAGCTTAGTAATTAAGCGCATTTGAGTAGATTTTACAGGTTGGAGCTTTTTAGCGACAATTTTTGACAATCTTTTACTTGCTAAAATTTAAAAACAACAGCAAAAAAAAAAAAAAACAAGAAAATTGTGTTGTAAAAGTTTGTACCCAGTATTTCCCGGGATAGGAAAATTTCCCGCAAAGTCTTATGTTTACTATAAATCGTGAGGAACACCGGGAAACTTTAATTTACACTAAGCGATTGTTTGCCGATGCGGTCACCAAAGCGACGCCCCGTATACTGTTTTGTAACACTGGCCACATCTTTTACATTTAATGACGTTTTTGTTTACACAACGCAATGTTTACACTAAAACAGTGGTTCTCAGCCCTCCTAATGCCGCGCTCCTTTAAGACAGTTCCTCATGTTGTGGCGACCACCAACCACAAAATTATTTTCGCTGCTATACTTCATAACTGTAGCTTATAATGTATTTTCCGATGATCTTAAGCGAGTCCTGGGAAAGATTCGTTCGACCCCCAAAGGGGTCGCGATCCACTGGATGAGAACCGCTGCCCTAAAAAAAACCATGTGTGAATGTGTATATAAAAATTATTCAATTAGTATGTTTCACATTAATATTACAAAGGCATGCATTAAACTGGCGTCTGTTGCTGCTTTTAGTGCAGTCATGCGATGTGTTACCAAGGAAATGGGTTCCGATGAGAAAGTCTCTTAAGCTACTTTCCTCCACAATGAAATATTTTTTTAAAAAAGGATAACACTGTTTGAATGATTTTTCTATTAATGTTATTTGTACCCAGGGGCGTCATTAGTGTTGGTGCCTTAAGTGTTGGCGTCATTAGTGTTGACGTCATTAGTGTTGGCGTCATTAGTGTTGGCGTCATTAGTGTTGGTGTCACAAGGGTTGGCGTCATTCGTATTTGCGTCATTAGAGTTGGCGTCATTGGTGTTGGCGTCATTAGTGTTGGCGTCATTAGTGTTGACGTCATTGGTGTTGGCGTCATTAGAGTTGGCGTCATTGGTGTTGGCGTCATTAGTGTTGGCGTCATTAGTGTTGACGTCATTAGTGTTGACGTCATTAGTGTTGGCGTCAACCCCAAAAGACGTGAGAAGGAAACATAGAACTTGGGGTAATATCTTCTTATTTCTGTTGAAATATCAAACATTACCTTTTAAAGCTTTACTTTCACGGCCCTCAGATATGAAATCCTGTCAATCACTTCATCACGTCAATATTCTTCACCTTATTACTTTCAATTGACAAAAATCACAAGAAAAAGAAACTGATGGATTCGGTGGTGGATCGCAAATAGTTCTATATAAGTTTCAGTTTTTAAGGAAAAAAAAAATCAATCTCCTCTCACATGAAGCCACGACCCCCCCCCCCCCCACACACACACACATACATACACGCACGCAAACACACACACATAAACGCACGCACACACAAACACACACACACACACACGCATCGTGAGAAATGATTGCTGGGTTAATAAGAGAATGTTATCCATGCCAAGCATCCACTTCACGTGATTTGCTCGAAAATGTAAGACCTCATTCTGAGTTGTTGGTGCAAAGATACGATTCAGATGTTTTATCTGTGCTGGCTTCTTGCTCTTGTATTTAGATATGAAACCGACCCGAGCGAGCTCTGCGAAACTTGACATGTTTCATTTGGCGTCACCCCCTGTGAGGGTGGCATCCCCTGTGAGGGTAGCGCCCCCCTGTGAAGGTGTCAGCCCTGTGAGGGTGGCACCCCCTTGTGAGGGTAGCACCCCCGTGAGGTTAGCACCCCTGTGAGGGTAGCACCCCCTGTGAGGGTAGCGCCCCCTGTGAGGGTAGCACCCCCTGTGAGGGTAGCACCCCCTGTGAGGGTAGCACCCCCTCTGAGGGTAGCACCCCCTGTGAGGGTGTCACCACGTGTCAGGGTGAAATTTCCTGTGGCTATGTCCCCACTATGACGGTGTCACCCAACCTTTGAGGGTGTCACGCGGCCCGCCCCCCCCCAACCCCCAAGTGATTCCCCTATTTGTACCAGCAAATTATTTGATTAACATCCAACTACTTAATTCTCCTGTGCATTGCAAATTTAACCGCGTTTAATTGCAAAACATAGTTTTCCATTCGACCAGTTAGCACGCAAGACGCGGGAAGGTATTCCATAGACCCCTGGCATTGATGGAGAGCCTTCAATTGTGCTCTCATCACTCGCAAGTTCAAACTTTGGCTCTTAACAAATTAACATCAATGGAAAGCTCACGTTGCGCGTTATCACACGAGGGTTGCAGAGATGTTAATTGACTTAAGTAGAGAGTGAACACGTTTAAGTGTAAAGTCAGGTACATAATGTTACATTATGTAACGTAAATGAAGCGCCCGTAACGTCCGAGTTCATTGAAGCCTTCTGTTTAAGTATATTTTAAAAAATAAATTAATTAAAATAACGTTTTTTACCATACGTATATAAATTTCACTTTATAGCATATCGCGGATGAACCTTATTTTGAGAGATCACAGGGTTCACTGTAGATTCTGCTACATCTTTCATCTAGAAGTTTCAGTTAAAGCTTTCAGTTACAACAATAAGTTACAAATTTCAGTTACAACAATAAGTTCAGTTATAACAATACATTATAACTTTCAGTTACAACAATAAGTTACAACAATAGGTCACAACTTTCATCTTCAACTTTCAGTTCCCTGTTGGCAACCTGGCAGAGTATATAAAATTGGCAGTTGACCTCTTAGGACGTGGTCCGTTTCTTCCACGTTAAAACCACCCCGCCCTCTTTTTATTTCCCCAAACATTTCCCATCACCTCAACGAGATCCCCTTACGTGAACTGCAACCTCTTTTTACACCAGCCGCTCCTCAGACAACACACCCTCCTGAAGCCACCCACAACCGTAATTGTATTTCGAAAAACATGAGAACCTCGAGTGAACTCTTAAGTAGAAAAAAGATAAAAAAATAATTAGCGATTCTCACGTTGCATCCAGCCCCCAACCATCACGCCATATCTTCACATGTCCGTGTCCCATAGCTCACCATCTTATGACATGCCATGAAATTATCCCATTAAAGATGCAAATGGGGGAACATGGAAGAAATTATCTGGGATTCCAGACGATGTCATTGTTGATAATTCAAATAACAAAATAAAGTGCTTCTTGAAAATATTTAGCACGTGGGTAAATGAAAAAAACAGAAACATCAAAACGAAATGCTTTAAATATGTTATGTAAATATGCAAACTCTTTTATAAGGGGTATTCCACATAATATTCACTTGGAAAAAACACACCCAGTTATGTCATCAAGTTTTTTAGTTTTTACTTTAGTCCATTTATTTTTTAAAAATATCAAATATTTGATAAAGTATTTTGACGGCTTTCCTGGAACTTTCCTAAACATGTATGTGTCTGTACGTGCCGAAATTCTAGTGTTCATTCTGATAGCCATACCATTTTTCACCAGCCTGTGCTAAGTGGGAACAGTAAAGATGTATATTTGATTTAGTAGCCAAGCCAGGGAGTCTAAGTAGTCCAAACCAGCAACACCCCCCAACCAGCAACACCCCCCAACCAGCAACACCCCCCAACCAGCAAAACCCCCCAACCAGCAACACCCCCCAACCAGCAACACCCCCCAACCAGCAACACCCCCCAACCAGCAACACCCCCAACCAGCAACACCCCCAACCAGCAACACCCCCCAACCAGCAACCCCCCCAACCAGCAACACTCCCCAACCAGCAACACCCCCCAACCAGCAACACCCCCAACCAGCAACACCCCCCAACCAGCAACACCCCCAACCAGCAACACCCCCCAACCAGCAACACCCCCCAACCAGCAACACCCCCAACCAGCAACACCCCCAACCAGCAACACCCCCCAACCAGCAACACCCCCCAACCAGCAACACCCCCAACCAGCAACACCCCCAACCAGCAACACCCCCCAACCAGCAACACCCCCCAACCAGCAACACCCCCCAACCAGCAACACCCCCAACCAGCAACACCCCCCAACCAGCAACACCCCCCAACCAGCAACACCCCCCAACCAGCAACACCCCCCAACCAGCAACACCCCCCAACCAGCAACACCCCCAACCAGCAACACCCCCCAACCAGCAACACCCCCCAACCAGCAACAACCCCCAACCAGCAACACCCCCCAACCAGCAACACCCCCCAACCAGCAACACCCCCCAACCAGCAACACCCCCCAACCAGCAACACCCCCCAACCAGCAACACCCCCCAACCAGCAACACAGTCAAAAAAATAATTTATATTAATTAACTTCGCTTTTTTCCTGTGTTTAGGGCAAAATCATCGGACGGCTAATTGATCCACTTTCCGTCAACCTATCGAGCTGAAACTTGGCACACAGACTTGTTGCCTGTGAAAAGCATTCCTTCAAATTTTCAGCCCCACCACACACCCCCCCCCCCCCCCCCGAAATCTATTTTTTTCCCCTGTTTTCCAGTGGGAAGATAAAAGGAAATATAATGTAACTTATTTCAAGAAATACAATTCTTGATAACTGCGCTGAATGAGATTCTTTTTTAAAAAGTGCGTTTGGTGCATAGTATTTTCTTCTTCTTTTTTTCTCCTGAAATAGTTGGTAAAATAAAAATCTGAGGTGTCAAAGCGTGTGGGTCATTAGAATATTAAGAATAGTGGTCTGGAGTTCAATCCCCAACCAAAGACCAAATTAAAGCAGAAAACAACACCGGCTCCCCGGGTGGATGGGATCCGTTAACCTAGGGTGGAAACTCACCTAACACCGGCTCCCCTGGTGGATGGGATCCGTTAACCTTGGATGGCAACTCACCTAACACCGGCTCCCCGGGTGGATGGGATCCGTTAACCTTGGATGGCAACTCACCTAACACCGGCACCCCGGGTGGATGGGATCCGTTAACCTAGGGTGGCAACTCATCTAACACCAGCACTCCGGGTGGATGGGATCCGTTAACCTTGGATGGCAACTCACCTGACACCGGCGGCACCCCGGGTGGATGGGACCCGTTAACCTTGGATGGCAGCTCATCTAACACCAGCACCCTGGGTGGATGGGATCCGTTAACCTAGGGTGGTAACTCATCTAACACCAGCACCCTGGGTCGATGGGATCCGTTAACCTAGGGTGGTAACTCATCTAAGACCAGCACCCTGGGTGGATGGGATCCGTTAACCTAGGGTGGTAACTCATCTAACAACAGCACCCTGGGTGGATGCGATGTGTTAACCTTGGATGGCAACTCACCTAAGAGAAGGAAAATCTGAATAAAAAAACTCGGAGAAGGAGTCCCGTAGGCGGATACATTAATACAATGAAAAATTCCGACAACTTCTGCGACGCAACTGGTGCCAAGCTGTATCATTCATATATGGTATTCCTTAGGCTAGTCTGGTGCGTGGACAGTGGCGATTTGCTGTCTAAGGCAGGCCTGCACAACTCAAAATGTAAGGCGGGCCGTAATACGCTATGAAAAACTTGTGCAGGCCGTAATACTCTATGAAAAATTTGTGCGGACCGTAATACTTTATGAAAAACTTGTGCGGGTCGAAAAGTAATAGGAGAGGGGCGAAAGCTATTAAGAAAATAATATAACAAAGTATATTTCGTTACTTCGCGTGCCGCCAAGTGGGTGCTGGCGGGCCGTATGTTTGTGCAGTCCCTAAAGAATAAATCCCAGGTCCTGTGGATTTCGTCCTGCGAAGTCACACCATCGTCACATTGTGACGGACGGATGCCAGGGAAAAAAAAGTTGAAGGGCGTGAAACAAAATGTGCGGTTGCAAGCTTTGGATTGGGGAGGGGGGAGGGAAAGCACTAATATGGATTCTAATAAAGTGCATTGCTGGTATGCGTGTTTTGTCAAATTTTCAGCCCCACCCCCATTCATCTATATTACATTTTCTAAAGGATTTGTTCGGAAAACTATGTTTTTAGGGCTTGTTAAATGACTTACAATGTTCTAAAGTGTAGAGTGAAAACGATGGTGGTGGCAGGGCGGTGGTGGTGATGGTGTTTGTGGTGATTGTGGTGTTGGTGCTGCTGGTGGTGGTGATGGTGATAGTAATGGTAGTGATGATGGTGGTGGTGGGGTTAATGACGTGATATTATGTTTTGTTTACATGGGAACTTAAATAACGGCTGCCATTCTGGCCTAGACCCACATTTATTATCTCCCCTTCCTTAACTAATATCTGAAATAAAAAAGTATCGATTTTATGTCCTATGCAATAGTATTTTTTATAGTCCTATAAAGGTCAATATAAATAAGGGAGAAATTATTTAATATATATTTATTTAAAAACGTGTATATTATTCTGATTATTACCAAGAAATGTTTTATTTTGTACCATTCTGCTTTACCATTCTTCCCAACCTAATGGAAATATTTGGGATTTCACAATCACAAAAGTGATTTCACTTTTCCAAAATACACATTGGTCTGGGTTTATAATGATTGCAGCCACAAACAAC
This sequence comes from Omphiscola glabra, assembly GCA_964017045.1. Taxonomy (NCBI): domain Eukaryota; kingdom Metazoa; phylum Mollusca; class Gastropoda; family Lymnaeidae; genus Omphiscola; species Omphiscola glabra. The sequence continues at coordinate 17,048,254 of OZ024798.1, read as the reverse complement.
AACATCAGTTAGACACTACTAAGCATTAGGATAACACCGTCCATTAACCAGAATGACAGCGTCCATTAAGTTGGTTTAGGTTTTTTTACTGCTAATATGGTGTGGGATTTAAGGCACGAGGTTGGGTGATGGACCAGATTAGAGACCGCTGAGAAGTGGTGAGACAAAGTGTTATGGGGGCCATGTTCTGCTGGTTGAATGAATCAAGATGTAAGACCCTGAGAGGAGGTGAGACAAAGTGTTATGGGGGCCATGTTCTGCTGGTTGAATGGATCAAGATATAAGACCCTGAGAGGAGGTGAGACAAAGTGTTATGGGGGCCATGTTCTGCTGGTTGAATGGATCAAGATGTAAGACCTTGAGAAGAGGCGAGACAAAGTGTTATGGTGGCCATGTTCTCCGGGTTGAATGGCTCCAAGATTACGCCTCTTTTTTGTAAAAATTCCTCATATATTAAATGAAGGAAAGACATTTAGTTGAATTTAAGACCCGAAAAGTTCACACTAAAAACCGCGACTTAAAGAAGGTAAATAAATTTAAGTGTTAGAGCTTATTCAAAACGAAATTTGTTGTGTGTGTGGGGGGTGGGGAGTGGAGGGGGTTGAACTAAATTCAAGTAAATTTGATGAGGCGGAAGAAACGACTAAAACTAAAAAAGTCTTACAGTAATAGGAGGAATATCTGTGGAGGAAGTAGACTCATTGGCATACCTTGGCAGCATTTGCAACAGTGGTTCTCAAGCTTCTTAATGCTGCTACCCTTTAATACGATTCCTCATTTTGTGGTGCCCCCCCCCCAAACATAAAATTATTTTTGTTGCTACTTCATAAATATGTGTTTTCCGACGGTGTAAGGTTCGTTCGACCCCCTCCCCCCCCCCCCCCCCCCCAAAGGGTTCGCGACCAACATGTTGAGAACAACTAATTAGTAAGAAGAAGTGGGGCACCGTTCATGACATTAGAAGAGTAAAGCAGAAAGCGAGGGGAGCATTCAACTCACTCCATCAAACTTGGACACCCTGTGTCATGATGGTAAAGACAAAGCTGCAATATTTCCTATTGAGGATGTAAAATCTATCAATATACATAACTCTATTTGTAGCGATTCACTAAACCTGCCAGATTTAACTAAATAAAATTCCCGATAAGTTCGTTTGGTGTGTTTTGAGGAAATAATCTCAATTTATATCATCATCATCATCATGTCCCTTAGTCCTTGGACCGTTGGTGCGCCACAGATGACATGAAAACTATCCTTCTCCATTCCTCTCTGTCTTCTGCACTACGCACAGCATCGCCTAGTTTTAATCCCGTCCACTCCTTGATGTTATCTTCCCATCTTTTTCTTTGTCTTCCTCTTCTTCTCCCTCCTCTAGTTGTGCCTCAATTTATATATGGTGCTGTAAATCCGCAGTGTAAAAAAAAAAAATGGGGGTGGGTTATCAGAATATTAATTTAGTTTAGGGGGATGAAAAAAATTGTACCGTTGCGAATGACTGCAGTAAATGGGATTCTTATAAATTGGGTTACTCGGGTTCGTGTTTTGTCAAGTAACTTTAGTAGACGGGAAGTTCACGCAATTGTTTTGGCGGGCTATAGCTAGTTCTCTATATTTGTGAAACGTGGCGAATAACAAAAATACCCACTGACAAGAGATGACATGTATTTATCAAACTTTGTTCGCGCAAGATCCTAAACATAAAATAGTTTGAAGAGATACCAAAATAAGATAATGTGGGCAAGATGAGGAAGTGATCATGTGGAGTTTGAAATACGGAGAAGGAAATAGAGACGGATTGGCCATATGTTTAGGAAGGCAAAATCAATTACTACAAGACAAGGAGACTGTTAGAGACTCCACAAGGTACTCAAGAGAAGGTAAGACCAAGGGGCACGGGAGAAGGGACGTCAAATCGACAGAGAGAAAGAGAGGGAGAGAGAGAGAACGAGATAAAGAGGGAGAGAGAGAGGGGGAAAGGGAGATAGAGAGTGAAAAAGAGGGAAAGGGAGAGAGGGTGAGAGAGATAAAGAGGAAAATGGTAGAGAGGCACAGAGAGAGTGAGAGAGATAAGATGGAAAGGAAGACAGAAAGAAAAAGAGAGAGAGAGGGAGAGAACGAGATGAAGAGGGAGAGAGAGAGGGGAAAAGGGAGAGAGCGTGAAAATAGGGAAAGGGAGAAAGAGTGAGAGAGATAAGAGGGACATGGAGACAGAAAGAGAGAGAGAGAGAGAGAGAGAGAGAGAGAGAAGATAATGGCAAGAAATGAAAGAAGCTGGAAAAATACAGGTCGGATCCGAGATAAATAAAGATAACAATATGAGTGAGATACATACAAACGAGGAGCACATAAGGTTGAGACCTCAATAGAAGTTACTATTTGGTTATTTTTATTCCTTTATATTATTAACTTCGCTCTTCTTTGCGTATTTCTTTCTGGGTTTGGGGCAAAAATCTTCGCAAGGCTAATTGACCCACTTGCCGTCAGTGGCGGTAAAAAAATGCTATTGCGATCCTTTGGGGTGTGGGGGTGGGGGAGAACTACTTGGGAGACTTACAAAGTGCGATACATGCATACAGGTTTTGTCAAATTTTCAGCGCCCCTCCCCTCCTCGAAATTGCACGGTATTACATTTTATGAAGGATTTATAGGAAAAACTTTGATTTTTTTAGGGGTAGTTTAATTTAGCATCAGTGAAAATAAATAAGTAGTGACATTAAATTTTGACAGATCAATAGACTTCATTGCCTGTTGGGCTGAAGACCACCCTGTACTATATGATAATGTATACGATACCCATCTGCTAAAGCATGGATCAAGGTGAGTAGTATGGTGGGGAGGGGTTGTCCAATAAGGAAATGGGGGGGGGGGGGTTTTCCATCAGACAGGGTAGCGATAGACGTTTTAACATATTTTTTCTGCTCAGAAATTGATTTTTGTAAAGCGCCGTCACAGCTAGACTCATCACAGTTTAGCTCTCTTCATTTATTCATAAATATATGCATACGTATGGGACACATCTGGTTGGGTCGGGTCGGTATAACATTCAGAGTGATTTACAATTGAAATGTGGGTCACCTCAAAGTCAAATACGGGTTTTTTAAATCCATCAAATTCACGCGGGCCCACTCGTTATTAATTATGAAAATATATGCGGTGAAATGTTTGCGAATAGCTGATCATTTGTAGATTTCCGCCAATAACTGCATTTTTACCCAGCAAACGGTTGTCAACAGTGCAGACGTTAGTTTCAGAATAAAAAAATACGCCCCCCCCCCTTTTTTCTCTCCCTTTTTTGGTTTTGAATTAGTATAAAAAAAATGTTGCTACTTTAATATCATTCATTTCTTGTTGTTCGCCCCCGTGCGTTAAATCTCAGGCTTATCCCAGTCCGTCTGCTGGTGACGTCGCCTCTCAGCCCGGCGTTTACTAGAACAGTCTGATGGGGGAGATAAATCTAGTCCCCTTGAATTCCCGTAAAATTCTACAGCCGGAGCCCCTGGGGGGGGGGGATGTTCGCGACATCCATTTCCTTGAACCTAATCCAGTTGTTTGGAAGTTCATGGGGTTGCCATAGTTACAGAACAGGAAGCTCTCCTATTGCGGAAAAATAAAAAAAAACCAAAGAAGCACACTACAAAACACAACTATGAAATCAAACAGAAAATAGAAAGCGTCCCTTCTGGTCATAGATTTTATATTTCCCCTTCAAATGAACTCTTCCAGTAATATTAAATAACCACACATTAATAGTGTATTCAATAAATATCTTGAAATGAACTCTTCCAGTAGTATAAAATAACCACACATTAATAGTGTATTCAATAAATATCTTGAAATGAACTCTTCCAGTAATATAAAATAACCCTACATTAATAGTGTATTCAATAAATATCTTGAAATGAACTCTTCCAGTAACATTAATTAACCTTACATTAATAGTGTATTCAATAAATATCTTGAAATGAACTCTTCCAGTAATATTAAATAACCCTACATTAATAGTGTATTCAATAAATATCTTGAAATGAACTCTTCCAGTAATATTAAATAACCTTACATTAATAGTGTATTCAATAAATATCTTCAAATGGACTCTTCCGGTAGTATAAAATAACCACACATTAGTAGTTTATTCAATAAATATCTTCAAATGGACTGTTCCAGTAGTATAAAATAACCACACATTAATAGTGCATTCAATAAATATCTTCAAATGGACTCTTCCAGTAGTATAAAATAACCACACATTAATAGTGTATTCAATAAATATCTTGAAATGAACTCTTCCAGTAGTATAAAATAACCACACATTAATAGTGTATTCAATAAATATCTTCAAATGGACTCTTCCGGTAGTATAAAATAACCACACATTAGTAGTTTATTCAATAAATATCTGCAAATGAACGAAACAGATTTCCCCGGAGTAACACATAGACTAATATTGTTTTTGTGTTGATTAAATTCGTTTTTATTTTTATTTACCAAGAACACTCATGTTTATTGTGATGGCCAGGTCGTAAGATTATTGTATTTACAAATATGTCTAATTTATCGTGATTGTTTTTGTTTTGGAGATGATTTTTGGATTTTGTCTTTTTTTTTTTTAAGAGCGATGTAAACTAAAGACCCCTTTATTGGGCTGTTTTAAATTGACCAGTGGTACTAAAACCACTGGCGCCTCAATGGAATATAAAACAATAGATACATTTGAAGACCGAATAAAACAACCATTGTATGGTCTCAAGAAATAAATAGTTACTTTACATTCCTAGTTTAAAATTGTTAGAACGGGAAATGACGTTAAAGAGTCGCCGCCTTCAGCGTTTCATGATTTATATATAGGGGTGAGAATTTTACTTTTAATTCGCCCCAACTGTGGCTATTTCGGAAAAATGTTGCCCACCTTGGCCTGGCAATGATTATTCAATAAAGATACGCTTCAAAAAGTTTTAGACGTCAAGTAAATTAACCCTCAACGCAATGTTCTCGTGCAATGAGCAACGCAATCTCACGCACCGCGCGCAGGGAAGGTGTTAAGTTTTGTGCACCAATAAACGTTCATGGCCGACCTGTTGGCAGTGTAACATCATGTCTTTTAAATGTGTTATAGCTTACATAAGGAAAAAAACACAGACACAAAGATCAGGGTCGAGTTAAGGCCTTGAGGCCATGTGCATAACATTCATAGTGGCCTTTAACTTAAAAAATTTCTCATAAGTAGATATATCAGGAGTGTAATTATAATCTAAGATAATTATAGTTGAAGTTTGGCAATCTGAGACATGTTGAGCCCCAGGGGCCCCGGAATCTTGAAGCCTAGGCGCCCTGGACAACTTGAGCCCCAGGGGCTCTAGACGCCTTGAGCCCCAGGGGTCCTGGACAACGTGAGCCCAGGGGCCCTTGACATCTTAAGCCCAAGTGGCCCTAGACACCTTGAGCCCCAGGGGCCCTTGACAACTGAGCCCCAGGGGCCCTAGAAACCTTGAGCCCCAGGTGCCCTGGACAACGTGAGACCCAGGGGCCCTAGACACCTTGAGCCCCAGAGGCCCTGGACAACGTGAGCCCCAGGGGCGCTTGACATCTTGAGCCTTCAAAGTTGACCAGTGCAGCGACTTATGTCGTATGTGACCAGTGGGAGATATTCAAGGGTTTACAATAAAATACATCATTTACATTGGACTTTGTGGTTGTTGTTGTTGCTTTATCGATACCCCATCTATCCATATTTATGCATACACGTATACGTTTACAAGTTAAAATTTTATACCACCCGTATTATCCCAAACTGCAACAGATGGTTTTTTTCATTTTTAATACCCCCATATGCTGTAGCAGCTGTCCCTTTATTTTCACTTACCATTATTTCAACGAGAGCATTTCAACAATTCGTATGTAACATGTTTAGTTGATCTGTCCATAGCGACATCATAAAGGTGTGAACATCCTTCAGCTAACACGCGTCGGTGATTGCCGCCTCCAGTGAAACCTGTTCCGAATATGGAAAGAAGAAGTTAAAAGCTATTTTGTGGGGGGGGGGGGGGGGGGGGGGGTAATTGACAGCGGACTAAATCATGTCTGCAGTTGTCAACCACATTTCCCGTTCAAAAATTTCCCGTCACAATTATCGTCGCACTATTTCCCGTCACAGCATTTCCCTTCACAACGTTTCTCGTCACAACATTCCCGGTAACTAACTTGGTGACTTTAACCTATGATGCAGGCATGACGTCATCGTTTCAGCATGTTGTCTTCAATATAATCTCAGGTGATGAGTGTATTTAAACCCAAGTTTGGCCCCAATATGTCCCAACTTTAAGACAATTTTTTGACCAATTTATCCGCATTTTATTCATAATCCTTCATAACCGACATTGACATAAATTAATAAATTAAAAATGACCTCCACCCCCCTCCCCAAAATCGTCACCAAACAAGTTAAACCACGTGACCTGAGCCTTATAACGCAGTTATAGATTAAATTAACATGCGAAAAAATTATACAGTGATAAAATGATATTTAGGTTATTTAACTGTCGTGACATACAACAATCATATCTTTTAATCGGATATTTCAAAATAATTTTTTATCTCAAAATACTGGCAATGCATTACTCTTCATTAATGTATTACATTACTTTGATGAGTTGCCAGCATTTGCACGCACACAAAAAATAATAATTCGGTCATGACTTTAATGATTAAAATTAGCATTATATCACAATTAATTTTCTGTTTCCTTTTTATCCTTTTCAGATTGAAAATGTCCCAGGCTAAATTAGGTCAAACTACCGGTCATCAGACAGCGCCTGGAGATATTCACACAACTGAGATCTTCTCTTAGCACGGTGGCCGCTAATAGCCCACCGTTGACCGCAAATAGCGCCAACTGCTGACCTAATGTCTGATATTCTGACACTCGCTTAACCACAAGTGCTGGAGGAAGGGGCAAAAAAAAGTGGGCTCTGTCGGAGGCCGCAGCTTAATTTCATGTAAATTTGCATCACAAAGTGCAAGGCGTAGTAAGGTGAACCCGGCCGCCAGCACTTTTACGTGATTCGATATCCGCAAAATTTACCGGACAAGTGAAACCGTCTGACGTTGGGGAATAGTTCAAAAGATCAGTTATTTTGTTCCTGCAGACAGAGCTGTATATTCTACAATTTCTTTGAGGATTGATGGATTACCCGACTCCGAGAGCTTTTTTTTTTCAAGAACGTGTTTCTAGATAGTGTTGGATGAAGGAGTTCATAGAAAGTTTTTTTTCCAGAAGGTATAATTAGAAGGTATTTAAAGAAATTGTTTTTTGAACGATTGTCGATAATATGTTCCTGGATACAGTTTCCAATACGTTTTTCTTTTCAAACATTGAAATGTTGTTCAAAAGTTGATTGAAAAATCTCACATTTTGAAGCAGTTATAAGTTTGTGTGAAACTGTGTTCATGATTTTTGCTAAAACCAATTTTGACTAAGTGCCGATTAGAATAATTTTTTTGTTTCAGCAAATCCGGGGGTGATTAAAAAAAAAGGGGTGTGGGGTGGGGTTGAATTAAGGAGCCAGAATGATCAATGCATTGATAGTGAGCCATCAAAGTATAGAAGAAGTTTAATGTCAAACAGAAATTAGTAGGCTAAGGGTTGAATTAATGTCAAACAGAAATCTGTAGGCTAAGAGTTTGCATTAGTTTGCATTAATGACAAACAGAAATCAGTAGGCTAAGGGTTTGCATTAAAGTCAAACAGAAATCTGTAGGCTAAGGGTTTTGCATTAATGTCAAACAGAAATCAGTAGGCTAAAGGTTTTCATTTATGTCAAACATAAATCGGTAGGCTAAGGGTTTACATTAAAGTCAAACATAAATCAGTAGGCTAAGGGTTGAATTAATGTCAAACAGAAATCAGTAGGCTAAAGGTTTGCATTAATGTCAAATAGAAAGCTGTAGGCTAAGGGTTTGCATTAATGTCAAACAGAAATTAGTAGGCTAAAGGTTTGCATTAATGTCAAACAGAAATTGGTAGGTTAAGGGTTGCATTAATGTCAAACAGAAATCGGAAGGCTAAGGGTTGCATTAATGTCAAACAGAAATCAGTAGGCTTAGGGTTGGCATTAATATCATACATAAATCAGTTTGATATCTGTAGTTGTAAATATATGAAATCGTTAAAATCGTGTTCATCCAAATATGCTTAAAGGCAATGAAATCTATATTTTTTATATTAATTTTTAAAAAAATTACTTGTATTCTATAATGACTCTTCTACAAAAAAACTCTACGCTACGAAAATTCTTCGTATCGTTTGCTAGACTTATGATGAAGAAAATCTTTTCAACGCTAATAGGATCACAGATACACCTTTGTCCTACATCCCCGTGGGGCCCCTGGGATACAGCTTTGTCCTACATCCCCTTGGGGCCGCTATGATACACCTTTGTCCTACACCCCGTGGGGCCGCTATGATACACCTTTGCCCTACATCCCCGCGGGGCCGCTATGATACACTTTTGTCCTACATCCCCGTGGGGCCCCTGTGATACACTTTTGTCCTACATCCCCGCGGGGCCCCTGTGATACACTTTTGTCCTACATCCCCGTGGGGCCGCTATGATACACTTTTGTCCTACATCCCCGTGGGGCCCCTGTGATACACTTTTGTCCTACATCCCCGTGGGGCCCCTGTGATACACGTTTGTCCTACATCCCCGTGGGGCCCCTGTGATACACTTTTGTCCTACATCCCCGCGGGGCCGCTATGATACACTTTTGTCCTACATCCCCGTGGGGCCGCTATGATACACTTTTGTCCTACATCCCCGTGGGGCCCCTGTGATACACTTTTGTCCTACATCCCCGTGGGGCCCCTGTGATACACTTTTGTCCTACATCCCCATGGGGCCCCTGTGATACACTTTTGTCCTACATCCCCGCGGGGCCGCTATGATACACTTTTGTCCTACATCCCCGTGGGGCCCCTGTGATACACTTTTGTCCTACATCCCCGTGGGGCCGCTATGATACACTTTTGTCCTACATCCCCGTGGGGCCGCTATAATACACTTTTGTCCTACATCCCCGTGGGGCCCCTGTGATACACCCGGGACACGTTTATTGAGTTACACGTATTCATTGAATTTGATCGTTGATTTACATTTCGTTTGCCAGCGTACAAAGTGAAAGCTATGTACACATTGAAAGCTGTTTACACATTGAAAGCTATGTACACATTGAAAGCCATGTACACATTGAAAGATATGTACACATTGAAAGCTATGCACACATTGAAAGATATGTACACATTGAAAGATATGTACACATTGAAAGCTATGTACACATTGAAGGCTATGTACACATTGAAAGATATGTACACATTGAAAGATATGTACACATTGAAAGCTATGTACACATTGAAAGCTACGCGTATTTTACCACAAAACATGTCGCGGGGAGCGACTTAATGCAATGAAGTCATGGACCGATATTTTGTGGTCCACATTTGTGATCAACTCTTGGTGCTGTAAATAGAACAAAACATCATTATCATCATCAGCTGAAGTGTTCTATAAATTTTGGATCATGGCTGATATCCCACGTCCAATTTATATTTTTGATCTTAAACGCGATTTCACAGGCGTAATTATGGTCACATAACTCCACCTGAAAAGAATTTTTTTTTAAATTTCACGATGTAATTACTTCAACCGTACGTCCCTCTAAATGGGGCTATGTTAATTATCCTATACAGAGGTGTGTTATATAATACAATGTGAAACCAATCCATGTAGGATGTGACAGTGACAGAATAGCTGTAATTTGTCATGCTGCCTGCTGTACAGTTTTTGTGTAACCGCACGAGACGATGGTGCATTCTATTTCGGGGCGTACTAACAAGTGGGGGGTGGGGGGTGTGTACGGTTTCGTAGTATTTATCTTAACACGAAACAACAGTTTTTAAGGTAAGTATCGCTCCTAACTGTTTGATAATAAAACATGAGTTCGTTCAGTTTGATCGTGGAGCCCCGGCTTAATATTTCCGTGCTACAATGACGGCATACGTCGCTTAACTACAGTCCAGGTCTGTAATAAGGCTGGCTGGGTGCCACACAGCGAATTAATTTATGTAAATTTTCAAGTTCATGATTATGTTATTTAAATTTTATTTACAGCGTGTTGAGCCCAGTCCTAGGCTGCGGTACCGCGCTATATAACACTACTACTACTACTACTACTAAAAAGCTTCTAGAAAAAATTGCACAGAGTTTATCGAAGCAGGCCTAACTAACGACAAAAATATATTTTCTTATTTTTTTTCCCCTTAGATATTTCTACAATGTACAAAAAAAAGTTTAAAAAAAAAAATCTACTCAATAAATGTAAAAAAATATGATTGGCAGTAAAATACCGTAAAAAAAACGATATAAAAATGGAGAAATATTTTTTTTAAACTTCAAAGTGAAAGCAAATCAGTTTACGAATTCTTGTCATAAAAATAACATTATTCGTAAAGAAGCTTTTGTGAGTCACCAACATGAGACTCTTGACCAAGATCACGTGACACTATGGACACAGTGGTGTGAAGAATCTAAGTTTTAAAATGTAAACCCTAATTTTTCTTTTATTCGAGCAACACATTCAAAACCTATGTAATCATGTTATTTGGGGGTCATCTTGACCCCGATCACGTGACACTTAAGCTACATAATTCTGTTATTGACGTATCCCGAAATCCCACTGGGCCACGGATCTAACTTTAAAAAAAAAAAAAGATTTACCGCTGTCAGGAGAGTCGCAACTTAATCTCATGAGAAAAAATCCCACTTAAAGCTATAGGCTCGCCGTTGTTAATGGATGCGCCTTTTAATAATTGGTTTCATTTTCCCATCTATCGTGGCCGACCGACACAGCTGGGATCAAAGTAGGACCAACAAGACACGTCTGTGTTGTTTTGTTTTTTTCCTCTCTCGCCCAAAGATGAAAGCAACAAACTTATTTCTCATAGGTTTGTATAGAGCTAACATGATATTTCGGGCTTTCTAATTGTTGTCACATGTCACACACATATCTTTTAATAGGATGTTTCAAAATGAGTTCGGGGCTAACTTACCGCAGCTTTCACATTAAAGATATTTACCAAAATGTCGTTTATCTCTTTCAATATTAGACCATCGCAAATCGGTTGTTCAAATTATTTAACTTCATCGCCGTAAATGTTCATGAACTGAATATACGTTCATTTCTCAACGTTTTATCCGATGCTGAAAAAATCCAATTTTAACTTGAATCATAGCGATGATTTAGCTTTCAAATCTTTGTGATTAAGATATGTTTTTTTTTAACTCTTGAAACATTAACAGTCTTATAATCGCAAGAAGATTAATTAATAAGAAACAGCTAAGCACAACTCGTTTGATAAAGCATTTCCGAAAGGAGGTACACTTGGAGCGGCTGATACCAGAAACCTCTGCTATCTTGTCGTAGCAATCTACAGTGGTAGGATATCATTTCCTCATACGCCATAACTGGACCACTACTGTCATATCTGTATCTACATTGCGTCATGAAATCAAAACCTGGTGAGCTGTGCCCTCTTTCTTTGAGCTCCTCCAGCGCTCACTCCGCTGGTCGTCACCATGGAGGATAGACTGCCGACGGTCAGCTCCAGGTCCAGTCTCAGCGAAGAGCTGGGGTTCTCCAAGCGCCAGGCCGAGTGCGTGGTGAGGAAGTACTACATCGGCTTCTCCGTCATCATGTTCATCGTGTCAGCTGCTGTGGTGGTCATCTGTGGTGAGTACACATTTAGTTTACAATTCCATGTTGTGTATGTAGTGTGTAAAATCCCATGCTGTATAGTGTGTAAATTATTTTATTATTATTAACAATCTACGATGTGTAGCATGTAACATTTCATGTTGAGGGTGTAACGTGTAAAATTCCATGTTGTGTATGTAGTGTGTAAAATTCCATGCTGTATAGTGAGTAAAATTATTTTATTATTATTAACAAGCTACGGTGTGTAGCATGTAACATTTCAAGTTGAGTGTCATGTTGTGTAGTGTGTAAAATCCCATGCTGATTAATGTGTACAATTGTGTCATTGCATGTGTATATAAGTCCTCGTTGTTTAGTATTTACATTTCCATATTTCTTATTGTGTACCATTTCATGTTTAGCTAAGTGTACCAGTTCATTTGCAAGGTGTACCATTTCATTAGGGTTTGGTGTAACGTGAATTTCTAATATCTTTTGGGGGGTATTGTGTAGTATTTCCTGTTGGGGTTCTTCTCTAATAACACATTGCAATTAAGCTGCGTTCAATGTAAAGCCGCAACTGTGACAGACCACAGACTGGAGTTGACGTCTTACTACACTACTACAGCAACCAGTGAGTGTTCCAGTAGGTAAATGACCCCAACAGACATGCTTCTATCTCCACCATAAAAAACCAATGGAAAGTATTACCTCATAATTTTTAAAAATTTGCCACCCGGGGCGCACAGACTTGATCAGCCACTGATTAGTAGATATTATACGGTAGTTTTGTGTCTAAATAATATAGATAACTGCCTTAATTGAAACACATCAATGTCACGACTCGCGTAGCACCAACAAGGGATCACTGCTGTTAGCATGCATAACTCGCCGTGGCACTGAAAAAGAGGCCGTTGCTGGTTCGAGCAGGAAACGAATGAAGCCAAAAAGCTAACGCCACGGAAATAATTGCCCTATACCAGGCTTCTTGTTATGCGTATTTTTGTGTAGCTTTGAAAACATCGTTTCCTGTTTCTCCACAATAATCCCCCCCACCCCCGAACCCATAGTAATAGATGTTCCTTTCTATGGTTTTTTTTTGTTTGTTTCCATTCCAAAACATATTCACAATGCTATTGGAAATCATGAAACATGTGTTTCCCTTTATGTAAAGTAAGAAGGATATGGGGGATATGGGGGATGGGGACTAAGAAAGTGTGACAGGTTGTAACGTTTTGTGACACGGGGGTTGGGTTTAGATCATCTATCTATCTATCTATCTATCTATCTATCTATCTATATATCTATCTATCTATCTATCTATCTATCTATCTATCTATATATCTATCTATCAATCTATCTATCTATCTATCTATCTATCTATCTATCTATCTATCTATCTATCTATCTATCTATCTATCTATCTATCTATCTATCTATCTATCTATCTATCTATCTATCTATCTATCTATCTATCTATCTATCTATCTATCTATCTATCTATCTATCTATCTATCTATCTATCTATCTATCTATCTATCTATCTATCTATCTATCTATCTATCTATCTATCTATCTATCTATCTATCTATCTATCTATCTATCTATCTATCTATCTATCTATCTATCTATCTATCTATCTATCTATCTATCTATCTATCTATCTATCTATCTATCTATCTATCTATCTATCTATCTATCTATCTATCTATCTATCTATCTATCTATCTATCTATCTATCTATCTATCTATCTATCTATCTATCTATCTATCTATCTATCTATCTATCTATCTATCTATCTATCTATCTATCTATCTACCTACCTACCTACCTACCTACCTACCTACCTACCTACCTACCTACCTACCTACCTACCTACCTACCTACCTACCTACCTACCTACCTACCTACCTACCTACCTACCTACCTACCTACCTACCTACCTACCTACCTACCTACCTACCTACCTACCTACCTACCTACCTACCTACCTACCTACCTACCTACCTACCTACCTACCTACCTACCTACCTACCTACCTACCTACCTACCTACCTACCTACCTACCTACCTACCTACCTACCTACCTACCTACCTACCTACCTACCTACCTACCTACCTACCTACCTACCTACCTACCTACCTACCTACCTACCTACCTACCTACCTACCTACCTACCTACCTACCTACCTACCTACCTACCTACCTACCTACCTACCTACCTACCTACCTACCTACCTACCTACCTACCTACCTACCTACCTACCTACCTACCTACCTACCTACCTACCTACCTACCTACCTACCTATCTACCTATCTACATATCTACCTATCTACCTATCTATCTATCTATCTATCTATCTATCTATCTATCTATCTATCTATCTATCTATCTATCTATCTATCTATCTATCTATCTATCTATCTATCTATCTATCTATCTATCTATCTATCTATCTATCTATCTATCTATCTATCTATCTATCTATCTATCTATCTATCTATCTATCTATCTATCTATCTATCTATCTATCTATCTATCTATCTATCTATCTATCTATCTATCTATCTATCTATCTATCTATCTATCTATCTATCTATCTATCTATCTATCTATCTATCTATCTATCTATCTATCTATCTATCTATCTATCTATCTATCTATCTATCTATCTATCTATCTATCTATCTATCTATCTATCTATCTATCTATCTATCTATCTATCTATCTATCTATCTATCTATCTATCTATCTATCTATCTATCTATCTATCTATCTATCTATCTATCTATCTATCTATCTATCTATCTATCTATCTATCTATCTATCTATCTATCTATCTATCTATCTATCTATCTATCTATCTATCTATCTATCTATCTATCTATCTATCTATCTATCTATCTATCTATCTATCTATCTATCTATCTATCTATCTATCTATCTATATATAATAAACATAAAAGATGAAACTGACAGTGGTGTTTAACTTTCTGTTGGTTATGGTGCATTAGTAGTGAATAATTTTTAATTAAGAGTGTTTTAGATCGAAGTTTCATTATCTAGTTGTTAATTTTAAAAACATTTATGGATTAAAATATGTTTTGACGTGTGACGTAACTTAAAAGAGAAAATGGGGCGGCCGGGGGGGGGGGTGGTCCGACATTTGTGACACAGTGTGACAGAGGAGATTTGGTGGCGGGTGGTGTAAAAAAGAAAAGTATAAAACTTATCGACATGCACTTTATGGACTCCCCTGTTATGTAAAAAAAAACATGCGTGCACCCATATGTTATAAAACCCCCAAACCTGTCCAACGTGTGCATTGCTTTGTGGTCAATGGGGAAACTCCGGTTACTTCGGGTTTTCTCATAGAGAAGACAACGCCGCACCAGGACGACCCATGAAATCTCCCGCTCAATGCATTTCCCTTTACCTACTTCTTCACCTGTGAATGTGCGACGCGAAAATTACACTACACCATAACGCTTGATAAACCAATGTCCAACTAAATTTCTCAAAAGCCTAACTCTAATATAACTTTATATAACACATCACCTCTCTTCCACCCCCAAACCCCACCACCACCCCCCAGGGATTTTTTTATATTTAATAGAGAAAACAAAATCAGTTGAAAGGGTTTTTCATCCACGTGACCAGGCAAGAATTTGTTTAGTTCGAGATTAGGATCAGAGATGACCTTGACCGTCTAGACGTCCAGTTAACGCGCAACGTCTCTGCGTTATCCCACCGTTACTTATTGGGTTTAATGCCCGCCACCGGGACACTGGGGAGGGGGGGGGAATTTACTCCTCTTATCCGTCGGCTGTGGTCTTCGCAATGAAAGTTTGGCAGGGATGAAAACGTTGGTTGTTCCCCTTGATCAGATGGAGATTGTTGCCCCTGATCAGATTTTTTTCTCCTTTTCTAAAGGTTAATTAGTGTTTCAACACGAGAGAGTTAACAAAGCTTCGTAATGACAGTGTTAACAAAGATTGGGTCTATGGGGACCACCAGTGGAGGATTGGGTCTAAATAGACCACCATTCTTGGATTGGGCCTAAATGGACCACCAGTGGAAGATTTTGTCTAAATAGACCACCATTGTTGGATTGGGTCTAAATGGACCACCAGTTGAAGATTGTGTCTAAATAGACCACCAGTGGAAGATTGTGTCTAAATAGACCACCATTGTTGGATTGGGTCTAAATAGACCACCAGTGGAAGATTGTGTCTAAATAGACGACCAGTGGAAGATTGTGTCTAAATAGATCACCAGTGAAGGACTGGGTCTATAATATATGGGTTCTCTCTATTTATATGTTCAAGCCGCTGAAGTTCACTTAAGCTTGTTATGTAATATCCATTGGGGGGGGGGCATTTCCCCAGGTCACACCTGGCACATGTGATTAGTCTCTTACTGTGGACTACAGGGCGTCGAAGTGATACACACCCATAGAATGTTTTTTTTTTAAAAATATATCTAATAGTTCAACATTAAGCTCCATAAATATTCAGTTCATGGTGGAAATGGTATATTTTTTTATACTGCGCGTATGATGCATGAGGCCATTAGGTTATAAAGTAAATAATGACACCATCAAAGATTACATTAACGAGCACTCCATTATTCATGCGACAACATCGCTGGTGTTGTGTCTAGCACTGATGAACCAATGGACGACACGGCGTCAAAGTGATACACACCCGTAGAATTTTTTTATATATATATATATCTAATAGTTCAGCCCTGATACCATAATACCCTCCATGTGTCTGAAATTTGGGGTCAATGTTGCTTTCATGTGACAGTATTATTGATCTTCACTAATCCGTAACGATAACCTGATGTTTTTGGGATATGGAATAAGGGAGGTAATATTCAAATTGAAGGCACACGGGGGGAACAGCAGCTGTTTTGACACAACTTATTTAAAATAATGAACTCAGACGTGCCAGGGGAAGGAATAAGACCCAGGCAAACTAGCCTCAAACCTTACCTATATTGTTTTATTTAAAAAAAAAAACAACAACCTTTGTTAATAGTTAAAAGACAACATCGGCACTTTATCTCGAAATTTCTGGTCTCATAAGATTGGCGTGATCTGTGTGTGTCTTTTTGTTAGCGTCTCCTTGTGTAATTATACTATTGCATGGTTTTTGTGTATTTAAGAATAGCGTTTGGTAGTTGCGTTATGGATCTAACGTTGAATAAACCCTGGGGAACATAAAACTTGCATTCTTATCCTTTGACAGTTGCACAACTTTTCCAGCTTGCTCTATCTGTGTATTTATTGACTGATTTGAAGTGCGGCATTCACCTACAAAAATAAATAAAACACAATCATAACACAATCATAACACAATCATAACACAACCATAACACAATCATAACACAATCATAACAAAATCATAACATGATCATAACAAAATCATAACACAACCATAACACAATCATACACAATCATAACACGATCATATTTATTAGATTCGTTTTTGGCTCAGATGTGAGCCAAGCAGTTTTTGACTTTTCGGCGGTGCTACAATTTGTCTTTATCACTGATCTATAAATAGGTCTTCTCCGTCAAAGGATTTGTTTACAATGTGGTTGCCAAGAGATAGCACCGATTTGTGCTACAGAAAGACAGTATATCTTGTCAGTTGCGTCTATCCAAAAAAAAAAAAAAATTACATAAGTTTATCTTTATGAATATGGAAGAAATAAAGCTGAAACATCACATTTAAAAGAAAACAAAGAACAGCTTCTAACTGTCATTTCAAATATTTTAAAAACTTTTTTTTGCTTGAATAAACTGAATTTAACGTTAAAAATTCTGCTTCACACGAAAGTCCCACGAGGAGACCCAGATTGTGTCAATCACATTAGATTTTTACCAGGTAACGCTGTATGTTTAAACCCATTTCTACAAGGTAAACCTGTATGTTTAAACCCATTTCTACAAGGTAAACCTGTATGTTTAAACCCATTTCTACAATGTAAACCTGTATGTTTAAACCCATTTCTACAAGGTAAACCTGTATGTTTAAACCCATTTCTACAATGTAAACCTGTAGGTTTAAACCCATTTCTACAAGGTAAGTTCTTAATGTTAGAACCCATTTTCAAGTCTTGTGAAAATGTATATGCATTTTTTTTAATAACAAGGTGCTGCCACGCCATACACATAGAACCCGGTGGCGTCGAAATGTCCTTGTCCTATTCCTGGTAGTTTAACTAATTATATTAACGCTACGGTTTTTGAAGATATAGTGTTGTTCCTTAGTGGCAAGCCAGACCATATTTTGAAGACAAGTTGATATAACGTTTGGAGAAATGTGTGTGTGTGGGGTGGGGTGGGGTTGGGGCTATAAGGTCTCTCACGACAAACTTATTCCAAGCTCTTTGTATACATATTATGTACGCACCACTTGCACACCTACTGTGTACACATACTCTGCACACACATATACTACACATACATACTCTGCACACATACTAATTGAGCCATAAGTCATTATAAAAATGTATCATCGCTTTTAAAGCTAATAACTATTTTTTTTTTTAAACTGCTCTAAAGTGACATTGTTTCTGCACCCTTCCAATCCAGCGACAATGAAACTAAAGGAATGGCTCTCTGTTCCATAGATGGAGAGTTATTAATTTTTTATTAGGACTTTTTCTTTTCCCGGCCAACAACTGTCTCTAAAACTTACTTTCGTGTCGTAAAGAACTTGGCACTGTAACAAAGTTTTTTTCCTTTCCACCCACTCGCCAGACTGCTGACTCATAGGGAGACAAGTTAGCTTCGAACGAGTGAATCTGTTTCAATAGAATAGAAAAATCAATTATATTAATAAGGTCTGAGAATAAGGACTGAGTATAAGGTCTGAGTATAAAGTCTAAATATAAGGTCTGAGTATAAAGTCTAAATATACGGTCTGAGTATAAAGTCTAAATATAAGGTCTGAGTATAAGGTCTGAGTATAAGGTCTGAGTATAAAGTCTAAATATAAGGTCTGAGTATAAGGTCTAAATATAAGGTCTGAGTATAAAGTCTAAATATAAGGTCTGAGTATAAAGTCTAAATATAAGGTCTGAGTATAAAGTCTAAATATAAGGTCTGAGTATAAAGTCTAAATATAAGGTCTGAGTATAAAGTCTAAATATAAGGTCTGAGTATAAAGTCTAAACATAAGGTCTGAGTTTAAGGTCTGAGTATAAGTCTGAGTATAAGCCTCAGTATAAGCCTGAGTATAAGTCTGAGTGTAAGTCTGAGTATAAGGTCTGAGTATTAGGTCTGAGTATAAGTCTGAGTATATAGTCTAAATATAAGGTCTGAGTATAAAGTCTAAACATAAGGTCTGAGTTTAAGGTCTGAGTATAAGCCTCAGTATAAGCCTGAGTATAAGCCTGAGTATAAGTCTGAGTGTAAGTCTGAGTATTAGGTCTGAGTATTAGGTCTGAGTATGTCTGAGTATAAGCCTCAGTATAAGCCTGAGTATAAGTCTGAGTGTAAGTCTGAGTATAAGGTCTGAGTTTAAGGTCTGAGTATTAGGTCTGAGTATTAGGTCTGAGTATTAGGTCTGAGTATTAGGTCTGAGTATTAGGTCTGAGTATTAGGTCTGAGTATTAGGTCTGAGTATTAGGTCTGAGTATTAGGTCTGAGTTTCTAATTAAAAGGCACAGATTGCGAGAGAGACCATACCCTATCCATTATTTTCAGAGTGGCGCCAGGTGAAATACAGTTCAAACTTTTTTGTCCTTCATTACCAGCTTAGCTCTACAGTTAATCCAATGCGTGACTGAGATTATTAAGGTGGATTATTTTAAGGCGCAGCGAGGTGGCCCCCAAAAAGACTTTGTAATACAAAGATGGCGAATAATGAGTTTCGTAATTTCTTCGATGCTTTGAAACCCGAAAATATTTCGATGGTTTTATGTAGAAAATAATGTTGGCGTTGTTGAGGTCTTGCTCTGCACCGAACAAAAACGAACCAGACCTGAATGAAAACAGCTGATGTTAACACATTTGTTAACAAAGCTGCTTACATGTTTCAAAAATATTAGTTTTTGGTAATGCGCATTTTTTAAAAGAAATGATATAAGACTACGAACCATCGGAGCTTGAGTTTAAAGACACATTGAGACAATCTTGAGTCAAGTAGATGCGGAAAGTCATCTCTGATGTGTTCTATGTCATGTGTGTGAGGTAAGTCACTTGACGTGTTCTATGTCATGTGTGTGAGGCAAGTCACTTGACGTGTTCTATGTCATGTGTGTCAGGCAAGTCACTTGACGTGTTCTATGTCATGTGTGTGAGGCAAGTCACTTGACGTGTTCTATGTCATGTGTGTGAGGCAAGTCACTTGACGTGTTCTATGTCATGTGTGTGAGGCAAGTCACTTGACGTTTTCTATGTCATGTGTGTGAGGCAAGTCACTTGACGTGTTCTATGTCATGTGTGTGAGGCAAGTCATCTCTGACGTGTTCTATGTCATGTGTGTGAGGCAAGTCACTTGACGTGTTCTATGTCATGTGTGTGAGGCAAGTCACTTGACGTGTTCTATGTCGTGTGTGTGAGGCAAGTCATCTCTGATGTGTTCTATGTCATGTGTGTGAGGCAAGTCACTTGACGTGTTCTATGTCATGTGTGTGAGGCAAGTCACTTGACGTGTTCTATGTCATGTGTGTGAGGCAAGTCACTTGACGTGTTCTATGTCATGTGTGTGAGGCAAGTCACTTGACGTGTTCTATGTCATGTGTGTGAGTCAAGTCACTTGACGTGTTCTATGTCATGTGTGTGAGGCAAGTCACTTGAAGTGTTCTATGTCATGTGTGTGAGGCAAGTCATCTCTGATGTGTTCTATGTCATGTGTGTGAGGCAAGTCACTTGACGTGTTCTATGTCATGTGTGTGAGGCAAGCCATCTCTGATGTGTTCTATGTCATGTGTGTGAGGCAAGTCACTTGACGTGTTCTATGTCATGTGTGTGAGGCAAGTCACTTGACGTGTTCTATGTCATGTGTGTGAGGCAAGTCACTTGACGTGTTCTATGTCATGTGTGTCAGGCAAGTCACTTGACGTGTTCTATGTCATGTGTGTGAGGCAAGTCACTTGACGTGTTCTATGTCATGTGTGTGAGGCAAGCCATCTCTGATGTGTTCTATGTCATGTGTGTGAGGCAAGTCACTTGACGTGTTCTATGTCATGTGTGTGAGGCAAGTCACTTGACGTGTTCTATGTCATGTGTGTCAGGCAAGTCACTTGACGTGTTCTATGTCATGTGTGTGAGGCAAGTCACTTGACGTGTTCTATGTCATGTGTGTCAGGCACACCGTCAACATTCGTTACTTGTTTATTGCTAGTTTTGAAGTGAATAGTACCGCATCCATTGATTATTATTTTTTAAATTTGAAAAATGAATTAATTAAAACTCATAAATTGATAAAACTGCCAGAAAACTTCAATTCTGGTCAGAGAATCTAAAACTGTCAAAATCGGAGGCCAACACCTAATAGGACCGAAAAAACCCAAACCTAAATCTTTTTAAATTCGTCATATCCATTTAGATCTCTATTTTTGAAATATCTTTACTGGTTCTGAAATCACTTTTAAGAAAAATATTAGAAAATTCAGTTAAAATTTGCTTTTTAAAGGAATGCTGACGGAGACGAACCTCAGGCGCTGTCACAGAAGGATTTATTTATTTGTTTGTGACGTTTCCTGCGTCTCATTAAAGACATCTTAATGAAGCATCTTGTAATTTATTGCTAAAGAAGCTTCATTAATTATTAGAAAGGCGACTATATATTATGGAGGAGGCACGCCTGTCTCTCAATGACAATACATTACTTGGCTTCATTTATCACCTCATTACTCGGCTGTAAATATCACAACCTTACTTGGCTTTATATATCACAACTTTACTTCTGTCTATATATCACCACACCTTACTTGACTCTATAAATCATCACTCTATAAATTTCCCAACCTTAATTGGATCTAAACATTACAACCTTACACGGCTCTTAAAATCAGAAGATTACTTGGCTCTAAATATCACAACATTACTTGGATCTAAACATTACAACCTTACTTGGCGCTAAACATCAAAACCTTACTTAGATCTAAACGTTACAACCTTACTTGAGTCAAAATATCAAAACCTTCCTTGGCTCTTAATATCATAAGATTACTTGGCTCTAAATATCAAAACCTTACTCGGCTCTTAATATCAGAAGATTTCTTGTCTCTAAATATCGCAACCTTACATGGATCTAAACATTACAACCTTACTTGGCTCTAAACATCAAAACCTTACTTAGATCTAAACATTACAACCCTACTTGACTCTAAATATCAAAACCTTACTTGGCTCTTAATATCAGAAGATTACTCGGCTCTAAATATCAAAACCTTACTTGGCTCTTAATATCAGAAGATTACTTGGCTCTAAATATCACAACTTTACTTGGATCTAAACATTACAACCTTACTCGGCACTAAATATCACAATTTTACTTGGCTCTTAGTGTCACAAAATTGCTTTGCTCTAATTATCTCAACCTTACTTGGCTCATGTGCACTTAATTTTTTACTGTATTGTTTCCGTCGCTGTACACGACTCCGTCAGTGTCAAACATTCTGAACAAAGTGGTGCCCCATTTGTTGCCTCCCCGACCAGACTCTCATTTTACACCGTCTGCCGCTTTCGAAAATCCCAGGTCATATATAAATATTTTTTTTCATCTCTGTAAAGGTCATGCATGTTAGAAACTCACGAAATTAGACCAACCCCCGGAAAGAAAACGAAAAAGATGCTTGTTTATTTTCCCAATATTAATGTAACGTTCAGCCACTAATTCTCAGGGGGCGTCACTCGTTCGTCAAGCTCTTGTTGACTTTATAGAGAACTCCTGCCTTGAAACGGTTTACAGACAGTTGCAGTGAAAAGCCTGCATAGAATACCCTTCGTAATTACAGACGCCATCAAGCCCACAGCTAAAACCAACACAAAACTGCATTGTTTGTGATGGGAAAAATCCGCTTCTTAACACAGACACTCAAAAAATCAAATGCCTGTTCGTGTTTTGGTGTTTTGTGTGTGTGTGTTACATCCCTTAACATCACTCTCACAGACATCATGACCTTGCACAGAATGACTTTAGGAATTTTTTTTTTTTTTCTTGTTGAAGCTCGTTCGTGGGTTACTAACGATTTTCATTAATTAGTTATGTCACGCGTTTCCTGTCACGTATCTGTCACTATATTTTACGAATGCTCTAATGCTTGAGAGGTTGTTGTTTTTCTGTGTGCCTCAGTGACATTTCATACCTCCGGTGCTATATAACACAGGTTTAGCATTGTACATTGTACTCCAGTGCTATAGAACACAAGATTGCACATTGCATACTGAAAGTCAGATGTAAATACAAACCCTTACCAGCCATACGGTTGTATTTTTATTGTAGTATCTGGATAATCGTCATCGTTCCTCCAGTGATGACCAGCCCACTGTTTCCAGCATGCTGCCAACACTTGGGGTATTCCAGTAGCAGTTCGGTTATCCAAACAAATGTAAAGGCATCCCAATCACCCCAGTCTTCAATTAATTCGGAAAATCGGCGCTCCGTACTGGTGCTCTAATGTATAATTTTGTTTCAACCTTAATCAATTATTTCCAGCTTTTGATCGAGTTTAACAGAATGTATCGCGGGACTGGCTGTCGTCTGCTTGCACTATGTTGAAAGAGACTTAAGCTTGCTGGTTGAAAACTTGAACTGAGCTAGATCCCAGAGATCTGAACATTTTTTTTACTAAAAGATCATTTTTTTGTTGTTGAAATATCTATAATCTAGATCAGGGATCCTCAAACTAAGGCCTGCGGTCAGATCGTCACCGCCAAAGATTCTTTACCGGGCCCACATGGCAACCATACGGGTATCCGAGTAGCTGTGACAAATATTGAACTTGGCACTCGCTATCATATCAGTCAAGAGCTGGCCGTACGTCCCACACTGACCATCACATCAGCCAAGAGCAGGCCCGTACGTCCCACACTGACCATCACATCAGCCAAGAGCAGGCCCGTACGTCCCACACTGACCATCACATCAGCCAAGAGCAGGCCCGTACGTCCCAACATTGACCAGCACATCAGCCAAGAGCAGGCCCGTACGTCCCACACTGACCATCACATCAGCCAAGAGCTGGCCCGTACGTCCCACACTGACCATCACATCAGCTAAGAGCAGGCCCATACGTCCCACACTGACCATCACATCAGCCAAGAGCAGGCCCGTACGTCCCATTGCAACAATAATAACATTGTTATGAATGAATTTTTAAAAAATTTAAATAATGTTCTTTTTAACCTGTATATTATATTTTTTTTCCACCTCAGATAAGAAATGCGCAGTGTTCACAGAAATTCGTTCATATATTTCATACTATAGTCCGGCCCCTAACAAGTGTCTGAGTGACAGTAAACCGGCCCCTTGTTCAAAAAAATGATTGAGGACCCCTGATCTAGATTCAGTGAAGGTGGCATTTTAAAGTTTTTTCTTTCTTGCCCCTGGATACTTTAAATTTTTGAATACGTGGCTCTACTTAAATGGCTCTACTTTCATGGCTCTACTTTCATGGCTCTACTTCAACGGCTCTACTTTAGCGGCTCTACTTTCATGGCTCTACTTTCATGGCTCTACTTTCATGGCTCTAATTTCATGGCTCTACTTTCATGGCTCTACTTTAATGGCTCTACTTTCATGGCTCTACTTTAACGGCTCTACTTTCATGGCTCTACTTTAATGGCTCTACTTTAACGGCTCTACTTTCATGGCTCTACTTTAATGGCTCTACTTTCATGGCTCTACTTCAATGGCTCTACTTCAATGGCTCTACTTTCATGGCTCTACTTTCATGGCTCTACTTTCATGGCTCTACTTTCATGGCTCTACTTCAAAGGCTCTACTTTAACGGCTCTACTTTCATGGCTCTACTTTAATGGCTCTACTTTAATGGCTCTACTTTAATGGCTCTACTTTAATGGCTCTACTTCAATGGCTCTACTTCAATGGCTCTACTTTCATGGCTCTACTTTCATGGCTCTACTTTCATGGCTCTACTTTAATGGCTCTACTTTAACGGCTCTACTTTCATGGCTCTACTTTCATGGCTCTACTTCAATGGCTCTACTTTCATGGCTCTACTTTAACGGCTCTACTTTCATGGCTCTACTTTCATGGCTCTACTTTAACGGCTCTACTTTCATGGCTCTACTTTCATGGCTCTACTTTCATGGCTCTACTTTCATGGCTCTACTTTCATAGCTATTCTTCAATGGCTCTACTTTCATGGCTCTTCTTTCATGGCTCTACTTTCATGGCTCTACTTTCATGGCTCTACGTCAATGGCTAGACTTTCATGGCTCTACTTTCATGGCTCTACTTTCATGGCTCTACTTCAATGGCTCTACTTTCATGGCTCTACTTTCATGGCTCTACTTTCATGGCTCTACTTTCATGGCTCTACTTTCATGGCTCTACTTTAATGGCTCTACTTTCATGGCTCTACTTTAACGGCTCTACTTTCATGGCTCTACTTTAATGGATCTACTTCAACGGCTCTACTTTCATGGCTCTACTTTAATGGCTCTACTTTCATGGCTCTACTTCAATGGCTCTACTTCAATGGCTCTACTTTCATGGCTCTACTTTCATGGCTCTACTTTCATGGCTCTACTGTCATGGCTCTACTTCAAAGGCTCTACTTTAACGGCTCTACTTTCATGGCTCTACTTTAATGGCTCTACTTTAATGGCTCTACTTTAATGGCTCTACTTCAATGGCTCTACTTCAATGGCTCTACTTTAATGGCTCTACTTTAACGGCTCTACTTTCATGGCTCTACTTTCATGGCTCTACTTTCATGGCTCTACTTTCATGGCTCTACTTTCATGGCTCTACTTCAATGGCTCTACTTCAATGGCTCTACTTTCATGGCTCTACTTTCAAGGCTCTACTTTCATGGCTCTACTTTCATGGCTCTACTTTAATGGCTCTACTTTCATGGTTCTACTTTCATGGCTCTACTTCAAAGGCTCTACTTTAACGGCTCTACTTTCATGGCTCTACTTTAATGGCTCAACTTTCATGGCTCTACTTCAATGGCTCTACTTTCATGGCTCTACTTTCATGGCTCTACTTTCATGGCTCTACTTCAAAGGCTCTACTTTAACGGCTCTACTTTCATGGCTCTACTTTAATGGCTCTACTTTAATGGCTCTACTTCAATGGCTCTACTTCAATGGCTCTACTTTCATGGCTCTACTTTCATGGCTCTACTTTCATGGCTCTACTTCAATGGCTCTACTTCAATGGCTCTACTTTAATGGCTTTACTTTAATGGCTCTACTTTAATGGCTCTACTTCAATGGCTCTACTTCAATGGCTCTACTTTCATGGCTCTACTTTCATGGCTCTACTTTCATGGCTCTACTTCAAAGGCTCTACTCTAACGGCTCTACTTTAATGGCTCTACTTTAATGGCTCTACTTTAATGGCTCTACTTCAATGGCTCTACTTCAATGGCTCTACTTTCATGGCTCTACTTTCATGGCTCTACTTTCATGGCTCTACTTTAATGGCTCTACTTTCATGGCTCTACTTCAAAGGCTCTACTTCAAAGGCTCTACTTTAACGGCTCTACTTTCATGGCTCTACTTTAATGGCTCAACTTTCATTGCTCTACTTTAATGGCTCTACTTCAATGGCTCTACTTTCATGGCTCTACTTTCATGGCTCTACTTTCATGGCTCTACTTTCATGGCTCTACTTTCATGGCTCTACTTCAAAGGCTCTACTTTAACGGCTCTACTTTCATGGCTCTACTTTAATGGCTCTACTTTAATGGCTCTACTTCAATGGCTCTACTTCAATGGCTCTACTTTCATGGCTCTACTTTCATGGCTCTACTTCAATGGCTCTACTTTAACGGCTCTACTTTCATGGCTCTACTTTTATGGCTCTACTTTAATGGCTCTACTTCAATGGCTCTACTTCAATGGCTCTACTTTCATGGCTCTACTTTCATGGCTCTACTTTCATGGCTCTACTTTCATGGCTCTACTTTCATGGCTCTACTTTAATGGCTCTACTTTAATGGCTCTACTTTAATGAGCGTAATCCTGCCATTGACAAAAGCAGATGTCAAAGTCATTAGAGAGATGCACAAAAGCCGTCACAACTTAACTTTAATCTTGAAAACGCAAAATAGTATCTTTTTAGCCATCAACGTTGACTTTTTTTCCTCAGCAGGCTACAGTTACGTACTTGAGCACCTCGAATTTTGTTTGTACATTGTACACATTCTTCCACTGTCAGTCCAGACGGGTAGATGATGCTAACAGGTATACTGCTCTGACACATAGGTGAAGAGAGAGGGGCGGGGGTCGGGCGGGTACGCATTTGAGTGATAGACGTACCGACAGCTGGGAATACACATTCTGAAGCGACCACCTCTCATACAGCTTAGGTCGGTTTCATGGTTAAACTGGGTGTGGGGGGGGGGGGGGAAGAGGTGAGGGTGGGAAGGGTAGGAGGTGGGCTGTCTCCTAAATCATCAGAGCTAAGCAACCTATTTTGATTCCCGGCACCCCCGGGGGGCCTTTCTGTGGGCAGGTCAGATGTAAAAACATGCACACAAAAAACATACTAGCTATCATGATGTAACTACCATTCATAATGGAGAGTAATGCTGTAATGGTACGATATTACATAACATTGCTCTATACCAGTGGTGTGTCAACCTTCCTAATGACGCCTTTAATTCCGTTCCTCATGTTGTGGTGACCCCCCAACCAAAAGATTATTTTCGGCGCTTCTTTATAAATATGTATTTTCCGATGGTCTTAGGTGACCCCTGTTTAAGGGTCATTCAATCCCCAAAGGGGTCGCGACCCACAGTTTGTGAACCGCTGCTCTATAGTGACTGTAATGGATGGACACATTTCTGTCAAAGCAGAGTGTGACAGCTTGTCAACAATGTTTATAAGCAGCACGGTTAATTTAGGTACCGGTACTTTGACATACTTTATGGTTTTCCTTTCTCTTGGAGGCATTATGCGCGGCACACCTGGGTTCATCTCGCGGCACACCGATTGTTGCACTTTGTGGTAAAAAAAAAAAAAAGCAACAATCTTGGGAGATCTTAGTAAGCCCCAGGGATTCTCAATATTTCAACGGACAGAAGAAGCATCCGTGTAACTGCCAATATATTTGTTTAAAATTTTGGTCACCAATGGCGCCTGCACGATTTAAAATGTCTTGGTTTTTAATGTCTTGGTTTGTAATGTCTTGGTTTTTTAATGTCTTGGTTTTTAATGTCTTGGTTTTTAATGTCTTGGTTTTTAATGTCTTGGTTTTTAATGTCTTGGTTTTTAATGTCTTGGTTTTTAATGTCTCGGTTTTTAATGTCTCGGTTTTAAATGTCTTGGTTTTAAATGTCTTGGTTTTTAATGTCTTGGTTTTTAATGTCTTGGTTTTTAATGTCTTGATTTTTAATGTCTTGGTTTTTAATGTCTTGGTTTTTAATGTCTTGGTTTTTTAATGTCTTGATTTTTTAATGTCTTGGTTTTTTAATGTCTTGGTTTTTTAATGTCTTGGTTTTTTAATGTCTTGGTTTTTAATGTCTTGGTTTTTAATGTCTTGGTTTTTTAATGTCTTGGTTTTTAATGTCTTGGTTTTTTAATGTCTTGGTTTTTTAATGTCTTGGTTTTTTAATGTCTTGGTTTTTTAATGTCTTGTTTTTTAATGTCTTGGTTTTTAATGTCTTGGTTTTTTAATGTCTTGGTTTTTTAA
The DNA here is from genome assembly GCA_964017045.1 of Omphiscola glabra. Lineage (NCBI taxonomy): Eukaryota > Metazoa > Mollusca > Gastropoda > Lymnaeidae > Omphiscola > Omphiscola glabra. Next base: position 17,019,646 of record OZ024798.1, on the reverse strand, counting down.
TGTCTTGGTTTTTTAATGTCTTGGTTTTTAATGTCTCGGTTTTTTAATGTCTTGGTTTTTTAATGTCTTGGTTTTTTAATGTCTTGGTTTTTTAATGTCTTGGTTTTTTAATGTCTTGGTTTTTTAATGTCTTGGTTTTTTAATGTCTTGGTTTTTTAATGTCTTGGTTTTTTAATGTCTTGGTTTTTTAATGTCTTGGTTTTTTAATGTCTTGGTTTTTTAATGTCTTGGTTTTTTAATGTCTTGGTTTTTAATGTCTCGGTTTTTTAATGTCTTGGTTTTTTAATGTCTTGGTTTTTTAATGTCTTGGTTTTTTAATGTCTTGGTTTTTTAATGTCTTGGTTTTTTAATGTCTTGGTTTTTTAATGTCTTGGTTTTTTAATGTCTTGGTTTTTTAATGTCTTGGTTTTTTAATGTCTTGGTTTTTTAATGTCTTGGTTTTTTAATGTCTTGGTTTTTTAATGTCTTGGTTTTTTAATGTCTTGGTTTTTTAATGTCTTGGTTTTTTAATGTCTTGGTTTTTTAATGTCTTGGTTTTTTAATGTCTTGGTTTTTTAATGTCTTGGTTTTTTAATGTCTTGGTTTTTAATTTGAAAAAAAAAAGGTCACCTAAAATGAAAATGATGAAGACCTATAGCACATAAATATTTGACCTTAGGGGAGGACACAAGGTCCCTATGTAATGTTTGAAAAAACAACACGTGTTGCTTTTTTATAAGCAGTACCTGATACTGCAGCCCGTAGAGGGTCGCTCATCTTTTGTCATAGAGGGGCCCCAATTGTTGGTATGAAGATAGAAGGGGTTCTAACTGTTGGTCTGCAGAGAGAGGGGTCCTGATTATTGGTCTGTAGATAGAGGGGGCCCTAATCGTTGGTCTGTAGATAGATTGGCCCTAATCGTTGGTCTGTAGATAGAGGTGTCCTAATTTTTGGTCTGAAGATAGAGGGGGCCTTAATTGTTGGTTCTGTATTATAGATACAGGGGCCCGAATTGGTCTGTAGATGGAGCTCTAACTTTCTGTTTCCACAATATCATTCGTTAGTTTATTATGTTTTGCCTTCGTTAAACACCTGACTTTGATTAAAGAACAGTACTAAGTTTGACAGTGGCAATCTTCAACACCCCTGTACTAAATGATGTTTGACATAGAACATCCCCACCATCACTAATGTATGCCCTGCAGCACTACTAATATCCTTGGTATAATTGTCAACAATTTGATACGGCCTGCATACCTGGCAGACTCACATTGGCTTACAATATCATCGACACTCTTAGCAGTTAAGTACATTTATGCTTTAATGAACTAACTTAGTCGTTTGTTTAGATGCCTCTTTTTATTGATGGCATACGGAATGTCATCTGTTTGATGTCACATTTCATTGATGGCATGCGGAATGTCATCTGTTTGATGTCACATTTCATTGATGGCATGCGGAATGTCATCTGTTTGATGTCACATTTCATTGATGACATACGGAATGTCATCTGTTTGATGTCACATTTCATTGATGACATACGGAATGTCATCTGTTTGATGCCACATTTCATTGATGACATACGGAATGTCATCTGTTTGATGCCACATTTCATTGATGGCATACTGAATGTCATCTGTTTGATGTCACATTTCATTGATGGCATACGGAATGTCATCTGTTTGATGTCACATTTCATTAATGGCATACAGAATGGATATGTTCGCGGGTCTACACACAAACGTTTGAGAATGGCTCCTTATTCGTTGCTGCATCATGCACTTTTAACATGTGAGGAAAAAAAAGTGGGGGGTCAGATAGCCAGTAATTTGAATCTTGTCACGTGATGTTTTCAATATGAAATTCTTGAGCGCCTTTGATGTAAATACGTTGATGAAGATTCGATGATGACATATGAATCAAAAAGCTGCAAACATACGTAACACATATTCAAACTTCAGCTTGCCATACGGGAGAGATGTGACATATATTTATGTTCGGTCCAGCCAGGCAGTCATTTGATAGGCAGCCTTTCTTGTGGGTGTTTTGGCCATGGGGCAAGTTTCCATCAGGCATCCTAACGTGACTTTAAATTTACTTTTGATAAAAATGTAATAAGACGATCTAAATAAAGAAGGCATGCGGCCTGGACCTTCAAGTTTATTAGTCCATGACTAATCCTTGTGTTAAGGGTGAAATTTTAAGGTCAGCATCTGTACTCGTACTCCGGTTGTAGGATTTAAACATCGGCTATCCCCCCCCCCCCCCCCCCCAACCAATTACCAGATACAAGTAGTGATCGGTGAAGTAATAATAATGTCAGGGTCTTATTTCATGCAGGAAATCCAGAGATGGACATTCAATTAAGTCTTAATACAGGACTTTAACGCAATTCATTCTCCAGAACAACGTGATGCTAGATTTCGCATAGTAAATGTTAAAAAAAAAAATATTTAACGTACCATGGTTTTTAAGAAATCAACTTTCGTGTAATTTTGACAGCAAATGTTTTTGTTAACGTTCACCGGCGGGACAAAACAAATTACATTTTTGTTTTTATTTTTTAAGGTTCAATGCATTACATAAACCTATAAATGTGTAGCCGATCAGCCGTTGTGTTCGTGACTGCGGAAATCTTGATCCTTTCAGAACATAAAGCTCCGTTGCCTCATCTCGAATATCCCTAGAAACAGGGCCGTGGAAAAGGGGCTGACGCTGACACTTGCGTCGCGCCCCGACATCTTGTTGGTGGGGGGTGGGGGTGGCTCAAAATTCATCTATTATTTAGGAACTCAAAAGTGAAAGAAACGATAAAATGACATGTACTTCATAAAAACTTGGGGACACAAAAAATATTTTAATCGCTCCGTCCCGAAAGCAATTTTGTCTATTATACATCAAAGGCCGCCATTTACATGTGATAAGCGACTCTTGAGGTCGTCTTTTAAATACTTCAAAAAAAATATTGTATCATCTATGGCATGAACTTTTGATTAGTTGAAATATTTCATTTCTAATTATAATTAATATAATATAATTATAATCGGTCGAATGGGGTGGGAACACATGAAATTAGCGCCCCAAGCACAAGGCATTTAACAACTCTATTAACCGTGCCGTCTTATCGAAGTGATGCGTTACAATTTTAATGTGTTCAGTTTTTCCATATGTTGAACCTGAGGTGTGACCAGCGGCCATGTTTATTAGGACTTCGCTCCGAAATCAAGTACAAGATGTCTGGAAATAGTTGAATCAAAGCGTAGCCGGAAATTTGTTTGAAAGAAAATACGACGACGGAAAATTGATCGACGGAAATTTGGTCGAATCTTTTTTTTTAGTTAAAATTTCGCGTCAAATTTCTGTTTGAACGCATTATTTTGTTTTACTGTATAGTATAGTGCGCTCAAAAAGAAATTTGACGAAAATTTTTACGTGTGAACTGAAAAAAAGATTCAACAAAATATCCTTTCGATCAATTGCCGTCGACGAAATTTCTTTCAAACAAATTTCCGGTCACCGAATCAAAGATCAGTCAACTGTGTCAGATCAACGCGTCCCACGAGATAAAGTTGTCCATAAGTTTCAGATCTCTGTGACACGTTGAGTTTTATGCTGAAAAGTGACCTAACAAACAAAGGTGAAACCCAATCAGTCAAAACTCACGTAACGACTCAGAAAAGTGGTTCAATTAAACTCCACTTAAAATAGCTGCGCCGCAGAAAAAAAAAAACAAAAAAAAAACCAACCCTAACATTTTTATGCCGAGTGAAAAGACCCTTCAGCAAGAGTTGTGGGTGCTAACCAGTTCAAGTTGGAAGCTTCGCGGATATACTCGGAGTGATCTCCATCTCAGGAATTTCTGAGGGTCATTAATGTCGTTAAAGACTAGAGGGTCTGGCGGGCTTTTTCGTGCCAACTTTTACTTTGTACCGAGAGCACCCGAACCAGGATCATCAATCTGAGAGACATTAACCCCCTGACTTCCGCCCAACACTTGTTTACGCGAAAGACGATTTTTAGGTCAACAAACTCGTTCGAATTCAGATCAATGTCCAGGAGTAAGCGGAAGCCAAGGTTTGGGGACTTATTTGTGCGGGCCCATTAGGAAAGGTCTTTTGTTTTTTATCCAAAAACAAACCAATTATGTCCACATCGACACGTTGAATTGATTCAAAGAGCTTAAACAAAAATAAGCGTTTCTTTTTTTTATGCACGGAAAAAAAATGTGAACATTATAGTATACAGATCGTAATGAACTTTTTGAAAGATGGTTGACACTGTGAAACAATCCATACTAAACTATGACATAAGAACTATGACATAAGAACTATGACATAAGAACTATGACATAAGAACTATGACATAAGAACTATGACATAAGAACTATGACATAAGAACTATGACATAAGAACTATGACATAAGAACTATGACATAAGAACTATGACATAAGAACTATGACATACGAACTATGACATAAGAACTATGACATAAGAACTATGACATAAGAACTATGACATAAGAACTATGACATAAGAACTATGACATAAGAACTATGACATAAGAACTATGACATAAGAACTATGACATAAGAACTATGACATAAGAACTATGACATAAGAACTATGACATAAGAACTATGACATAAGAACTATGACATAAGAACTATGACATAAGAACTATGACATAAGAACTATGACATAAGAACTATGACATAAGAACTATGACATAAGAACTATGACATAAGAACTATGACATAAGAACTATGACATAAGAACTATGACATAAGAACTATGACATAAGAACTATGACATAAGAACTATGACATAAGAACTATGACATACGTCATACAAGGGTTTATTCGGAAATGTCTAAAAGGAAATAGGAATGCTTTAAAGCCAATGACACTTGTAGCTGCTGTGAAGAATAAGAGAGCTGGAAGAAGAAAACAAATTAATAGAAACTTGGTTTTTTTAAAGTAACAAGTTTTTTAAAAATTGTATTTACATGTAAGATAGGATAGATAAGATAATATTAGATAAGATAATTAAGATTCTTATAGTTGATTCAAATAAAATGAAATGTTTCTTTGAAAGTTACATTGTAAATATTCATTTTCAGCCCATAAAGCAAAACATATTTTTTAACAAGTCAACATTGTACAGTTATAACAATATCATTTTAACACAAGACATCAAGGTGTTTCTCTAGCTTAGAAATCAGGCTTATAGAAATTTATAGCGATGGACAAATTGATTCACAGATGAATAGATGATTTTGCGATGTTTAGAAGGTTTTGACAATTTCGAAAGAAAAAGTTCTATATTAGACAAATTTATTATCTAAATATAAAAGTACAATTTTCAGGTATGGCAAAGTTGGATGGGATTAAAGCAAGGTTTTCACCTCTGATGGTCTGCTTATCTCTGCACTCGCAGGCCATCAGAGGTGTTACCCAAGGGAGGTCTATTTGAACAATTAAATTTTTTAAAAAAGGCTACGTAGAAAATGTTGAGAATAGTTTATTTCAGAGCAGGTCAGTGTTAGCGATGATATATGCATATGACCTCGAAGTTAAGGATGTGCCATTTTTTAAATCCTTTATGTCGATTTTCGCTTTTGTTTGTGTGTTTCTGTGTTTAATGCTAAATTTTCGGGCGGCTAATTGACCCACTTACCATAATCCCATCGAACTGAAAAACGGCACATAGACTAGTTGCCGATGACAAACACGTTCTTTCAAATTTTCAACCCCATCCTCCCCCTCCACTCCAACCCCCCCCCCCCCAAAAAAAAATAAAAATCAGTTTTTCACCCTGCTTTTCAAGGGGAAGTTGAATGAAATATGATCTGTTCGATTGTTGCGTGTTTTGGTGTGGAGATTAATTGTGTAGCTGTTGCTATGTGCTTTGTTTTAGGGACGTTTTCTGGTATGCACTTTTCAATTGGAAAAATTTAAGGAAATATGAAACGTGTTTTCGCCAGAAGTTTACCCATTTACATAACCGCTTCTTAATAAATGATACAACACGTACTATCACATAAATGATAAATCACTTATTATCACATAAATGATAAATAACGTATTATCACATAAATGATAAATCACATATTATCACATAAATGATACATCGCGTATTATCACATAATGATAAATCACGTACTATCACATAATGATAAATCACGTACTATCACATAATGATAAATCACGTACTATCACATAATGATAAATCACGTACTATCACATAATGATAAATCACGTATTATCACATAATGATAGATCACGTATTATCACATAATGATAAATCACGTACTATCACATAAATGATAAATCACGTATTATCACATAAATGCAAAAAAAAAGTGCATATCAAGGATCAACTTTGTTAAAGGCAGTTGTTTATTAAGAGCCCCATTGTTAGAGTTGGCATACGTTTCATTTCAGATCCCATCACTCCTGACATGGCAAGCGTGTATTCTTTGTTGCTAGAAGCGTTTGATGAAAAAAAACAACCAACAACAATTAACTTGTTTTGATTACAGAGTGATTAACAATAGGCTACCACCTCTGCCAGGGTAAATCTAATCAATTCCTAATTACAGCACACCGTTTCCTTCTTATTGCGGTGCTGAATCTGGCAAATGTTTGGAATACAATGTCACGGTGTTTTCAATTGAATGCCATCAGTGAGTGCATACTTGTTATATGATAAGCTAGGGGAGGTAATCCTAAAATGTGTTAGATATGCAATAGTAGATCAGATGAGAACCTAGTCTCTTACTCCAGTTAAGACACAGAGGATTGTGTTGTGTCTGTATCGTCTGACCCTCTCCCCCCCCCCCCCCAAACAACAACGCGTTTTCATGACCTACCAGAGATGATCGTGACATGCAAATTCAAATTGACGTGCTATTGACATTTTTTTTTAAATGGCCAGAAATTATCCCTCTGTTTAAACTTTGCGGTGGGGGCCACTCTGACCGAACCGCCAAAACGACATTTCTAATAGTCAAAATGTTCTCCACCAATAGTGTCTCTCTAAGTGATCCGATTGGTTCCACGGGCGGTCTTTGTTAGACCCACGGCCCTCAGAAAATGGCCTCTGGCTAGACGCTATTGAACGATGTCTTGTTTGACTTAGGACGGGAAGTAGGTGTGTGTGTGGGGGGGGGGGGTTTGGGCACACATCCTAATGTACCCTGACATACCATCCTGAACCAATACTTAGATTTTATGTTGGCCATATCACAAAACATAACGTCTATCAAAGGGGTTTATCTCGGTGCGCAATGATTACATACAATTTCTTCAGAAAACATCGGATGATTTAAAGTAGACTACATATATTTAAACTAATGATATGATACATTGATGGCTAAAGAAGTCAATGTTAAAAGCGTTTAGTGAAATTTTGTTTGGTGTTGTTTTCTAGTCACACGCATAATTTATACAATGTATTTTACCCCCCTTCCTCCCCAGGGAGCCGCCCATGATAATACCCCTTTCGCACCCCCTCAGTGATGCCACGGCATAATTTTAAAAGACAACAACGCAGCTATTGCCAATGAGATGCATTATAAGACACCTATACATGAAAAAATCTTATAAGAATGTTTGAAAGATGAAGGTTGATCAATGAGATCACTTTTAACGATTAAAACGTACCCAGCGACCGTCGACCGTTCGTGTCTATAAACTGAGACGGATTTGACAACCTGCCATGGAGGGATTCTAGTTTTCTATCCTGAATTCTAAAACAAGAAAAAAAAAATACTCGCAACTTCTACGATGGAATCTTCATTTTTAATAAGGCTGATCAGATCATCAAATTTATTTGGGTCCCCCCCCCCCTTTTCCCATGGTGGTGAGCGGAAAAAGTCACGGAAAAAAGACACACGAAAAAACATAACATGAAAATGTCAAAGAATAACTGTTTTCCCCGTAATTTCATTTGTAAGTCCATATAAATGATTAATATAAACTAATTATCAGAAATTGGACGTAAGAGACGGCTCATTAGGAACGGGGTTTGATTCTCGCTTAGAATGAAATATGTGTGTGCTATTTGTGTTATGCATACACCTATTATATTCACACATTTAATTCTATGATTTAATTATAATTAGGTACATTGCTATGCATGAAGCCAACAAACACGAATATTAAAGTTTGAATAACACTAAATGGTAGTAAGCCCGTGGTTCTCAACCTTTCTAATGCAGCCACCCCTTTTATACAGTTCCTCATGTTGTGGCGACCCCCTAGCCACAAAAGTATTTTCGCTGCTACTTCATAACTTTAGAGCATTTGTATTTTCCGATGGTCTTAGGCGACCCTTGGAAAAGGGTCATTCGACCCCCAAAGGTTGAGAACTGATGTAGTAAGCGATTGGGTAGAGATTAAGCTCTTTCCCAAAAATATTTTCATTTGATTCTCGCCTCTGCCCTCCCCGACACATCTCACACAATAAAGGAATCAAAGGAAAGCAATGGACATTGCATTGTGGCAGTAGTTTTGGGAGATAACTCTATCCAGACAATTTCATCAATGGCATCAATATTGTTGATGTGGCGTTGAAAGGAAAGATTTTAAAAAATCACTCGTTCCCCATTATTGTCAGAATTTAAGGTGTGCCTCTCCGAGTGTTCTCAAAAAAAGAACGCAAAATAATTTTTTTAAACATATTTACTTTCAGACTTTTCTATTAGTTTATTTTTTTGATAATCAGCAATATATATATTTGTGTACAAGAGTATAATTTTCATATTTTGATATTTCTTCCTATCCTTTTCTTCTTATCCCTTTCTTCCTATCCTTTTCTTCCTATCCCTTTCTTCCTATCCTTTTCTTCCTATCCCTTTCTTCCTATCCTTTTCTTCCTATCCCTTTCTTCCTATCCTTTTCTTCATATCCTTTTCTTTCTATCCTTTTCTTCCTATCCTTTTCTTCCTATTCCTTTCTTCCTATCATTTTCTTCCTATCCCTTTCTTCCTATCATTTTCTTCCTATCCTTTTCTTCCTATCCCTTTCTCCCTATCCTTTTCTTCCTATCCTTTTCTTCCTATCCTTTTCTTTCTATCCTTTTCTTCCTATCCTTTTCTTCCTATCTATTTCTTCCTACCCTTTTCGTCCTTACCTTTTCTTCCTATCCTTTTCTTCCTATCCTTTTCGTCCTAACCTTTTCTTCCTATCCTTTTCTTCCTATCCTTTTCTTCCTATCTTTTTCTTCTCGTGAATTTTGGCTCCATTTCGGAGATTTAGATTATCACAAACATTTACATGGACTAACAAATAAAGATACGGTTAACAAAAAGTTTTCATTGACTTTTTTTCCTGTGACATTTTTCAGTGACATTTTTCAGTGACATTTGTTCCCATTGACCTTCCCCCCCCCCCACAATCCCCCAATGGTAGCTCTACTGCTACTTTTCACGACTTCAAAGATAAATCAAAATATAGCTTCCAAAAACAATTCAATCCACATGACGTGCGATTGAATTGATTGAATACTGACCTTTTAAAGACAACAACATATTATTGGACGGTGGTATCAGCAGGAGTTCGTTTCTCAAAAGCCGGAAACCCGTGGAATGATTTCGTCTTCGGAAAACGCTGTGCTTTTCAAATATCCTCTTATCTTTTACCTAGTCCTCCCACTAATATCAGAGCTTTCCTCGGCTTTCTACCGCCGTCTGTAGAAAGTTCTGGAAAAAAAAGGGGGCATGAAAACAGACCAGCTTAGAAACCTTTCCAGAGACATCTGATAAGTCAGGGCTATCAATTATACATTTTAACCGCATAAGGAAATGAAGACTTGGGCTGAAGCTGCGTGGAGAATAATGTAAATTAAATATGATTAAAAATCTTCAAAGCTTTATAAAAAAAATCTGCAATGATTTTTTGGTGAGTTCTGAATTCAATATATGCTGTTCTTTAAGATAAATTATACAAAATTGATTTTTTAAAAATAGTTTACGTCAAAAGGAAATGTTTTAAACGTAAAAACCGACTACATGGTTAGAAAAAAATAAAACCTTGTTATGTCTCAAGAGGCTGTCTTTGTTTTTTTTAGTGTGGGTCAAACAATGCGTTCATGTTGGCTTATAGATTTCTGTCCAGTCAAAAATAGTAGGTGTACAAGACAGTGTACGACTGTTTTATTTGTATGAATCCAAGCAAACTGAAACGTTGTTTTGAATGCATTACACGGGCGCAGATGAGTATGGGGCGCAGACGGCCAAAGAGCGCAGGTGGTTAAAGGGCGCAGATGGCTATTGCACAGACAATGCGTTCACATGTGATTATTCTCTGCACAATTCTGAGCCAAGCGGCTTACGTCCGCACCAGTGCCGTATCCAATTTTTATTTTACGTAACGCACAGCCAAACTACACCCGCATTTCGGCTTAACCGACTTCTCCGATGGAAATTCTTGCCAGGAGAACAACTTTTAGAAACTTTGTAAATAGCGGAGCTATTTATATGTCATCTTTGACAAAACGTAAGTAAGATAAATATATTTTTTAAAAAAAAAGAGAAAAGAAGAAAGAAAGCTTAAATTAGCATGTCCATGTTTTTTTTTAAAAAAACATAATTTTTATGTTTTGTTTCAATTTTCCACGTTTCGAGTACTCCTTCGTTTCATACTAATTTTAATTTTTTTTAATTATTTATAGCAGTGGCTATCAACTTTCCTGAAGCCTCGACCTTTTGAATACAGTTCCTTATGTTGTGGCGACCCCCCAACCGCAAAATTATTTTGGTTGCTACTTCATAACTGTAGAGTATATGTGTTTTCCGATGGTTTTATGCGACCCCTGGTAAAGGGGTCGCTCAACCCCCAAAGGCATCGCAACCCACAGGCTGAGAACCACTGATTTATAGCATACGGGTTAAGCCCTGATAAACAAGCCTGGCAAAATAAATGGAGCAAAAAAAAAAAAAAAAAGAGTTTACGACCCAAAGGATGTCAATGGCCTGGTGATCTACGGAAGAAGAGCTTAGCTGTTGATCACTAAAAACAAGGATCATCTATTTGCCGGACATGCCCATAGAAAGATTTAAACCTCAGGAGGGTGAGGCCATACGTGGCGAATTATGTCCGCGTTAAAATTTAAAAAAAAAATAAAAAAAAAATAGACCTATTTTGAGTGAAGGTAAACAACGATATATAATTTTTTTTTGGGTGATGGAGCGGGGGTGTAAGATGGGGCGGGAAGGGGCTCTGGAGGGGGGTGGAAGGGCGGCATCCTGTGTTATAATTTGTTGAAGATTGAAGGACAACTCGGTAATTGATAAGGGATAATAATAAATCTGTCTGGTTACGACAAAGTTCAAGTAGTGCTGGTGTCCTTTCCTGGAACATCGATACTTGGAAATTAAAACGAGATTGTTAACATTATATATATATATATATATATATAAATATATAAATATATATATATATAAATATATAAATATATATATATATACATTTGTTGAAATATTCCAATTGAAAAAATTAGCACAAACAAATGAAACTTCGTTGCTTACTTTTTCGTCATATGTAACACAAAACTAAAAGGTAAAAAATGTTTTAAAAATTACACGTCCAATTGTAAAGTAATGACCAAAAACTTTATTTTTTTAATTTTTTGGTATGCCCAGATTAAACACAAAAAATGCAGGACCGGTGATAGAATTGTCCAGAGCTGGTTTTGATTGACCTAATTTTGCTTCCACCCCTTGCCGGCCCCCCTCTTTTGTATATTGACGCGACCAACGACATGGTGTAGCGCCGTAACACACCCTTTCCCCAGCTTCTTGTTTTTTTCTTTTTGATTTTGTTTGTTCTACTTGTTCTAAAGAATTCTATTTCTAGAACTTCTTTTCTGGAGGGTTCCAACTCCCTCCTTATAAAAAAGCCTGAAGCTGTCCAAGCCGGAAGAGATTTTCTTTTTCTAATCTTCCCACAGATTTACGAATGGTTATATACCTGTAGGAGCTTTACACGAGTTTAGTCTTTCTGCGTGTGTCTTTGTATGTTAATATTTGCTTATTTCGAGGATTATACTTTTTCCCGTTGCTGTACTGTTCAGTTAATATAGTTTTCATTTCTGTATACAAGATTTTGAAATTATACATAAATGGTATGGTATAATTCAAGTGAATAGTGTTAACATCACTAGCTTTCTTATCGTTTTTTCTCTGTATGCTGGTTTTCAGTCCTCTGTTTGCGAATTGCTCAACACACAAGCCGATGCTTAAAACAGACGAAATTTGCAAAAAACCATACAACGGTACGTTACAGCTGGTCTTTGGAGTTCGTTCCATGTGGGGGATAATGCTAAGGCCGTGATGCTTCCCTCTACTCTTCCATTCCCCACGGGGAATAGATAATGTGTTTTCTTCACGGGGGAGGGGGGTGAGGGGGTGTTCGATTAGATGGACATTCAATGAGATCCAGATTCTAAAAAAAAATTTTTTAAAAATATCTTGACTTTCAGTGGATAACGAGAACGCAGCAACTTTTATCCACAATACAAATTTTTTCCACCCAAAAGGAATGGAAATATAACTTTCTCTAGCACGTTGACAGTGTCGCCCCGCCCAGTTATTAGACTCTTTAATCTCAGTCATGAAGTCAATTATGTGCCTATGCAGATAACATATTAACGATAGTTTTAGGATTACACCAAGGCCGTGTCTCTCCGCATGTTTTTTTTTCTCCCTTCTCTCCGCCCCAGAAACACACATGCAAAAGGTTTAAGAGCCCAGAACACCTGCAAAAGATTTAAAAAGAGAAAAACACAGTTATTTAGTGGAAGGGCTAAAATAAGAGGGCCCCATGGAGCCGTCAGGAATTTTGAATTTCAAATTCATGTTCCCTTCATGCCTCAAAATTCAACATTGTAGAATAGAACTAACAATAAGTTGAAAATAGTTGTACTACAACAAAGTACATGAACATGCAGGGATTATATTAACTAACGTTTTTCTATCATTGCCCCTTGCCCTCTGTATTTTAATAAATTTCCTATATAAAGGGCGCATGTCTCCATTCGCCCCAATAATCGGGGCGCCACACGTTGGAAAACACAACTCGGGGGTCTTTGAACTAATGAAAGTCCACTACCTGGATATCCATGTATCCTATATATATATTATTTTCTGAGTCTCTTATTTAGGGGGAAGTCACGTGACCAGCAGGTTCTTATGAGCATCTACAACAAATGATCCCTGATTAGCCCTGATGGATTTTGGCCATTACGTTATTTCGTCTTCTTTGAAAACACGCCCCCCTTTTTTTTGTAGTATCGAATTTCACCGAACGAAGATTAATGTCTAGTATTGAGCTCTAGGGGTTGGCTTCTATAAGATTTAGTTAGATGAGAGAAGAAAAACAACTTTGTACAGCGTTATTCATGATGGACGAATCTCTTTGTTCACATTTCAATTCATCACCCAGTTCGCTCCCTTTGTTCTAGTACACGTGCACCCCTAACCCATCAAAGATTCAGTTATAGCCTTCACGTTGATCTGCCCTGTCTACTTCGAGGAACTTTTTGTCGCAAATGTGCTGTTTAAAAGTCTGTATCCATTGGACAAAACACTAGAGAAAGACAAAAGTACAAAGTGCTCTATAACAAACAGCATTTCACGACACAACATTTTGTGACCTGACTCTGTTGTTTTTATATACAATAAAAAAAAAAAAACAACTAACAACAAACACTTTATGAGAGAGACACTTAAAAATTAATTCAAAATCTGTATATATACATTTTTTTTTCCAAGTTAAATTTTCTACATTTTTATCTGGCATCCGTCCATCACAATATGACGATGGCGTAGACTTAACAATGTGACGAATGCGCAGACTTAACAATGTGACGAATGCGCAGACTTAACAATGTGACGAATGCGCAGACTTAACAATGTAACGAATGCGCAGACTTAACAATGTGACGAATGCGCAGACTTAACAATGTGACGAATGCGCAGACTTAACAATGTGACGAATGCGCAGACTTAACAATGTAACGAATGCGCAGACTTAACAATGTGACGAATGCGCAGACTTAACAATGTGACGAATGCGCAGACTTAACAATGTGACGAATGCGCAGACTTAACAATGTGACGAATGCGCAGACTTAACAATGTGACGAATGCGCAGACTTAACAATGTAACGAATGCGCAGACTTAACAATGTGACGAATGCGCAGACTTAACAATGTAACGAATGCGCAGACTTAACAATGTGACGAATGCGCAGACTTAACAATGTAACGAATGCGCAGACTTAACAATGTGACGAATGCGCAGACTTAACAATGTGACGAATGCGCAGACTTAACAATGTAACGAATGCGCAGACTTAACAATGTGACGAATGCGCAGACTTAACAATGTGACGAATGCGCAGACTTAACAATGTGACGAATGCGCAGACTTAACAATGTAACGAATGCGCAGACTTAACAATGTGACGAATGCGCAGACTTAACAATGTGACGAATGCGCAGACTTAACAATGTGACGAATGCGCAGACTTAACAATGTGACGAATGCGCAGACTTAACAATGTGACGAATGCGCAGACTTAACAATGTGACGAATGCGCAGACTTAACAATGTAACGAATGCGCAGACTTAACAATGTGACGAATGCGCAGACTTAACAATGTAACGAATGCGCAGACTTAACAATGTGACGAATGCGCAGACTTAACAATGTAACGAATGCGCAGACTTAACAATGTGACGAATGCGCAGACTTAACAATGTAACGAATGCGCAGACTTAACAATGTAACGAATGCGCAGACTTAACAATGTGACGAATGCGCAGACTTAACAATGTGACGATTGTGTAGACCTCGCAGGACGAAATCACAAAGCCTGTGATTTTTTTAGGAGGATAAGCTGATCCCCTTGTCAGCAGATCACTTCCGTCCACGAATCTGGTGAACCCAAAGGAACATCATACGTGGATGACACAGCTTGGCACCTGTGGCGTGGCCCGATTGGCCGGAAGTTTCAATGTGTCACTGTCATACCAACTACTGGACTCCAACTCGCGGGTTTTAATTCAATGTTTTCCCACTCTTAGATGAGTTGCCATCCGAGGTAAACGAGTCCCATACACCCGGGGCGCGCGTTATGTTTTTTTTTTTAGCATCACCTTAGTTTACAGTTGAGAAAATTCACTAGTTTACGAGCCTCGGATCACTACGGTAAAAGTGAACTTACTGTGAAGTGGTCACGTGTCCGCCATGTGTGGCAGCTTTCACTTTAACACCTAAATGTGAGTCAGCGAATTCCCAAAGGGTACATAATTAACGAGATTGCCACCTGGAAAAAATTTGCGTCAGCTAATTTTAATTCAGTCATTTCAGCCTAACGCATTTAACACAATATCTTTCGATATGGAACTATTGGGTGACAGATACATTGAATCTGAAATAATTCGAATGAACGTGCATTTATATTTTAATTTTTTAAAAAAGTAGAAAGAGTTATAGCATATAAATAAAAAAATAAGTAATTTTATTTTGATCGAACGTACTAGAGTCTTTAGGAATGTCAACACAACCACGTCGTCACTCACTAGTCTTTTATATACATTTCGCTTCTGGTAGACTACTTCCGTTTCTGGCTGCTTCCTAACAAAGCTTCCTGTTTCCTGTTAAGCGAATTTGGAACTGAGATTATTTTCGCAGCTTTTTATATATGGATTGTGACGTATATTTAGGTATAGGAAATAGCATTGTTTCTGGATAGCGCGCAAAATGTAATTCCCGATAACTACCGGTACGCTAAATGATTTTAAAAAAAAATATAATACAACTGCGTAATAGTTTCTTTTCGGACAATTAAACCGTCTCAATTTAAATATGGTGTTATAAATATTCCGTTTATAAGTGTGTGGCACACAGCAATATTGATAAAGTTAATGGGCGTGAAATAAAAAATGTGCAGTGACGTATCATGGTGGGAAGGGTGTAGCGAAAAATTGGGATGCATAAATGTGCGTCACTTGAGTTCATCTTTTGTTAAGCAACTTTAGTAGATGGGAAGTTCACGCATTTCCGTCGTCAATGTTTGGCAGGCTATGGGAAGTTCACGCATTTCCGTCGCGAATATTTGGCGGGCTATGGGAAGTTCACGCATTTCCGTCGTCAATGTTTGGCGGGCTATGGGAATTTCACGCATTTCCGTCGTCAATGTTTGGCGGGCTATGGGAAGTTCACGCATTTCCGTCGTCAATGTTTGGCGGGCTATGGGTAGTTCACGCATTTCCGTCGTCAATGTTTGGCGGGCTATGGGAAGTTCACGCATTTCCGTCGTCAATGTTTGGCGGGCTATGGGAAGTTCACGCATTTCCGTCGTCAATGTTTGGCACTCTGTGACTAGTTATTCATTATTTATTTACGCTGTATCCACTGAACAAGCAAAGTTTTCGACCAAATTTGTAGTTACCCACCTGCATAGTAAGTGAACAGAGCCGAGCGAGTCAATGTAAGATGCCGAGCGTGTCAGCGGAAGATGCCAAGCGTGTCAGCGGAAGATGCCGAGCGTGTCAGCGGAATGTACCTGCTGAACATCTAATTTTGTGTGTACATTATTCTTGTTCACTGTTCAGGACCCAGATTATGCCAGGCTTTTTAATTTTTTTTTATTTTGGTGGCGTGGGGGGGGGGGGGGGTTTGAGTCGAGTAAAAATATATAATGACACGGCTGCACTGTCGAAATGACTGCCTGGCTGTATGCATCTCAAATAGGTTCTGCAAGCAGATAAGTCCGACCCTCGGATCAAGCAAACCCACCCCTTACCCTTTCGTATCGAAGTTTAGTTAATAAAGCAATTTTTAGAAAACTGCGCCACCTCTTACCTTGACCCAGCTCCCCGGATGCATTTGATGTCTTTCAAATGAGGCTAAATTTGCTGATTTTTATTTTTGAATATGTAAAATATAAAAAAAGTTATAAAATATTAACCTAAGCTTTCATGTGGGCGTTAATCTATGTGTTGATCTATACAACAATCCATGCGTTAATATTTGGGTTAATCGATGCGTTAGACAGCTGTTGTGTCCAAGCTACACACTCAGTAAAAGCTACACACGTTTTAACAGGCAATCACACATTTCATATTAATATTTTCTTTATCCTAAACAGCTAATATCCAATATTCCCTAAAGGCGTTTAAAAAATAAAGCAATATGTCTTTTTCCCCTTCTTTCTCCAACTTAAATGTCCCCGGCTCTCTTTCAACCACTCAATATCGCATGTAACGAACTGCAATAATGTGCCCGCACTTTTAGCCACTCATCTCCTGTACCATGACTGGGGAAGTTCTCCAGGCGTCTAATGTTCACTTAAAGCATATCGACAAGACATTTAACCACTTCCAAGTCCTCTTTGTGAACACCCGAACTATCCCCTCGCTGACCCCCGCCCCTCCCCCAACCCCGTGTTTTTTGTTGTTTCGGGTCCCCTTTGCGTAAAACGCGCGAATACAGCGCCAGGGATCGACTAAATTGAAAATCCATACAGGCACGACATGGTGATATTTATCTGTTAATCGCTCCACGGATAACCATAAAAGACTGGCCACCAGAAACAATTGCGGTAATGTTCCAGTTTGATTGAACTAAAACAAAGGCAATAATTGGTAAGGACTTACTCTTTCTCTCACCCCCCCCCCGTCCCGCCCCCAAGCCTTTAAAAAAACAACAACAAACGGTGTATTCACTTCGGGAAATAGAGCAGGGCGTGGAGCTTTCGGCCATGTCCAAAATGTCTTCCAGTAATACACGTGACGGTAGACGGCCAGCCCGTAGAGGGCCAGCCCGTAGACGGCCAGCTCGTAGAATGTGTTAGTGACAGATGAGAAACGGATTTACGGTGGGGGCGTTCATAATATGACGCAATTAAAACACCAAAAATCCGTTCTATTCTTTTTTAAAACATTTTTAACCGACTTTCCCGACTGTTCCAGAAAGTTGACATTTGGCCGACTTCATCTCCTGCAGTTAAAACATTTTTTTCCCCTTCTTCTTTTCTAGGTCAAACTTTCAAAACAAGTTAGGGCATCCGAATCATTATTTTATGATTCCATTTACTTTTCCATTTCCTTTTCCATTTACTTTTCCATTTACTTTTCCATGTACTTTTTCCATTTACTTTTCCATTTACTTTTCCATTTACTTTTCCATTTACTTTTCCATTTACTTTTCCATTTACTTTTCCATCTACCTTTCCTTTAAAAAATCAAATACAATTGAAAACTACCTTTGAATATCCATACTCTCAAGGTTACTACAACACATTCACTCCAAAAAGTCGACCCGTACTTTTAGTCACTGATATTCTTTTCCTTTGCTAGGAAGTTCTTCTAGCTTCTAATCTTCCCTTTAAGCATGCAAGCATATCGCCTAAAGCATTTTAACAAAGCGTATGTGTTTGAGGGATTTGTTTCTGGTGAGGCGGGAAGGGGGGTGGTTGTGCCAAATAGGTTTTATTTTTATTAAATTTAAACAAAAATATTTTGTTCACACACTTCCTTTGTGTAACCCATTTTAAGAAATGTTAAAATATTTTCTACTTTTTATTGCGTTTTAAATCGACTTTGATAGAAAGTCTATAAAGGAATTTTTTGAAAACAATTCTACTTCTCAGTATTAAAATGGAAATATTTAGACTATGTACAAAGGTAGAATTATTTAATTTAAAAAAAAATTGAATGCTTACAATTTCGTGGTTAAAGTGTCTAACTCTCTACATAGCCATAAAACTAAAAAAATAATGCTGAGCTCACCCACCCACCCGTTCACCCCCCCCCCCCCCGTTCACCAACTCACCCACCTACCCGCTCACCCAATGAAGGTAACGCGGCCAAACACGATAAATTGAGCGACATTGTCAACCCGCCTCATTTGAAAACAAGGATACTTTTCAAGCCGTTCACCAGGTGAACACCGCACGAGAAATCTTTAATAAGTCACGTGGGTAATTAAAAAAACCCCCAACTAAATACCGCTCCATCTACACACGAGACGGACATGTGAGTAGAGAGAAATTCGTTCGAAATTCAAAGCTACAAACGTTTTATTTCCTTATCCAAGTCTATACTAAATGAAACATTGAATTGCGTAAAAACCGGAAATAGATTTTTAAGAGTTCTCCATTCAAATTGACGTGTAGCTCACGCTTAGCAGTAGGCATGGCCGTGAATACTTACCTGGCCAATAAAACGTCCACGTTGCCCGGTCCGTTAGGTCAAGATTAGCACCGACTCGAAAGTGTCACGCCATTAGCACATCAAGTACGCTCTAGTGACATTGCTTCACATTCCCTCACAAGACAACCTCCCCCCACCCCACCCCACACCAAACTGCCCCACGAGCTGAACATTTTATTTATTTCCTTTTTTTTTGCGTGTCTCCGGCCTTTCCAATTCGTCCTAATTTTCCTCGAACAACGGATCTGTACTTTTCATGGAAATGAGCTTGTACTCTCTTGCCAAAAAAGATTTCTCAGTTAATAGTTCACATAAACTCATGCTTAAATCTTACATTTATCTAAATCGGATTTTAGTGGGGGGGGGGGGGGGGGAGTACAGTTACAGAAGTGAAGGTCTCGTGATACTGACCCCGTCACAGTGTCGTAACCAACAAAACTTTTTTTCAAGCAATGCTCATAACTTCAACATTTATAAAGGAAAAAAGTTCTGAATAGAAAGCCTTCAAAGACTACTATTTATAGTCTTATTAAAAAAACAAACGGCAGCGTCTGTCACATTTTTGTGTGTGGACAAGTTACAAGAATGCTATCAGCGCAATCCCACAACACAAGAAAACCACACACACACACACACACAAAGAAAGAAAACAAAACCCCACTCAAGTTGAAACCGTACACCACAGCCACACAACCCCACAACAACGCAACTACCCATGAAAACATACACAAACACCACACAATAAGACCATACACCACAGCCACACAACCCCACAACAACGCAACTACCCATGAAAACATACACAAACACCACACAATAAGACCATACACCACAGCTACAAAACACCACAGCAACGCAACCACACAGCAAAAACCAGACTAAAACAAATAAAGTGTCTCTCAATAAATGACCATGTTACAAAAGAGCCGAGTTTAAAAAAAACAAAAAAAAAAACGACAGCTTATGTTTTCGCCGCTCTGTACTATATAACATGATGCCAGTAACGAATCCCCATGTGGGTTACGACAAGACGTATTATTTTATCGTAACAAATATTAGTTTATCCAACATAGAGATCGGCCAGTCATCGGGGATTACTCCAGACACTATGCAACACAGACACAAACGACTGCTCCTGAATGTCGCTAACGGATGCAAATGGTGGAACACGGTATGTGGACGCTTGAAGTATAAAGAAAGGACAATACAAATTGATGCGAGCATGATTACTATAAACAAGGCGAGATACTTGCTGAAACAAATTTCTCTTGAGTTATTGTAATTGGCTTAGATTTGCTCAGTTTTTTGTATATGTGAAAGAATGAATTATTTTAATGGTGAATGTTTTGGTAATGGTGCGGTACAGGAAAGTAAGGTTATTTTGATATGGATGTGAATTGGTAATGGTTGTTTTCGATAATGGTGGGAAACGGCGTTATTTTAGTAAAGGTTATTTGTTTGTGGTGGTTATTTGCTAAATAGGGAGGCTATGTTTTTTTTCCGTTTGGCTCCATAACGTGTAACTAATTCATTCAGCACTTGCTCACCGTCAGGTTCACGGCCAAGAGGACGCCAATGCTGTCTATCGCCTTCTTCTGTTGGAGCTCTCTAGCATGGTCAGGATTTAATTCCGTAGATTTTTTTTTCTAATTAATAACGGAGACAGTTTTTGCTGGTCATGGAAAGATGATGTAGGATTTTGTGGGTCATACAATGGTGGATATGGGTTAATGTGGGTCATGGAATGGTGGAAATAGGTTAATGTGGGTCATACAATGGGGGCGATAGGTTAATGGGGGTCATACAATGGGGGAGATAGGTTAATGTGGGTCATGGAATGTTGGAGATTGGTTAATGTGGGTCATGGAATGATGGAGATAGGTTAATGTGAGTCATGGAATAGTGGAGATTGGTTAATGTGGGTCATGGACTAGTGGAGATTGGTTAATGTGGGTCATGGAATGATGGAGATAGGTTTTTATTTTCAATTAAACTACCACTTGTGCGAAGGCTGCTGCTACACGCAGACGACTTCTTTAAAGTCTTCACCGGAGAGAGCTAAATAATTTAGTAAACTACTTGTTACATCAGCGTCACAAGAAAGCCAGTTATATTTCCTTAAATCAGCGTCCGCTCCAATGCTATAAACTGATCGATCTTTAAGGGTTGTACATCAGACACGCACCATTCATGGGTAGTACATCAGACACGCACCAGTCATGGGTGGTACATCAGACACGCACCAGTCATGGGTGGTACATCAGACACGCACCATTCATGGGTGGTACATCAGACACGCACCAGTCATGGGTGGTACATCAGACACGTGCCATTCATGGGTGGTACATCAGACACGTGCCATTCATGGGTGGTACATCAGACGCGTACCATTCTCTTAGCTTCTCGCGGGTATATAAACATCTGTTGGTGTTTACGAGTATTACAATGAACAATGCTAAGTGTGTAACCGCGCAATTAAAGCCTCAACGGAAAATAAATCCATGATACTGAAACCTATTTGTCGGTCCTATTAGTTGTATTTAAAAAGCAAAAGGGGAATGAATTGATGATAATCTCCCAGCCCCAAGATTTTCTCTCTATGGCGAACATCAAACCAATAGCGTCCACGGAAAGTCGTCATCAAACCTATAGCGTCCATGGAAAGTTTTCATCAGACCGATAGCGTCCATGGAAAGTTTTCATCAGACCGATAGCGTACATGGAAAGTTTTCACCAGACCGATAGCGTCCACGGAAGGTTTTCATCAGATTGATAGCGTCCACGGAAAGTCGTCATCAAACCTATAGCGTCCACGGAAAGTTTTCATCAGACCTATAGCGTACATGGAAAGTCTTCTTCAGACCAATAGCGTCCACGGAAAGTCGTCATCAAACCTATAGCGTCCACGGAAAGTTTTCATCAGACCTATAGCGTCCACGGAAAGTTTTCATCAGACCGATAGCGTCCACGGAAAGTTTCATCAGATTGATAGCGTCCACGGAAAGTTTCATCAGATTGATAGCGTCCACGGAAAGTTTTCATCAGATCGATAGCGTACATGGAAAGTCTTCTTCAGACCAATAGCGTCCACGTAAAGTTTTCATCAGATCGATAGCGTACATGGAAAGTTTTCATCAGACCGATAGCGTCCACGGAAAGTTTTCATCAGATTGATAGCGTCCGCGGAAAGTCTTCGACGCAGAAAAAGAAAAAAAAATTGGACGTAAAACATCACACTTGTAAACTAACGAAAACCGCCAAATGCTTAAGAATTTCTCGCTTCTATCGGAAAGAATTTAAGCCGTCAGACATCCTGAAATTTCTGTACCAACTATCCACGTGCATACAACACCCCCCCCCCCCCCCCACCACTTTTTCTGTATGCACTCTATAGACACCACAAAAAGATGTCCCCAGGTGAAACAGCTAACATTGTTGCGTAATGAGCATTCCAGGAACTGAGAAGTGAAGAGACATGCCCAGGACTTTTAGATTCGCGTGCCGCGTGTTGCTCATTAATTTAAAAACAAAATGCCGCTAATGCCAGTGCTGGGCCTCTTGGAGGAAATTCCCCCCCCCCCCCCAAACCACTTAAATAATTTATAGCTGTATACGGCCCCACCGAGTGGTTTGATGCTCTGAAGGTTAATTGGTGTTTGACATTAGGTTCACTAAGTCGCGATGCGTGCTCTAAATTGCCCCCGGCTTGAGGGACTGAGTGGACATAATTTCAGGAATCTCGATGGATTAGGTCTATATTTCTTATATTTATTCATTGAAATATTGGGAGATTTTCGGTTTTGTTTTTTGAGTAGGCTTGTAAAATATTTTGAAGGAATTTTTCAACGCCATCTTTTAATCACAAATTTTAATCTTTTACTAAAGTCAAATGAACTAAAAAAGGTCTTGCGTGCACCGTAGATTTTTTTTAATCGATCCTTGAATATGCTTTTTTCTTTTTTTTTTACCATTTAGAAATTAAAGACAATTCAGAGACATTGATTTATGGATTTTGTTGATAGGAATTATCAATCTGGCAAGGACATCCGCCACACCCCCACCCCCCCCCCACTTCCCCGGCTCCAAACACAAAAAGTTGTATTCCGTTCTAAGTTCAATGCGTGTTGGTTGGAGATCCAAGTGCTGACCCTGACTAGGAAAGACAGCCAGGTTGTAAAGTAAATCTTATTGTAATTCCTCCATAACCTGGTTCCACGAAGCCATTTAAAGTCAGCGACCTACTTTAATGACGACGCTCACGCTGGCCAGCTGCCTTGCTGAGGCTAAGGCCATTCATCCTGGCAAGGAGACGCTGAAAGTCAAAGCACAAGAGCCCTTGCACTCGAAGACAGTAGGAAATAAATGGTAGTGATCTCCCCCCTTTTCAGGACCACTATCACCACCACAGGCGGATGCCGTGACAAGCGGGAGGTAACTCACGAAACTAGAATTCCGTCGACTGGAGGGTAATAAGAGACCACCAGTCAGGTCATGGGGACAAAACTTATCGATCTTTTAATCGAACTGTCTACTTTGCTAAATTTGTTCTGTCCTCAAGATGACAGCGTTACGTGCTTTTAAGTTTATTACTATTATCATTTTTTTTTTAGAAATTTGGGCATTCATTTTTCGAACATCATCCTACCCTTAAAATCTTAAATTGGATTAGCGAATCAAAAACACATCATGTTTTTAAAACAACATCTGTTAATCTCAGGGTGCTGGGTGGCCGAGTGGTCAAGCAAAAACTTCACCAGCACCCCGGGTAGATAGGACCGGGTAACCTTGGACGGCAACTCATCTAAGATAAGGAAACTCTGAAGTCAAAACCCGGAGATAGAGTCCCGTAGGCGGATAACATTGATACAATGAAACATTCCAACAACTCCTGCGACGCCACTGATGCCAAGCTGTGTCATCCACATAATGTTCCCTTGAGTTATCCAGCGGCGTCGAGAGAGGCGATTTGCCGTTGGGGAACCAGCTTATAATCCTGGAAGAATAATCCCAGGCCTTGCGGATTGCGTCCTGCGAATTCAACACCATCGTTACCCTGTTGAAACAAAACAAATTGAAACATTTTGGCAAATGACTTTATCAGTACATAACATCATTGTTAAGTTACCGATTGGGGTGGGGGGCCCTCCAAATGAAAGTGACAAAGGCGACCACGTTTTAAAAACAATATCCTAACATTTTAGAGTCCTTATTGTAGTATATGATTTTTAGAGAGATGGGTGGTGCTCCACATGAAAATGATAATGGCGACCAAAAGTTAAAAGCAATGTCATAATATTTTTAGAGTTCTCATAGCAGCATATGATTTTTTAGAAACGTTATCGCCACTAGATCCGCCATGATCACAACCAGCCTTAATGTAATATTTAAGGTTTCTAGCAGGTCGCTCCTATATGTCAGTTTCCAAAGAAAATAACCAGAAAAAAATGTATGTGATGGATAAGCTTAATATCATGATAAGCCAAATGTCATGTTTGTTCCCGTGCGGCCAGCATGTCTGTGACATTTAAGAACCTGGATAATCTTCATGCATGAGAGATGCCCGGGATTATTCTGACAACACGTCTGGAGAGCGTTTTGTGTGCACGGGACGGTCATTATGGTTGGCCAGATGACCAAAGCGACCCAGACAACTAGATCCTGCCTTATGTGAAACACAGCCCATTAGAGGATCCCATGATTCAAGCTGATTGCCGTCTCGCGTCTTGTGTTTGAATCTGAGGCTAAATACGTCAGGACGTCAAGTCTAAGGGGAAAGAAATATAGCACAAAGCAAACATTAGCGCAGTTGGGCAAAATATCACGAGTACTCGTCCTTGCTCCAATGTTTTATTATGGATTTAAATCTATCTTTCGTATTTTAGAATTGAAAGGATGGGTGAATGGAAGGTTTGTTTGGATGAGTGAATGGAAGTGTCTTAGGATGAGTGAATGAAAGTGTCTTAGGATGAGTGAATGGAAGTGTCTTAGGATCAGTGAATGGAAGTCTCTTAGGATGAGTGAATGGAAGTGTCTTAGGATGAGTGAATGGAAGTGTCTTAGGATGAGTGAATGGGAGTGTCTTAGGATGAGTGAATGGAAGTGTGTTAGGATGAGTGAATGGAAGTGTCTTAGGATGAGTGAATGGAAGTTTGTTAGGATAAGTGAATGAAATTATCTTGGGAGGAATAAATAGAACATGCGTGATTAAAGCTATGATCAATGAATGTCTAAGGCTGGGTGAATGAATATTTCTTACAATTTGTGAATGGAAGTTTGTTAGATGGGTGAGAGGAAGTGCCTTAGGATGGGAGAATTGAAGTTGTTAAATGGGTGAGAGGAAGTGCCTTAGGATGGAGCAATGGAAGTTGTTAAATGGGTGAGAGGAAGTGCCTTAGGATGGGGGAATGGAAGTTTTTTAGATGGGTGAGAGGAAGTGCCTTAGGATGGGGGAATGGAAGTTTTTTAGATGGGTGAGAGGAAGTGCCTTAGGATGGGGGAATGGAAGCTGTTAAATGGGTGAGAGGAAGTGCCTTAGGATGGGGGAATGGAAGCTGTTAAATGGGTGAGAGGAAATGCCTTAGGATAGGGGAATGGAAGCTGTTAAATGGGTGAGAGGAAGTGCCTTAGGATGGGGAATGGAAGTTTTTAAGATGGGTGAGAGGAAGTGCCTTAGGATGGGAGAATGGAAGCTGTTAAATGGGTGAGAGGAAGTGCCTTAGGATGGGAGAATTGAAGTTATTAGATGGGTGAGAACGTGTTAGGATTGGAGAATGGACGTTTTTTTATATTGGTGAGAAAAGGTGTCTTAGCATGGGAGCCTTGGGGGAAAGGAAGGGGTGTAGGGAGAAGGTGGGGATAAGAAGTATTAGACATAGTAACCACACTCGCCAATAAAAGGGTCATTACTCTGACTCCAATGTTTTCCTCTCCTTTTCTCATTGTTATCCCCCAGAAAGCCCTTGTACGCGATGTCGCGTAATATGTCCTATATTTTAAGCCGGCTTATTGTGTGGGCCTCCCGCTCGGGTTGAACTGGGCGTAAGGGGGGGGGGGGTGGGGTGGTGGTGGAAGTCGAATTGTGAAGTGCAGGGGCTTTTGCCAGATAACGGGCCAGAAGATGACATTTTAAGCGATGTCTAACGCTGCTTGCTGGTGCGATCAAGGATTGCGATGCCATGTAAGGGGAATGCTAGAACAAGTCGCAGCCATGGGCACCGGTGATCATAAATGTTAAAAAAAATATTATTGATGTTTCCTCCATCGCAACTAGAATTCGTTTCTCCCATTTAATACCGACCATTTTGAACTGACATGTTCTTAAATCAAAATAAACCACTGGACATTTTTCACGCCGAGCTTCGCACACATTATTTACATCGTCACAATTTGAAGACCTTAGTGCTAAAAGTACTTAAGTCACATTTTTGTCAAAATCAATCTAAACTGTGATCTTTTCTTACCCATTTTAGCCAAGTGTACTGCAGAAATTTGAAGACATTAAAATGTGCATTAGGCCCTTAATTAAACAAGACAAAAAAATGAAAATAGTCACATTTTATAGACGAAAAGTATATTTGAGCTTCATTGTCTCAAAATGTGCATTGTGTGACTTAAGTACTTTTAGCACTGAGGTCTTCATTTGGTGGAATTTCACCACTTAATTTTATAACCCTGTATTTCAAACGCTCAAATAGTGTAGCTGTGATAGATATAAAAAAAAATGCATGGGGAATTAATATAGGCTTAAGTCATCGAATTTTTAACTTATATATGGTATTTAATACCCCCCCCCCCTTTTTTTTTTCTTTTCTTCTGTTTCTTCAATGTTTCTGCTTATTTTCCGTACCCTTATTTATTTAAATTCAGTATTATTATTAAACGTTTGAGCTAACCCAATTTTTCCAGCTTAAAAACAAAATATAGTTTTCAAAATTAAAAAAAAAAAAATGGTTTAATCAAAGCTCTCTAGATCTATTGAGATTATGGATCAAAGGCAACAGTGGTGCATTGTTTCTCCGGTTCTACAGTCTGACAAGAATGTAAAATTTACCACTGTATGAAATGATTTTTTTTATCTCCATCCCCTCTGACGTAGCACAACTAAACAAACTCAGAAAGATGAGGGCGTGCGCGTGCTTATTATTTTAAACAAATTATTTGACTATCCTCCAAAGGTTCAACGCACAGACAATTCGACGTCATGTCCTTTTTAGCGTACTGGGAAACTCAAAATCAATAAGCTCAGTAATCTCATCTCAGTAATCTCACCTCAGTAATCTCACCTCAGTAATCTCACCTCAGTAGTCTCACCTCAGTAATCTCATCTCAGTAATCTCACATTAGTTAATCTCACATCATGTAATCTCACCTCAGTAATCTCACCTCAGTAATCTCACCTCAATAATATCACCTCAGTAATCTCACCTCAGTAATCTCAACTCGGTAATCTCACCTCAGTAATCTGACCTCAGTAATCTCACCTCAGTAATCGAATCTGCTATCAAACTATATTCGTGTCATTTTACGGTTTTTAATTTACGGTTTACACAAAAACAAAACTAACACAGGTTCTTGGATAATAGCTCAACATCCAACGACTGCTACTTTACATCCATTGAGAGGTACTCCATAGCACTGAGAGCTACTCAACATCCAAGGACAGCTACTTCACATTCAATTACAGATTCTCAACATCCAAGGATAGCTACTCCTCATCCAAAGACAGCAACTCCACATCCAAGGATAGCTACTCCTCATCCAAGGGCAGCAACTCCACACCCAAGGATAGCTACTCCTCATCGAAGGACAGCAACTCCACATCAAGGACAGATACTCCATATCCCAGGATGGTTACTCTACATCCCAGGATGGCTACTCTACATCCAATTAGAGCTACTCCATATTCAAGAGGGCTTCTCGACATCCGAAGACAGCTTCTCCACCCCCAACCCCATCCCCCATTTATTGCGCTTATTTCCCATAATCCCCACACAGGATTATTACGTCAACTCGTCATACACCCCTCGCATGAAACAGTTAGATTATTCTGTTTCCTGTAAAAACAGACAATTGATGACATTACAAGGTCAGCTCTTAACCCACACAACAAGAAACTACAACGTCGCAACCATAACTCCTCTAAGGCAAAAAAAGAAACACTTCTTTATTTGCCGGATCCTAAAATATACTTCACTTTTGCTTCTCCTTTCAGGGCGGCTTTCGTTGTTGAGGATTCAAAGCTTCGAAGAGTCTTATTTTGTCATGTAATCATTTACGTAAATGTCAAAGCAAGGCGTCATAGCAAGGACTGTACGATTGAGGTTCCAGCTTTGGAAACTTTCTGATCCAATTCCGTTCGCACTCGTCATAAAATGTAAATCATTGACCCCCAGGTCTAGGTTCAATGTTGAAACACATTATATTTAATTTTAATATACCAATATTGATATGAATTTACAACTTTTTTGTTTTGTTTTAAACAGTGCAAATAATATTTATTTTAACGAAGAAGTCGATTGTTTTTAAAAAAGGGTGCTCAACAATTCAACGATATCCATGGATCATTTTTTTGTCCACCATGACCGTTACTGCATATTGGCCTTAACTAGGCCTCAACCAGGCCTTTACTAGCCTTATCTAGTCTTAACTGTGCCTTAAATAGCCTTGCCTAGCCTCAAATGGGCCTTAATTGGGCCTTATCTAGTCCTTTCAATATCACTAAAAAGTCTTAACTAGGCCTTAACTAGTCATTAATCAGGCCTTATCTAATAAGCTAGTCTCAACTTGACCTTAACTAGCCTTTAGTATGACTTATATTAGCCTTAAATAGCCTTTATCAGATTGTTTTTGTTTCGAGCTCGTCCCTAATGTAGAGTGTTATACGCAAATGTCAGAACATGTTTTAGCGGTTGTTCTGCTACTGAGTGGCACGGCCCATTACTGTGCGCGAAAAACGGTAAATTTTTAGTACGCTTAATCAACAATAAAAAAATGCCCCCCCCCCTAAAAAAAAACAAGAAAACGACCCCCAGCTTCTTCACCTTTTGCATGTGCTTGACGTGACAATTTGTTTGTTAAAATGAGTTTTATTTTGTCCATGAGATCAGCAGCTTGACAATAAAACCCCCCAAAACAAAACATTTTAACTTCGATCAAACAAATAAAACATTTTAAATAGTAGACAGTTAATTTCGGAAATTTCAGAAGGAATCTCCCACATCCAAACATGAATGGCGTGCAGCTTCTTTCTACAATGAACACTTAACGTTTAAATACTAAACGACTTGTCCCTCTGAGATTACCCAGTTTTTCTAAAGTCTGAGAATCCAGTTCAATTCAAAAGTCTGAGAATACCCAGCCATTCCAACGCACATTTAAGAATCCCAATTTTTGCTACACCCCTTCACCCCATGATACGCCACTGCACACTTTTATTTCACGCCCATGAACTATATTAAATAATCTGATGTCCCAACCACTTTTAAATCGAATATTTTTGTACACCATACTTAAACTGAGATGATTTCATTGTCCGAAAAAAAAGAAATATTACGCCCCCAACGCATTAAAAAAAATAATTGCGTAGTTATTTATTATATTATTTATATTTTGCGCACTATTGAACATACTTTCTTTCAATCATAGAGACTTATTTGTAATACAATCTCAATACCAAATACGCTGAATGGGAAACAGCCATCTTGTTAGGAAGCAGCCGAAAATGAAAGTAGTGTACCCGAAGTGTAATAGTATTACACAAGATATAGCCAGCCAAACATTGGTGTAATCCATTTGGAAGCAGTCCATTAGAAAACAGTCCATTATGAAGCAGTCCATTAGGAAGCAGTCCGTTTGGAAGTAGTCAATTAGGAAGCAGTCCATTAGGAAGCAGTCCACTAGTCACAGCAGAAGCGTAACATATATAAGAGATATAAGAGATTAAAAATTTAAATAATAACAATAATAATGCTATTTCTCGACACAGCTTGACTTATTTTTTGGTAACTACGGTATACAAACAACATACGGTATACAGCAACATACGGTATACAAACAACATACGGTATACAAGCAACATACGGTATACAAGCACCATACGGTATACAAACAACATACGGTATACAAGCAACATACGGTATACAAACAACAGAGTTTGAAAACCAAATATATAAATATTTATTTTATTGCGGCGGGGGTGGCAAGCGTGTGTATGTTTGTGTGTGCGTGTATGTGTTTGTACGTGTGTGTGTAAAAATTTGTTTGTGTGTGTGGGGGGGGGGGTAACATCGACAGCAACCAGTATTTTAAAAAAACAACAACTGAAGATTGGAGAAAATATAAGACTTTCACAAAGAGATTGTGAGTGGCTCTGTTAGTTTTATAAAGAGTGGATATGTTGGTGTTATAAAGAGTGGCTATGCTGGTGTTATAAAGAGTGGCTAATTTGGTGTTGTAATGAGTGGCTATGTTGGTGTTATAAAGAGTGGCTATGTTGGTGTTATAAAGAGTGGCTATGTAAGTGTTATAAAGAGTGGCTCTGTTGGTGTTATAAAGAGTGGCTATGTTGGTGTTATAAAGAGTGGCTATGTTGGTGTTATAAAGAGTGGCTATGTTGGTGTTATAAAGAGTGGCTATGTTGGTGTTATAAAGAGTAGCTCTGTTGTGTTATAAAGAGTGGCTCTGTTAGTGTTATAAAGAGTGGCTCTGTTAGTGTTATAAAGAGTGGCTATATTGGTGTTATAAAGAGTGGCTATGTTGGTGTTTTAAAGAGTGGCTATGTTGGTGTTATAAAGAGTGGATATGTTGGTGTTATAAAGAGTGGCTATGTTGGTGTTATAAAGAGTGGCTCTGTTAGTGTTATAAAGAGTGGCTATGTTGGTGTTATAAAGAGTGGCTATGTTAGTGTTATAAAAAGTGGCTCTGTTAGTGTTATAAAGAGTGGCTATGTTAGTGTTATAAAGAGTGGCTATGTTGGTGTTATAAAGAGTGGCTATGTTGGTGTTATAAAGAGTGGCTATGTTGGTGTTATAAAGAGTGGCTCTGTTAGTATTATAAAGAGTGGCTCTGTTAGTGTTATAAAGAGTGGCTATGTTAGTGTTATAAAGAGTGGCTATTTTGGTGTTATAAAGAGTGGCTATGTTGGTGTTATAAAGAGTGGCTATGTTGGTGTTATAAAGAGTGGCTATGTTTGTGTTATAAAGAGTGGCTATGTTGGTGTTATAAAGAGTGGCTCTGTTAGAGTTATAAAGAGTGGCTCTGTTAGTGTTATAAAGAGTGGCTATGTTGGTGTTATAAAGAGTGGATATGTTGGTGTTATAAAGAGTGGCTATGTTGGTGTTATAAAGAGTGGCTATGTTGGTGTTATAAAGAGTGGCTATGTTGGTGTTATAAAGAGTGGCTATGTTAGTGTTATAAAGAGTGGCTCTGTTAGAGTTATAAAGAGTGGCTCTGTTAGTGTTATAAAGAGTGGCTATGTTTGTGTTATAAAGAGTAGCTATGTTAGTGTTATAAAGAGTGGCTCTGTTTGTTCTATAAAGAGTGGCTATCTCAGTGCTTATTATTGTCTGCGAAGTTAGACCGAAGTGAAAACCCGTGACTTAAATGTGTTCAGATTAAAAAGGACTCCCCCCCCCAATTAAAACACAGACAATTTTCTTCGTGAACGGGTTTGTTGGAAAGCTGCTTAACGAAAGAGGATTATTTTTTTGCGTTTAAAATAAAGAATCAATTTGACCACATGGTGTTTGGATTGCGTCATAAGAGGAGTCTTTTTGTGCTGTGTCGGTGGTGTCTGAGGAGTCTTTTTGTGCTGTGTCGGTGGTGTCTGAGGAGTCTTTTTGTGCTGTGTCGGTGGTGTCTGAGGAGTCTTTTTGTGCTGTGTCGGTGGTGTCTGAGGAGTCTTTTTGTGCTGTGTCGGTGGTGTCTGTGTTCAAGGATGTCGTCTGGGGGCAAGATTTTATGGAAAAGATAAAAGTAGATTTTGTTGAAATGTAATAAAGATAAAAATATTTATTCAATCTTTGCAGTGTTCATTTTTTAGACTTAACCGAATCAGGAAAAAAATATGAAACCTTTCAATCTGACTAAAAAAACAACAACAAAAACTACAAACAAACAAACAAACCAAAAAAAAAAAAAAAAAACTACAACAACAAAAAGCAATGAAACAAAAACACGGCAATAACTCAAACTGTGCCGATAAAGTCAAGATTAATAAGCAAAGGAGAGGATTTGATTTTAATGAGTTTGAAAAACAAGGGCGAGTAATGATGGAATATGAGGACAAGGGCGAGTAGTGATGGAATATGAGGACAAGGGCGAGTAATGATGGAATATGAGGACATGGGCGAGTAATGATGGAATATAAAGACGGTGGACGTGAAATGATTGAATATGAGGACATGGGCGAGTAGTGAAGGAATATAAAGACGGTGGATGTGAAATGATTGAATATGAGCACATGGGCGAGTAATGATGGAATATAAAGACGGTGGACGTGAAATGATTGAATATGAGGACATGGGCGAGTAATGATGGAATATAAAGACGGTGGACGTGAAATGATTGAATATGAGGACATGGGCGAGTAATGATGGAATATAAAGACGGTGGACGTGAAATGATTGAATATGAGGACAAGGGCGAGTAGTGATGGAATATAAAGACGGTGGACGTGAAATGATTGAATATGAGGACATGGGCGAGTAGTGATGGAATATAAAGACGGTGGACGTGAAATGATTGAATATGAGGAAAAGGGCGAGTAGTGATGGAATATAAAGACGGTGGACGTGAAATGATTGAATATGAGGACATGGGCGAGTAGTGATGGAATATAAAGACGGTGGACGTGAAATGATTGAATATGAGCACATGGGCGAGTAATGATGGAATATAAAGACGGTGGACGTGAAATGATTGAATATGAGGACATGGGCGAGTAATGATGGAATATAAAGACGGTGGACGTGAAATGATTGAATATGAGGACATGGGCGAGTAATGATGGAATATAAAGACGGTGGACGTGAAATGATTGAATATGAGGACAAGGGCGAGTAGTGATGGAATATAAAGACGGTGGACGTGAAATGATTGAATATGAGGACATGGGCGAGTAGTGATGGAATATAAAGACGGTGGACGTGAAATGATTGAATATGAGGACATGGGCGAGTAATGATGGAATATAAAGACGGTGGACGTGAAATGATTGAATATGAGGACATGGGCGAGTAGTGATGGAATATAAAGACGGTGGACGTGAAATGATTGAATATGAGGACATGGGCGAGTAGTGATGGAATATAAAGACGGTGGACGTGAAATGATTGAATATGAGGACATGGGCGAGTAGTGATGGAATATAAAGACGGTGGACGTGAAATGATTGAATATGAGGACATGGGCGAGTAATGATGGAATATAAAGACGGTGGACGTGAAATGATTGAATATGAGGACATGGGCGAGTAATGATGGAATATAAAGACGGTGGACGTGAAATGATTAAATATGAGGACATGGGCGAGTAATGATGGAATATAAAGACGGTGGACGTGAAATGATTGAATATGAGGACATGGGCGAGTAGTGATGGAATATAAAGACGGTGGTCGTGAAATGATTGAATATGAGGACATGGGCGAGTAGTGATGGAATATAAAGACGGTGGACGTGAAATGATTGAATATGAGGACATGGGCGAGTAATGATGGAATATAAAGACGGTGGACGTGAAATGATTGAATATGAGGACATGGGCGAGTAATGATGGAATATAAAGACGGTGGACGTGAAATGATTGAATATGAGGACATGGGCGAGTAGTGATGGAATATAAAGACGGTGGACGTGAAATGATTGAATATGAGGACATGGGCGAGTAGTGATGGAATATAAAGACGGTGGACGTGAAATGATTAAATATGAGGACATGGGCGAGTAATGATGGAATATAAAGACGGTGGACGTGAAATGATTGAATATGAGGACATGGGCGAGTAGTGATGGAATATAAAGACGGTGGACGTGAAATGATTGAATATGAGGACATGGGCGAGTAATGATGGAATATAAAGACGGTGGACGTGAAATGATTGAATATGAGGACATGGGCGAGTAGTGATGGAATATAAAGACGGTGGACGTGAAATGATTGAATATGAGGACATGGGCGAGTAGTGATGGAATATAAAGACGGTGGACGTGAAATGATTGAATATGAGGACATGGGCGAGTAGTGATGGAATATAAAAACTGTGGACGTGAAATGATTGAATATGAGGACATGGGCGAGTAGTGATGGAATATAAAGACGGTGGACGTGAAATGATTGAATATGAGGACATGGGCGAGTAGTGATGGAATATAAAGACTGTGGACGTGAAATGATTGAATATGAGGACATGGGCGAGTAGTGATGGAATATAAAAACGGTGGACGTGAAATGATTGAATATGAGGACATGGGCGAGTAATGATGGAATATAAAGACGGTGGACGTGAAATGATTGAATATGAGGACATGGGCGAGTAATGATGGAATATAAAGACGGTGGACGTAAAATTATTGAATATGAGGACATGGGCGAGTAGTGATGGAATATAAAGACGGTGGACGTGAAATGATTGAATATGAGGACATGGGCGAGTAGTGATGGAATATAAAGACGGTGGACGTGAAATGATTGAATATGAGGACATGGGCGAGTAGTGATGGAATATAAAGACGGTGGACGTGAAATGATTGAATATGAGGACATGGGCGAGTAGTGATGGAATATAAAGACGGTGGACGTGAAATGATTGAATATGAGGACATGGGCGAGTAGTGATGGAATATAAAGACGGTGGACGTGAAATGATTGAATATGAGGACATGGGCGAGTAGTGATGGAATATAAAGACGGTGGACGTGAAATGATTGAATATGAGGACAAGGGCGAGTAGTGATGGAATATAAAGACGGTGGACGTGAAATGATTGAATATGAGGACATAGGCGAGTAGTGATGGAATATAAAGACGGTGGACGTGAAATGATTGAATATAAGGACATGGGCGAGTAGTGATGGAATATAAAGACGGTGGACGTGAAATGATTGAATATGAGGACATGGGCGAGTAGTGAGGGAATATAAAGACGGTGGACGTGAAATGATTGAATAAGAGGACATGGGCGAGTAGTGATGGAATATAAAGACGGTGGACGTGAAATGATTGAATATGAGGACATGGGCGAGTAGTGATGGAATATAAAGACGGTGGACGTGAAATGATTGAATATGAGGACATGGGCGAGTAATGATGGAATATAAAGACGGTGGACGTGAAATGATTGAATATGAGGACATGGGCGAGTAATGATGGAATATAAAGACGGTGGACGTGAAATGATTGAATATGAGGACATGGGCGAGTAATGATGGAATATAAAGACGGTGGACGTGAAATGATTGAATATGAGGACATGGGCGAGTAATGATGGAATATAAAGACGGTGGACGTGAAATGATTGAATATGAGGACATGGGCGAGTAATGATGGAATATAAAGACGGTGGACGTGAAATGATTGAATATGAGGACATGGGCGAGTAGTGATGGAATATAAAGACGGTGGACGTGAAATGATTGAATATGAGGACATGGGCGAGTAGTGATGGAATATAAAGACGGTGGACGTGAAATGATTGAATATGAGGACATGGGCGAGTAATGATGGAATATAAAGACGGTGGACATGAAATGATTGAATATGAGGACATGGGCGAGTAGTGATGGAATATAAAGACGGTGGACGTGAAATGATTGAATATGAGGACATGGGCGAGTAATGATGGAATATAAAGACGGTGGATGTGAAATGATTGAATATGAGGACATGGGCGAGTAATGATGGAATATAAAGACGGTGGACGTGAAATGATTGAATATGAGGACATGGGCGAGTAGTGATGGAATATAAAGACGGTGGACGTGAAATGATTGAATATGAGGACATGGGCGAGTAATGATGGAATATAAAGACTGTGGACGTGAAATGATTGAATATGAGGACATGGGCGAGTAATGATGGAATATAAAGACGGTGGAAGTGAAATGATTGAATATGAGGACATGGGCGAGTAGTGATGGAATATAAAGACGGTGGACGTGAAATGATTGAATATGAGGACATGGGCGAGTAATGATGGAATATAAAGACGGTGGACGTGAAATGATTGAATATGAGGACATGGGCGAGTAGTGATGGAATATAAAGACGGTGGACGTGAAATGATTGAATATGAGGACATGGGCGAGTAGTGATGGAATATGAGGACATGGGCGAGTAATGATGGAATATGAGGACATGGGCGAGTAATGATGGAATATGAGGACATGGGCGAGTAATGATGGAATATGACGACATGGGCGAGTAATGATTGAATATGAGGACATGGGCGAGTAATGATGGAATATGAGGACATGGGCGTGTAATGACGAAGTATCGGATCAGGGGCGTGTATTGATTAAGGAGACTGTGGGCGTGCTATGTTGGAAAAGGAGAGCATGAGCGCTCACTTATGGGGTTGCTTAATTTCTATACAGTGTTTGGTATTGATTCACCTGCCGTTGTCCCATGTGAATGGTCACAATTACATTTACTTTAGATGAGACGCGCAAAACATCATCCCCTGAAGCGACCCCTAAAGCGACCCCCATACGTCATTCCATACATCATTCCATACATCATTCCATACATCATTCCATACATCATTCCATACATCACGCCGTGCATCACCCCCCCGCACATCGCGCCGTCAATCAATTCTTATGGGCGAACAAATAGTTCTTCTCCACAGCTAGGAACTATTTGGTGTGTTGCTACTGGAGAGTGAGCTCCTGTCAGATTCCTGTTGGCAGTGTCACCAAGGGTCTCCACGCAGAATGTTTTCTGTTGTACTGCGAAGAGTGGCAGTGCCGACACGCTCGCCATTGTATTCTGTGCAACTAGTTTCTGTGAAGGTCACTCTAAGCGAATGCTGTGGCCGTGTACATAAATGTGGAGGTCACTCTAAGCGAATGCTTTGACCGTGTACATAAATGTGTAGGTCACTCTAAGGCGTGTACATACATGTGGAGGTCACTCTAAGCGAATGCTGTGGCCGTGTACATAAATGTGAAGGTCACTCTAAGCGAATGCTGTGGCCGTGTACATAAATGTGGAGGTCACTCTAAGCGAATGCTATGGCCGTGTACATAAAAGTGGAGGTATTCTAATCGAATGCTATGGTCGTGTACATATAAGTGGAGGTCACTCTAAGCCGTGTACATAAATGTGAAGGTTTCGTTAAGCAAATGTTCCGGAGGTGTGCACAAAAGTTAAAATGACATACACCAGATGTTATGAACATATTCATATAAAATGTGAAAGGCGAATACGACATATTTTACGGTTTTGTACAAGTATTTCAAAGTCACATGATCACAGCAGTATTGAGTCTTAAGCGTCATAAACCCCCTTACACCCGCAGCAGGGGCGTGTCCTCAGCCGTCAGCAGACACAGAGAGATGTAGAGGAAATGCATATTTTGGGTTTAACAATGACAGAAACGGATTCATCTTGTCCTTATCAAACATTTCCTTCGCAACAAACATATTTGAATAGAGAATGTTAGACTGAATTCAAGCGGTTCTAAAATTTAGATTTGAGGGTACATTTGAAGTAACATTTGATACATGGTGATCAACAAAACGTAATAATAATTTGAGAATCACTTTAAAAAAATTTTTTTTTTTAAAAATCTTACTAAGGTTATTGTTCCTGGCAGAAGTCCAATGTTGTAATATTTTGATGTCGTCATGGACGGCTAGACCAACTTAATCGGGCCAGAACGTATTTGAACTAAAATGTAAATATTCTTAGATGATCTATGTCAGACGAATTACCCGGTTGGGGGTTTCGGAATCCGGCGCCTTAAGAGCCCCAGTTAGATCCTGTTAAATGTAAAGCTATTTATTGATCTGAGATCTCTCCGAGCAACAGTAGGCTTTATCGACAGTAGGCCTTATCAACAATATGCTTTAAACAACGGTAAGCCATTTCAACAGGAGGCTGTATGAACTGTAGGTTTTATCAATGGTAGGCCAGATCAAGAGTAGGTCTTGTCAACAATAGGCCTTATACTTATAAACCGTGTCTCTTCAAGACCACGAGTTAATGTTAAACGACTACTCAATAGACATAACTTTTGATATCGGAGAGAGAGAGTTAATAACGTGTCGGAACGATCGGCGCCAGGTGCCATCACTTGTCATTTTAGAACCCCCCTGCACCACGTGCCCTGTGGGATTACTCGTGTGACCGATTCGGCACGTCAAAGCAGCAGACAAGTGTCAATGTTGTTGCCGCTGAGGTCTGTTCGCCGGGTGGATGTGTCCCGTCCCCCGTCCCCCCCACGAAACGCAAAACTCAACTTTTCTGGGTTCATCTACGGTGCATATCTCATAGCATAGAAAGGGAACTCACCCACATAATGTTTAGCAAATCTGAAGACATTGTTTCCTTCAGTAGAGGCCTAGGCATGCTAGTATTAGCAGTAGCTTAAACGGTGATCGGCTGGGTCGGAGTCTGCGGTGGTAAGATTAGGGGACAGGCAGGGGCGGAGTCCTCTGTTGACATATTTCTGGGATAAGCAAAGGGCGAGCATTCCGTAGTAATATAGGAATTGGTAAAGGCGTATTCCTTGGTGATTTCCCGAAGCCCGACTCGAATGTTAGGGTCAGTAAACCGTGTTGTTGAACGTCGTAGTTAAAATGGCATTAACTTTGAGTCCTATGAGAAAGCCTTGGATGCATCCTTGGTTAAGATCGCACTGACAGCTACTGAAATAAAATTCTGCCGAAACGCTTTTTTAAGGACTCAAGATCAAGAGCTCTTTGTCGAAGTCAAGTCAACCAGGTGGCATGGTTGAAGTGAAGACATACAGATGGCATGGTCAAAGGGAAGTTATCCAGATGGCATAGTCAAAGTGAAGTTATCCAGATGGCATCGTCAAAGGGAAGTTATCCAGATGGCATGGTCAAAGGGAAGTTATCCAAATGGCATGGTCAAAGGGAAGTTATCCAGATGGCATGGTCAAAGTGCATAAGCCATGGCATAAAATGACAATGGATACGGTGTCAATGACAAAATGGACATTGACATAGTGTCATGGAAAATGTGTGTGGGGGAACTGGTGTCATAAGTCAAGAGTGTGTCTGTATCTGTCTACCTGTCTCTCTCTCTGTCTTTCTCTCCCTGTCTGTCCCTCTGTCTGCCTGTCTCTCTATCTCTGTGTCTCTCCTCCCTCGTTCTCTGTCTCTCCCCACCTTTCTCTCGCTCTGTCGATCTGTCTCTATATATGTAATCCCCCCTCTTTCTTTCTGTCTGTCTCTCTTTCTATCTCTCTCTCTCTCTCTATGCCTGTCTCTCTGTCTCTCCATATCTTTCTCTCAATATCTCTATATCTCGCTCTGTCTCTTCTCTCTCTCTCTCTCTCTCTCCCTCTCTCTCTCTGCTTTTGTCTCTCTCTTACCATTGCTGCCGGCAAGCTTATACTTTTAATATCAACAATGGATAATTTCACAATTTATTATTCACAGAAAACAATTTTTTTCAATATATATTTTTTTCATTTTAATCATCTCCCCCTGTTCCTGCATTGCATCAATGGATTATTTCCCTTAGTTTTTCCATTAGTTCCTTCACTGGCGAAGCTTCCTTTCTTCACAGAGCTCTCCCCCTTAGTGGCTGGTATGGACACGAATAAAAACAGTGATTCTCATTCTGTCATTCACAGTCTAACAAAGGGGCACTTAATCTTACACTCATTTGATCCGCAAGAGTTAGCTCTAT
Source organism: Omphiscola glabra (assembly GCA_964017045.1). Taxonomy (NCBI): domain Eukaryota; kingdom Metazoa; phylum Mollusca; class Gastropoda; family Lymnaeidae; genus Omphiscola; species Omphiscola glabra. The sequence goes on along the minus strand of OZ024798.1, from coordinate 16,979,561 downwards.
TTTTATAAGAGGTTTCTTGACAACTTTTAAAAATCAATACACAACTATTTTCGGCGACTGTCCGCCCCCCCCCCCCCAACTACCTACTTCGACGTATTCTTGAGTAAAAAATAAGGTAATAGAAACGTGTCATATTTTGTATTGTGTCATTTTCTTTTGTTCGGTAGGCGTCCAGCCAAATAATAAATAATTTATTAGACACATTCTACAAGGACACGCATCTTTATTTCTGTGTCTTTTGGCGATTCGTTAAGTCACGTGATAAGAATAATGGCGGGAACGTGGTTAGAATGGAAACGCAAAAGGGCTCCCTGCCCAGGGCATTGTCATTACACGTCCTTCAACTTTATTGTCTGACAAGAACGTTGAAAACACTTGTCCTGAGTCTCGGCCTTCGCGAGGAGCTTGACGTCACGTGTCCTATATCTTAGCTGACTTTAGGGCATTGACATCCCTTGTCGGCTTACTTCAGGACCTGTGATAAGAAAACAGTTTAAAAGCTACGAATCTGCAAATTGATTTTGAACCTGTTATATGAAGTCTCACAGATGATTGATTATGTAAAGGGGTGTTCATAACATCGACAAGTTTTACCTTTAAGGACATTAATGAGTTTAACTGTATGGAATATGGGATCCGCCCGTTACTGGAGATTATGATGACCGAATACTGTCTCTGACTTCTATGTCTGACTTCTGTCTCTGACTACAGTCTCTAACTTCTGTCTCTGACTACAGTCTCTGACTTCTGTCTCTGAAATCTATCTTTGACTTGTGTCTCTGACTTCTGTCTCTGACTTCTGTGTCTGACTTCTGTCTCTGACTTCTGTCTCCTACTTTTGTCTATGACTTCTGTCTCTGACTTCTGTGACTTAACGAGCCCGTCTGCTACGGTCCTGGCGTAAATCATCGGATGGAAAGCCCAAACAACGACGTCTGCGATGACTGAGTGCCGTTAACCGTCTCGGTGAATTCAAATGATTCCTGTTTATTGGAGCCATGTGCAGGCAGCAGTCACTTTGGCGTGATCAGCATTTTTTAGACGCCACGAGATAAGAGAAACCGGAAACAGGAAGTGAGGGTCCTGATTTGGGGGGGGGGGGGGGGGTAGGGGGAGGGTGGTTTCAATAGGAGCTCAGGAAATGTATGACATGCGTCACCCTATCGATATTTAAGCTCTTTTTGTTTGTTTTGCAGAGGTCTAAAATAACGGGCATCTCACCTTTTAGACGTTTCTTCACTACTTCACTATTGACTTAAACGCATCGTCCTAACTTAACAATAGTTAGACGTACGTTAATTTTTTTAGGGGTTGAAAATAGGATCTGTTAGGGGTTGAAAATAGAATCTGTTAGGGGTTGAAAATAGGATCTGTTAGGGGTTGAAAATAGGATCTGTTAGGGGTTGAAAATAGGATCTGTTAGGGGTTGAAAATAGGATCCGTTAGGGGTTGAAAATAGGATGTGTTAGGGGTTGAAAATAGGATCTGTTAGGGGTTGAAAATAGAATCTGTTAGGGGTTGAAAATAGAATCTGTTAGGGCTTGAAAATAGGATCTGTTAGGGGTTGAAAATAGGATCTGTTAGGGGTTGAAAATAGAATCTGTTAGGGGTTGAAAATAGGATCTGTTAGGGGTTGAAAATAGGATCTGTTAGGGGTTGAAAATAGGATCTGTTAGGGGTTGAAAATAGGATCTGTTAGGGGTTGAAAATAGGATGTGTTAGGGGTTGAAAATAGGATCTGTTAGGGGTTGAAAATAGGATCTGTTAGGGGTTGAAAATAGGATCTGTAGTATCACGGGGGTGGAGTAATGGGGGTGGAGTAATGGGGGGTGGAGTAATGGGGGGTGGAGTAATGGGGGGGGATAGCCCTGATTTCACTTTCGTCAATGATTATTTATATATTTTTGTGTGTGTGAGGCAGTGGCGTAGTGAGGGGGGGAGCAAGGGGGGCATCATGCCCCGGGCGCTACTCACAAAGGGGCGCCAAATGGTATATTTTAGATATAATATTGTATGGTTTTCGAATAGGGGGGCGCTAAAAAGGTATTGTGCCCCGGGCGCGAGTTAAGATCGCTACGCCACTGGTGTGAGGCTCTTCTAAGGGGATGTCAATGTCTATACATTTATGACTTGCATATTCAAGCTTGAAGCTGAAGCTTACATTTAAAATCTTTCTTACCTCTCCTAGACATATTTGGGATTAAATGGCTGCAGGTGTTACCAGCTAAAATAGTGTGTTATACGGGGAGAGGAGTTCAACCTTGTCTGGCCTGTGGGTTATCACTGCACCGTCTGACACGCTAAACAGGTACATTCTGTGGGATTAGCCTCGCAGCGTGACAAGGTAAGACAGCGTCAGTGCGCGGATGTCACAGCATGATGAGGCGGGACAGCGTCAGTGCGGGGATGTTACATCATGATGAGGCGGGAAAGCGTCAGTGCGGGGATGTTACATCATGATGAGGCGGGACAGCGTCAGTGCGGGGATGTTACATCATGATGAGGGGGGACAGCGTCAGTGCGGGGATGTTACATCATGATGAGGTGGGACAGCGTCAGTGAGGGGATGTTACATCATGATGAGGTGGGACAGCGTCAGTGCGCGGATGTTACATCATGATGAGGTGGGACAGCGTCAGTGCGCGGATGTTACATCATGATGAGGTGGGAAATCGTCAGTGCGGGGATTTTACATCATGATGAGGTGGGACATCGTCAGTGCGGTGATGTTACATCATGATGAGGTGGGACAGCGTCAGTGCGGGGATGTTACATCATGATAAGGCGGGACAGCGCCAGTGCGTGGATGTCACAGCATGATGAGGTGGGACAGCGTCAGTGCGTGGATGTCACAGCACGATGAGGTGGGACAGCGTTGGGGAGTGGGTAGTTATGGCTATTCGATGGGCACACGATAGAATATCCAGCTATGGGTAAAAAGGAAGTGTCATCCCCGACCCATTTATCGACACCACAAAAAGGCTGTGTGACGTGATTACCTGGAGTATTTTATTTTCTTGGAATAAATGTCTCACTTCTCTCGACCTGATTTTGGTGACACTTGAAATACGACATTGTCTTGGTCGGTCTGGACGTGATTCTGGTGACACTTGATATAAGACATTGTCTTGGATTGTCTGGACCTGATTTTTGTGACACTTGATATAAGACATTGTCTTGGAAAGTCTGGATATGATTTTGGTGACACTTGAAATAAGACATTGTCTTGGATTGTCTGGACCTGATTTTTGTGACACTTAAAATGAGACATTGTCTTGGATTGTCTGCTGGAAGATAAAGCACGACAGGTACGACATCCGATGGCTTGTTCATACGAAAATAATCATGACAGTCTTTTGTTGAGGGGGGGGGGGGAGAGACATCATGTCTACAATTTTCACTGTCAGGCGATTCTGTTGTCGAAAAGGGAGAGCAAGGACAAAACTGACCGAATCGAAAAGGGCATGCCGACTTTTAGGGCTTTATTTGCCCTTTTAATCACGAATTAACTTTGCGCTGGTCTCGAGACATTAGAACTAATAAAGTAAATAGGTACGAAACTAATAGAAGTTGACGATTGTTTTTTTTTTTTTTTAATACACATAATTCTCAGAAGATAACACATCTACGCGTGTCGCCTCACACATAAATACACTGTACAGTATTACGGACCGTTATAATTGGAGAATTTAATCTCTTAATTTTAGACTATGGCTCGTGCTAGAAACAGTCCATAATAAAGGACGATGCCAACGTTTAAACATAATACCAAATAAAACGACAATCAAGGCCAGAGCTAATTAAAATTAATAACTTTTTAATTTGTGAACTTCAATTAAATAATAACAGCAAGTGAAATATGATTGAAATTATAAACTTACAGATTCGCTGGTACCGGTACTGTATATCAAAATACAATGAGCACAAAATTGTACGAGGAAATAAAAATCTCTACACACAACAAAGTATAATGACACATAGCAGGCCTCGTAATCAAGGAAAGGAAAATCTCTACCCCTCTCTATCGGTCAGCCCTTTTTATAGGCAGTTTCAGATGATCATTCTGGAAATGGAACACACATTCTTACTGCTTCCCACATTTTCTAGATCGTTCTATCATGTTCGACAGAAACGGGCGATAGTAAACAAATGTATCAACAAAGGGATATTTTTTCTAGCCGCCCCAACACGGGACCGACTTGAAAGAGGTCATGCACGCGGAAGGCGGGCAAAGTGTGTCTCAAAATACGTCATCCCTTATAACAACAGATTTAAATCAAAATATGCTTCTTTTAAATATTTACGTACAGTGCTTTCTTGTATATTAAAAGGTGCTGGTCAACGTCTTCCACGCGGCCCCCACCCCCACCCCCTCCCCCAAACTCTCCTTTTTCTTCAAACTTCAAAGGCAAGGAATGCATTTGGCGCATTTATGAACTGATTTTTTGCATCTTTCTACAATTCATCGGAGAACAGAAGAGGAAAATATAGTAGAAATAATTACCTATTACTCAGCTGTGTCTAAACACAGTCTCTTATTTTAGTAGTTATTGAATAGTAAATGTGTTTTTTTAATTTTGTAATTAAGATTTGAGCAATCCAATTTGATTTTTTTTTAAAAATCAGCCCATACGTAGTGCCTTGTCGGTACACCTAAACGGCGTATACCGTCATACAATAGTTACGTACATATACATTTTAAAAATGCCTTTAAGCCAAGAATGAAAATAATCGCTAATTGGATGAAGACTTAAGGCCTTTTGTGATTCATCCAGCGTGCCACAAATTTTAACGTGGTGGGTCGTCTCATGCGGGCCGCGGGATGGCCACCACTTAATTTTACCTACATGGAACATTAGAAAAACAAAATCAAAGAAAAAAAAAAAGAAAAGAAAAAATAGAATTGTAGTAATTATCACCAGGGAGTCGAGATCACGCGCCGGTAATTAGGTTACAGACGTTCATTTAACCCAAATGCTAAAACTAGGTTTCCTGAGCTCACCTGAAACATGTCTTTGGAAAGATCAGTCTGACACGACCAGCAGATAAACCATTGGCTGAAACCCGTGAAGAAACATGCCCAGACATAGCTGATGGCCAGGGTATAAAAACAGTCGTCATTTATAGTTACTGTACATTGCTAACATAAGGCTGGATATAATAATAATTTGTCAATGGCATGTCATGTCATGTTATGTTAGGCCATTCGCATCCATCTTAAAAAGAGGCGCTAACACGAAGCTCGATCACAAATTAAGAATTTATTCCGTTTTTAAAAAAACTACTAACAATGAAGTTGAATATATAGTTTAGATTAATTGTCAATGATGCCCAAAATTGAGGCCACGCACGGATTGTGTTGTGCAGTCTGTTCATTTGTCTTATGGCTTGGGGTCTATAGCCAGGTGGTGTGTTTTGTGGTGTATAGCTAAAGAACGCACATATTCTTTTGAGGGTTGGAAAGTACTCTCTTACAACCCCGGCTAGCGCATTGGCAATCAGCTCCATCTGCTAAATTTTTGTTTTGTGGTCAGTAGCTTGGTGTTGTGGCTTGTGGTCTATATAGCAAGAGATGCAGTCGTGTGTATAGCTGGAAGTTGTGTTTTGTAAACTATAGCTTGGTGTTGTGATGTATTGTGTATAGCAAGAGATGCAGTCGTGTGTATAGCTGGAAGTTGTGTTTGTGGTCTATAGCTAAATATTGTGTACTGTGGGTCTATAGCTAGGTATTTTGAATTGTGATCTATATCTATGTGTTGTGTATGGTGGTCTATAGCTAGGGGTTGTTTAGTGGGGTCTATAGCTAGAGATGATGTAATGTTTAGCTGGAAGCTGTGCATCGGGGTCTATAGTTAGTTTCTATGTAGTATGGTCTATAGGTAGGCGTTTTGAATGGTGTTCTATGTCTAGGTGTTGTGTATTCTTTTCTGAAGCAAGAGATCCCGTCATGTGTTTAGCTTGAAGTACTGAGTAGTGGTCCGTCTCGCGGTAGTTCCTTTAAAAAAAATTAATTCAAATAAAAACGTTCGTGTTTTTTCCCGGCTCTAATTATGTGTCCACTGTTCGATTACACAATGTTAGCTCAAGTTTATTGGTTTTCGGGTTGCCTCTTCCGTTATTTCTATAAACTGTAGGAAACTGGCGTAAACAAACTATTTTCGTTAAGCTTCTGGCTGTCTCCCTTCATAAATCAAATGCAATACTTTCAGGCAACAAACTGTTCCAAAGAGTTTTATTGTCATCGTCAAGAGCTTAGCCTGCGATTCAGAGATGGACATGGACAGCTTTGACTGGCACAATTGAATTTAACTAAGAAGCTTGCTTTTTTTGTTGTTGTTTTTTTTACAACCCTATGTTGATGTAAAAATTATTTTCAAAACCCTGTCTAAACAAACAGAGCTTTTCTGAATTAGTTTCTAACGTTTTCTGTTTAAACTACATTCATTCTAACTATGCGGCTAAGATAATCACAATTTGTTTATGCTTTATGCCATTAGTGTGAGAGAGAGAGATCGAGAGAGAGAGAGAGAGATTATACGGGATAATGTGAATTCTAATTTCTAGTTGTTAATTTCAGCTGATTTTCAAAGTCATTCCTAAAAGACAGATTTTCCGGAATTTAAAAAAAAAAAAAAAAGAAGAAGTTTAGTACACCAACTTGATTTTTCTATAAGTCCTATGTTTATTTTAATCGTGGCTTCCCCCCCCCCCCTAGTCACCTGGTGTCCTGTTCTCCTGGTCTCCACGTCCCCTGGTTACCTGCTGTTGGTTAAAAGAAACTTAACTCGCGTGACGAGAATTCTAAACCTGGTTTCAACATACATTCAAGACTGTCGTGGTTTGCAAATATTCCTGCAGCTCTTTCATCGCAGTACCACCATTTAGACTCATAGACGTCACGATTCAGACTGAAAGAGGTGTCTTGTGGGGGTGGGGGCGTGGGGGCTGGGGCAGCTCATCACGAGTCACACTGCGGAAGCGCTTCTCCTCACCATTCCGGACAAAACACGACAAACACCTACGTGTTATTAAACATGTTAGCCGCCTGTCGGACCAGAACTGACTCGATAATTTATTCATCTCCCAACAATGGTTTAACTGGTTCAAAAGATCCTCAGTCTTATACAGCCCACTCCTTGGACTTTGGACATCACATTTGTCACATCAAAATCCCGCCTTTTCCTCACCTCTTTGTTTTGTTCTTTTGGAACATTTCATCAAATGAAGATGTTTTAACCATACAATTTTTTTGTAATTAATTTTTTTTTAGATATAAACTTAGGTATTTTGCATAAATGATTTCTTTTCTTTTTAAATTTTTAATTGTATTTTGAAATTTAAAAAATAACAAACAAATGTTTGGCCGCATGTGATCGACTGACGATAGCATCTTAGAGCTACAGCTAGATGGCTGAACATGTTTTATCCAGCAAGCCAATACCGGCAAGTTAATCTAGTCATTTTATCGCATGAATCAATCTGGCATGCCCAAGGACAAAGATGGCCCATCGAAGCAAGCATGACGTCACAATATTTAGGATCAGTTTGAATCAATAAGATGCTGGTTGGACCGAAAGTTGTGTTGGAATATTTTTTTTTAACTGTTTTTTTTTTTAACTTCTTAACAACGATCTTAAAAAATCTTAACAAATCTAAACAAATCTTAACAAATTTTAACAAATCTTATTGAAATTAAAGCCTGACTCTGACAAGTATCAAACGAAAAGTCATTAAGAATTATTTAGGTTAATCCACATAAAATACACAAAAAAGTTTAACTTATATTTTTTTCCATGTCGGTATTAGTTACTCTAAGTGACTGAATCTTTGGCACTTACCAAACCATATCGAGTTATTTGAACTGAAGCGTGAAGACTAATCTCTCTCCTTCGTGATGGACTACGCGGGTTTGTACAACCAACGAAAACTTCCTGTTGACAAATTAAAAACCATCGTAACGACCAACTGTGGATGCGGTGATTTAAAAAAAAAAATCTTTGTTAATCTTAATGCTATGTAAGCTGGGGGTTCTTAATTTCTTTTCGAAGTGCCCCGCTCACTCTGGATTTTCAAAACATTTCTCGCAGTACCAGCCCAATTTCACTGCAAATACTTCTGATTTTCTAGGTCATCCGGCCATCCTCCCCACCCCCGCCTTCTTTCCACTCCCGACACTGCTTTGAACGGCTATGCGTGGTTTATAAACAGTAAACATAAAAACCAGACCCGCCGCCACCACCGCAAAATAATTAATGAATATTATAAATAATGTAAAGAAATGCTTACAAAATAAAAGGACAACCGAACCACAAAAAAAAATCATTTCTGCCACTTTAAAATGATACCAATAAAATCAGTCAGCATTTTTTTAAAAGAACCCCCTTTTTAGAGACGCCTCACACATAATGTTGAACCGCGAGGCTGTTAACATACGAGGTCAAACATTTCGCGGAATCCCTGGTGTGCACACCTGGTCCACATGTTTCTTAATTTCCCGTAGAATGTTACCTGGCGAGCTCTGCAAAGCAACACGTCATCCTTTTTACCCTGCGAGTGCAGTTCCTGAAATAACAAGTGTCCTGGCCTTGCCCATTACTGCCGCCTGATTATAAGCCAACTGTCACTTTGCTTTAAGATTACATCACGTGACTTTAGGCATCGTCTGCTTTTGAATGTGAGCACATTGCCCCCCCCCCTCTCTCTCAAGCACATTGCCCCCCCAAAGCACATTGCCCCCCCCCCATGAAACAAAAAATAAATAAAAAACAACAACAACAAAAAAACAATCAACATATATTATATTTATTTGCTGGATGATAAGAGTAACATCAGCACGGAAGGCCAAAATTAACGAGGAATCAATATTCTCCTGCGAAAAATGCATTCGAGATTGTTGGCTCCAGGACTGGCCTGGTGAGCCACTCGTCGAAGCGTAGGACTACCTAGCTACTCCATCGTCTCGCGAAGACGGAAGGATGCCTTATATATATATATATATATATAGTAAACTAGGCAAAGATTGCCTGATTTTAAAATTTGAGTGTGACTTCAATCGATATTTCCTGAAAATAAGAAACGTCAGAATCTTAGAATTTCTGTTTGGACAGACTAATAGAATATCTGTTAGGACAGACTACTAGAATTTCTGTTAGGACAGACTACTAGAATATCTGTTAGGACATACTACTAGAATTTCTGTTAGGACATACTACTAGAGTTTCTGTTAGGTCAGACTACTAGAGTTTCTGTTAGGACAGACTACTAGAATTTCTGTTAGGTCAGACTACTGAATTTCTGTTTAAACTATAAAATTATTAAAATAAAGTCCGTCATCCGGAATAAGGGAAAGAAAACGCAATAGCCAAAACATAAATTCACCAATGTGCTGACTTAGCAAGAAGCAAAAGAACCTGCATTCGTCAGTTACAACTGCTATTAAGTAGTATAGCAAATCGTGTAACGCTATTTCTATAAGTGTTACCCCTTTGACTGATGTTTAGCCATCTAGCTGTACAAAATGCACCTCAGTAGAACACACAACAAACGTCAGCTGACAGTTTGAGAGTGTGTGCACTTTTATTCAACAGATTACAATGTATTTTTGCATTAAAAAAAAATCGAGTGCAAAATCTTGATCGTTTATGCTCCTCTAGAAATGCACACTTAGATTTGCGCACCCTCTCGGAAAAGTTTTCCCGTTTTTATCTGATACCAAACGTGTCTTAAGGTAAATAGTGTTTAGACGCGTAAATTAAATAGATATGTGCAGAGGAAAACCAATATTTCCAAGGGTTTCGGGATATAAAATTTTTGGGAAAAAAAGGTTTTCTTTCACAAATGAGTGAAACCGGCATCTATTTGGATACGCTCAAATTTTTTTTAAACAGAGTAGCTTGCCCTTGGTTGCCGCCTACTTTTACCACTTTGGGCTGGTTCTAAAATCATGTTTGTTGTTTCTAAACTCGATTCCAGTAAGTTAAGTACCGTTCGAGAATTAAAACAGACCCAATAATATAGTTTTAAAAAAATAAATAAAATGTATACTTGTAACCTGAAAAAGTCAATTCCTCTCCATTCAGGGTAATGCCAGAATATAAATTGAAACGGGATGGACCCCAAATTCAATGGTTAAAGGAATCATTATTAATCTGGTGTTTTATAGGAGAAAATTTAAATGTTAAGAGTTACTAGAACGAAGTGTATGGAGTACCGCTGGCGGGGTAGTACCTCTGATTGATCATCAGTCGTACCCCTTTGGGGTAGCTAATCAATCTTTGGTCCCCACACTGTAGTCTGTTTCACCGTTGGCTCCTAGAAGCTGTAACATGCACAGCGGCCAAACGCTAGACAACGGTTTCGAGAAAACCAGTTTGAGGATAGCTGGTAAAACTAAGTGGAGGATAGCCGACAAAACCAGTTTGAGGATAGCTGGCAAAATCAGTTTGATGATAGCTGGTAAAATCAATTTGAGGATAGCTGGTAAAATCAGTTTGAGGATAGCTGGCGAAATCAGTTTGAGGATAGCCGGAAAAACCAGTTTAATGATAGCTGGTAAAATCAGTTTGAGGATAGCTGGCAAAATCAGTTTGATGATAGCTGGTAAAATCAGTTTAAGGATAGCTGGTTTAAATCAGTTTGGTGATAGCTGGTAAAATCAGTTTGAGGATAGCTGGTAAAATCAGTTTGAGGATAGCTGGCGAAATCAGTTTGAGGATAGCCGACAAAACCAGTTTGATGATAGCTGGCGAAATCAGTTTGAGGATAGCCGTAAAAACCAGTTTGAGGATAGCCGGAAAAATTAGGTTGAGGATAGCCGGAGGGAATAAACCCTTCGGTAAAAAAGGCTTGTCCCCCGTAGCATGCAAGCAAAAGAAGGAATCCGGCAAACTGTGCGGAGGAACCACTTCATGGTCAACGGACAAAAGGCGGAGACAGCAAAGTGATGTGAATCGCTGAGGGCATGGCCAGACACGTAGAACGCCACGGTTTTCGACTACGTGTTCGCTTATAACGCTTTATCAGATTTTTTTTCCCGAATACAAACCCGAGCAAAGCCGGGTATATTTGCTAGTGTATAAATATGCGGATATTCGACATGATTTTTTTGTTAGTGTAATGATAGTTTTGTGTATGCGTCTATTCGTTGTTTTCTTATCCGCGTCAACAATCGGCTGTTCATAAAGATGTTGTTTACGATAGCTGCCCGTTTCCTCGTGTCGCTGCTCATTTTATACCGTACTTACTTTCGTTCTTGGGTTGCCATTATCTCCCGAGCCTGCAGCGCGAGCCAGGCACGAACTCAGAGATACAGCCGATACAGAACGTCATTGAACAGCTTTAGGTTAACGGCGAGTGCACTTTGGTGAAAGACGACTCTGGTACGTCCTGACAGTAGAGGGAAACATGATATAAGGGGCCTCCAGGGTTTCACTTGGTTGGTAAGTGCACGCCATTAAAATCTGTGAAGACTTGATGAGCATACAATAATGATTGCCAATTATAATCTCCATTCGAACACGAACGGATTCCATGGTTTATGATAAGGGACAGAAACATTGGAAGAAGAGATCGGGTTGATTTGTGGAAGATTCAGAGGAGCTCTGTTAGATGTTAAAAGTTAAATGATAATTTTCGAAAGCAGTACAATTGGTAGAAATTAATACAATATTTTATCACTTGATAAGTACGGCTTCACTTGAGGCCAAATTTTTTAGTGAGATAAATGTAAATGAAAGCACAACAGATTTTATTTTTACCATTGCATCTTTTAACGCAAAATAACTCGGACAACGTTATTCATGACTTGAGCGCAAGTCGGGTTTGAGAACCCCTGAAGTGAAAAGAGAGAGAGTCTGGGTTGGGGTGGGGGGGGAGGGGGTTGACAGTACCCTGATAACGCACTCATTTCTCATAGAGACCCAAATGGTCCACTTATTGTCACTAAACTATCTGTCCCCACTGGAAAGTTCACAACCAGGTTTGCTACAATGCATTGAAGTCTCTTAAAATATAGTACATTGAAATTATTTGTTAATCATTCATTAAATTTTTAAACTTTAAAAGAAAGGAAAAGTGTCTTTTGCGAACATGAACTTATTGTCTGTTAGTCATCCGGTTTAATTCAGATGATGTTTGTAATGGCGCTAGTGCAGCCCTGGGATTTAAGAAGCCATTCTCGTGTTACTAAAGATAGGTCAAGATGTCTTTAATCACTTCTTCAGTTTAAGAACTACTGGTCTAGATAGTCTCGTTTCATTTTCGCCTGTGAGAAATCCCATTGAAAGCTGGGCTAGCTAGAGAAAAGCAATGGATTTGTATCACTGAATGAATCGCCACAGACCAGGCTTTGAATGAAACTTAATGAACTAGTTCACATTTATCAATGTTGTAATTGACACTTTGGCTTAAATAAAAAGAACCCTTCCTTTGATGTGTTAAAACCAGGTCGTAGTTTTAATTAGCTACTTAACGAAATGCTTAGAAAATAAAAGGAAGATTAAAAAATATTGCTTTGATGTTCACGATAACGATGCTGGGTTTGAGAGTTCGTGATGGAACCCGGTACAAATTCCAGTCCACTGCAATGGTTTCATGTTGGGGGAAATGTCCGGACATAATAGCATAACCTTGTCGTACTTGAAATGTGACTTTTCTTTGTATTCGCGAAAAGCGTGGTCAACCACCTACGTGCCCCTTTAAAGGAAAACAAGGTCCGTCCGCCATGTTCGAATAAATTTTCTGTGATTTGTTTTGATAAATGCATTAACTCGGTGAACTACCAGGCTTCACGTGTTTTTCATGTAAACAGAGAACTGAAATAATTTCGAAAATGACGTCATGGCTGTTTCATTATATGCCAAATGTTTCCATCAAATCCTCTAACAACAATTTTGAACAGTTTCCAAACGTCCTAACAAATCTCTAGCTTCTTTTGTCGTCACTTCCTGATGGTTGATTTGAAGTCTTCAAGCAATCAAAACAATAACGGTCGTTTCTAGCGCTAGGAATTAGAAGAAAATAAATTAATAATCGTTAAATCGAATTTTTGTTCATCTGTAGCTTAATTTTAGATGAGGGAAAAACGCGTTAAAAATTTGTGCCATTATTTCGTTTCTCAAGATATTATAAAACGTCCATTTGCGAAACCACTTTTAAAAAAAAAATCAATTTGGAAAACTTTTAAGGGAAAAGGCTTGTTTCCTTCCGGTATTTAGATGATTGGTAGTTGGCGGCGTTAGTAAAAAAAATGAAATCTTTCAAGAAAATGACATTACTTTCTAAAGTTAAAACTTCGTACTGTTTTTTATTTTAAACATTCAGGATTATAGTGCAATTTTATCAGCTTCATTTTTACGTCTAAATCGTGATCTTTTTTGTGGTGAATCGTTTTCACATTTACGTGATTCTGTGGTTATGCCGTTTGCTAGAAGCAAAGGTGGGCGCACTCATGTTTACCGTGATGTAACTAATGGATATGTATATTTTAAAAAAAAAATGTTCCTTGGTAAAATAATTTCAAATATTTAAAAAAAATATCGACATGGCGTCCAAGTTCTATATTAAAAAAAACAGAGGATTCATTTATACGTATACAACAGATAGGTTTACAGCAGCGGCTCTCAACCTGAGGGTCGCGACCCCTTTGGGGGTCGCACGACCCTTTCCCAGGGGGTCGCCTGGGACCATCTGAAAACACATAAGCTCTACAGTTATGAAGCAGCCACGATAATAATTTTGTGGCTGGGTGGTCGCCACAACACGAGGAAGTGTTTTAAAGGATCGTGGCATTAGGAAGGTTGAGAGCCACTGGCCTACAGAGTCACAATGGTGAACTCATGACCGCTGATAATGACTTTATGAAAGGAATGCATGTATTATAGTGTTATCTTTCTCCGCATGTCTAAGCATTTCGTGGAGGAGCTAATTTAAAGACAAATTGTTGTACCATGTCCAAATAGGGTTTCTTTGATTTAAGCTGAGATGGCAAATACCATATTGATTCTAAGCTGTCGTTTGCTGCATGTCATATGCTGCAAGTCATTTGTTGTACATCGCTTGGTAAATGTTATTTAGTGCATGTCATTTGGCGCATGTCATTTGATGCGTGTCATTTGCTGCATATAATTTGCTGTATGTCATGTGCTGCAAATCATTTGTTGTATATCATTTGGTAAATATCATTTGGTAAATGTCATTTGGTAAACATCATTTGGTAAATATCAATTGGTAAATATCGTTTGGTAAATAGCATTTGGTAAATGTCATTTGGTCATGCCATTTGCTGCAAGTCATTTGCTGCATGTCATTCTTGCATGTTTAGTTTGCTCATCGTGCAACCATCTTGTGATAACCCAGGACACAAACAGGGAAATATTTGAACTGTTTATGTCCCAGCCGATATTTCCCACCCTTTCACAACGAGGCTCTTCAGTTCTCATTACGGCCAGACAGAATTTGGGAGAAGTCTGGCTACAGAGATGCAGACTGGTGGTTGTGGAGCGCTAGAACTGAATTTATTGAAAAGATTTTTGCCTGAAAAACAAACTTTTCACCCGTCCCATGTCTTTTGAACTTTTCATCCGTCTCCCCTGCCTTTTGACAATTTGACCCGTCTCCTGCCTTTTGATAATTTGACCCGTATCCTGCCTTTTGACAATTTGACCCGCCTCCTGCCTTTTGACAAATTGACCCGCCTCCTGCCTTTTGACAATTTGACCCGTCTCCTGCCTTTTGACAATTTGACCAGTCTCCTGCCTTTTGACAATTGACCAGTCTCCTGCCTTTTGGCAATTTGACCCACCTCTTGCATTTTGACATTTGACCAGTCTCCCGCCTTTTGACAATTTGACCCGCCTCCTGCCTTTTGACAATTGACCAGTCTCCTGCCTTATGACAACTTGACCCGCCTCCTTCCTTTTGACAATTTGACCCGCCTCCTGCCTTTTGAAAATTTGACCCGCCTCCTGCATTTTGACAATTTGACCCGTCCCCTGCCTTTTGACCTTTTCACCGGTCCCCGGCCTTTTGACCTTTGACCCGTCATCCGACTTTTGACCTTTGACCCGCCCCATGCCTTTTGACCCACCTCTAACTTTTTACAATTTGACCCGTCATCCGACTTTTGACCTTTGACCCGTCCCTTTGCCTTTTGACATTTGACCCGCGCCCCGGCTATTGATCCGTCTTCTGCCTTGGAACATTTAATTATTATTAGTTGTTTTTTTCTACTTCATTATAATTTTTTTAATTAAATCCCTAGGGCTACCGGACTTAGTGAAATTGGAGTTGGTTCCCTTTGTTTACAGGGTTTAGTGAAGTGCTTGTCACTCTAGTGAAAATTGCGATCAAGATACTATCCATACGTTAGAGTTGACGCCGCTATGTAGTCTGTCATGAAACTTTAAGTAAAGGGCGTGTATCTTTTATGTTAAAAAAAAAAGATATGTTTCCACAATCCTTGGGTGAAATGAGACGTCGGGTCTGATTATTCTTTAAAATAATCCATGCTAAAATAAATTGCCTGTGTACAGTTGATGGGGGGGTAGTAGAAAAAAACACATGCAAAACTAAGTTTTTCGTATAAATCGTTTATATTCATTTTATTTTTCCTTCGTTGATGTGGTGTACGTGATTTATCATTTATTAAGAAGCGATAATATAAATGGTACAACTTCTGGCAAAAACATGTTTCATATTTCACTCATTTATTTCCCCTTAAAAAAACATGTTATCTTTACTGCATACCCAGATACGTCACCAATACAAATCACATATTGATTGCTTCACCAAAACACGCACTCATTTAACAAAGCACAACACCTCCACACCTTTTTTGAAAAACAGGAAGAACTGGGGTTGTTGTTTTTTTTTTTTGGCTGGGGGTAGGGGGTGGGGTTGAACATTTTATAGAATGTGTCGTCGTCAGCCACAAGTCTGTATGCCAAGTTTCAACTCGATAGTATTGACGTGAAGTGGGTCATTTAGCCTTCCGAAGATTTTGCCACCAACACACGGGAGAGAAAAAACCCCCACCAAGTTAATATAAAGGCTTTAACTAGAAGAGATATATCTTAAAATAGATATTAAAATAGATGAAACACGAAACTAGACGCGGAACTTGATTAGTTTTCCAAGTGAGAACAATAGACGCACCACGTGATTCGTTTTCAAATACGAGCTTTCGATATTGATTATTTTTGCTTCATTATTTTCCGGAAAATAATTTTACCGCCTTTGTCTCTGTGACGTGCAAAGATGCAAGGCTGCTCACGTGAATATTTGTGCGGTTGTGTGTGCGGTTGTGTGTATTATCCATACACTTGATTCCCTAAATACAAACATCCCACCCGGCCCACTGAACCGTTTACGGTGCACATCTTATCCTGTGTGTCTTTCATCATGCCATTGTGACAATGTTGCTGTTAGTGAAAAAAAAAATGGGCAATTATTGAGGTGGGAGTACTTGAAAACTGTTGCTGAACTTAATTTTAATTTAAAACGTGATACAATTTTACTTTTCTTTTGATGGTTGCATTTCGAATTACATTTGCACTTTCGTTTTATTTATAATACGTGGAGGATTTTTTTTCTCGCGAACAGTATGATTCATTCTCGATAGTCGATTGGTCTGAATTAGGCCGGCATAACTCAAAATGTAAGGCGGGCCGTATGTTGTGCAGGCTTGGTCTAAACATGTTGTTTAACCTTTGATCTGAAGGATCTATAATCGACAAAAACGTATTTATTAGAATTAGATTGTTTTTTTAGTTACTTACTGACCTTTTACTATTGTTTCACTTGAAATCATTTATATATACGGTAACACCAATGAAGGGTCATCCTTCTATTCATCAAACAGGTGTCTTGCTTCCTGAAAGGGGGAGGGGGTGGTGGTGTGGGGGACGTATCTCTGCAGCTAGTAATTCTTATTTTTTAAAAATCTGTTTCGTTTAAAACCGTACTAATGTATTGGTCCCGTCTCACCCCCCGGCCTCCCCTCTCTTCCCCTCTTCTCTCCCAGCTCGTCTCTACACGGCCATACAGTTGGGAACAAGATGAGACCAGAATAATCTCCCCCTGCAGGAAGAAGTCGGAGATTTAAAGATAGAGTCAGCGGGCACGTGCTACGGCGGCACCTGTTCCCGTTGAGACATTCCCGGCAATGAAGACGTTACAATGACTTGATTGGCGGGATTTGCGTGTGTGTGTATGCCGAATATGACGTCACAAACATACGTTGTTTTTTTCCTTCTTTCTATCTCATCTTGAACAGCAACGTCCTCTCACATAAAACGTCCCTTGTTGGAGATAAATGGTGTTTGTTATGGAAGAGAAAACGGGGTAAAAAAAAAATAAGTGGAATAAATTGAAATCACGCTACACGGTGTACGAATCAAATCTAATATTTCTGTCTGAATATTCAAGACAGCCGTGGCGATATTAATGTTTTCTTTTAAGGGATGCAGCCTGGACCAAGCGCAAAAGTCTAAGAATGTGATCTGAGATGTACATTGCCGGGTATTAGTCACCATGACAGGTCATACTGCCACCAGGCAATGTTATCAAGCAGAGTCACCATTATAATCCCCCGATTCTATTCTTTTTCAGTAGAGCTGTCTTGCATTTTTTGTTGTTGTCTAAGATCTTAGTCAAGACATCAAACGTCAATTTGGCTTTAGAAAAGATCTCACCATCTTTGTGTTTCTAAAGTTCTTGAGATTGCTTGTCAATAACTCTGGAATGGTGTGACGGGAGAACCGCTTCACATTTGACATTTTTTAAAGGATTAAGCGTGGACGCTTCCACAATATGGATATGGATGATATCCGTGATTACGACGTCTGCCATTCAAACGCCGGGTTTGAACATTTACTGATAAGCAGAGCCCGTAGAGTTTTGTAAAATATATGAGTGTCATCAACTTTTGCACCAAATGAGATTGTGCATAATTATTATGTACTTAAATAGTCCACAGGCGTAAACTTACAATATAAGTCTTACGGTGCTATATTATTTCTTTCACTTTCACTATTGTGTAAACTATTTTATAAAGAAAGATACTTTAAATAATGTGCCTTAATACATTAGAGAGAAATAAAGGTGAAAGTGTAACAGTGTACTATATGCTTTTAACTTTATTTTACGCTTAAATTTTGAATTTGGTTTCATTTGCTGTGTATTTGTGTATGCCGTGTGATGTCTTAACATACATAATATTCACAAAATAGACATAGTAAGCAAAGCAATATTCGCCATTTATAGAGCTGACCATGAGAGTCGGCGGTTGGCTCTGACGTGTAGGCTCTCCTCTAAATCTTTAGAATATTTTTGCACGGAACGAGGAATTAACAAAAACGTTAATCATTAACATAATCGTGCATTGAACAGCAGTAACATTCAGGATTAATCATTATTCCATTAGCGTGCAAACCTTAATCACTGATTTATTTATAAGGATGATAATTCCAACACAATCCATTAAATTCTTAGAAGAAATCATTCTTAAAAAGGTAATATTATGGATCTAGATGAGCCACAGGGTCTAGATGAGCAACAGGGTCTAGATGAGCCAAAGGATCTAGATAGGCCACATGTTCTAGATGGGCCACATGATCTAGATGGGCCACATGATCTTGATGAGCCACAGGATCTAGATGGGCCACAGGGTCTAGATGAGCCACATGATCTGATGAGCCACAGGATCTAGATGAGCCACAGGGTCTAGATGAGCCACATGATCTAGATGAGCCACAGGGTCTAGATGAGCCACATGATCTAGATGAGCCAAAGGATCTAGATGGGCCACATGTTCTAGATGGGCCACATGATCTAGATGAGCCACAGGATCTAGATGAGCCACAGGGTCTAGATGAGCCACATGATCTAGATGAGCGAAAGGATCTATATGAACCGCAAGATCTAGATGACCTCGTGATCTAGATGAGCTGCGTCCTCCACACCAACCTCACCCCTATAATCCTTTATTTCCCCTAATACATTTTGTCACACTTGAATAACTTGTGTGTCCTCTCAACTCTCAGTATCAGCTAATTAAATAACAGGACCTACTTTTATTCCTGCCCGCCATCTTGTTTTTACTTTGGAATTTCTTTCTACAATGAGTCTGTTTTTGCGCGAGAGATTCGTGCTCCTTTATCAGATGCGACAGGAAACAGGGGCAAGCAAGTCATCGGTGAGGGGCTGGGTGGAGATGGGGCGCTAGGTAGTCCGAACCCCGGTTGCTCGGCCTGCGACACTTGGTCTTAAGCACCGGCATTTATTCCACGTGTAAACGGAAGGCCGCCGAACTATTTGGGATAGCAGGGAACTGTGGGATGCTCGGCGGTTGTGGTGGTTCTTTATTGTGTGTCTGTGTGTGGATTCCTAAATGAGATGTGACAACAAGTATTTGGTACACGAAAACAAGTTTATCTAAAAGTTTTGGTGTTGTTTTCTCGTCTTTGAATACAAGTCTGCTATTGATTTTCTAACACAAATACAATTTGTGGAGGAGAGTTTGATGCAACATTCGTTTGCGTCATAGATGTTTGTGTTCCTTTATTGGATTATAAATCTACAGGTTGGCTAAATACCCTGAATGTGATTTCATTTATTTACATCTAAGCAAGCAAAACATTGGTATAAAGTTAATGTTTTCGACATTTGATTGGAATTTTTTTGTTCACACTGAAATCAGCTAAGAAAAGTTTGTTGAAATCAGCTAAGAAAAGTTTGTTGAAATCAGCTAAAGAATTGTGTTGAAATCAGCTAAAGAATTGTGTTGAAATCAGCTAACAGAATTGTGTTTAAATCAGCTAAAGTATTGTGTTGCAATCAGCTAATAGAATTGTGTTGAAATCAGCTAATAGAATTGTGTTGAAATCAGCTAATAGAATTGTGTTGAAATCAGCTAAAGAATTGTGTTGAAATCAGCTAAAAGAATTGTGTTTTAATCAGCTGAGAGAATTGTGTTTTAATCAGCTAACAGAATTGTGATGAAATCAGCTAAGAGAACTATTTTGATATCAGCTAAGAGAATTGTTTTGAAATCAGCTAAGAGAACTATTTTGATATCAGCTAAGAGAACTGTGTTGAAATCAGCTAAGAGAATTGTGTTGAAATCAGCTAAGAGAATTGTGTTGAAATCAGCTAAGAGAATTGTGTTGAAATCAGCTAAGAGAATTGTGTTGAAATCAGCTAAGAGAATTGTGTTGAAATCAGCTAACAGAACTTTATACATTTAATTAAATGAAAATTTAGTTGTTTAGGCTGTTTTTTTATATATATTTTTTTATTTTGCCATCAAAGTATAAAACGAAAAGGTGTACTTATTAGTGTCTAGTTTCAGTAGCTAGATTGGTGTCAAGCACCATCAACCGCGAGGCTGGTCGACCGAAGTGAGCACTTGTTCGCACAGCTCTGTCATTTGAGTGCTGACATGACCGGACAGGTAGGACGCGGGGATGTCGTGGTGATGAGGTCTTGAAAATGCCGAAGGATCCTCGACGATACCACCCCCTTCCTACTTAGTGTGAGAACACTTGTGACAGAGCTAGATGGTGCGAGAACACCCGTGCCAGAGCTAGATTTGGGGAGTTCTTCAAAATTTAACGTACCTCTACAATAATCTTTTTAAAAAGACCTCAGTTATGTCTAAGAGAGTTGGTAGATGATTTTTTTAAAGCCTTGGTCCGTGCTGATTCCCTTGTCCTTTTACAACATGGCTTGGATTCATACAATATATATATATATATATATATATATATATATATATATATATTGGGTGCTGGGTGGCCGAGTGGTCTAAACTGAGCAGGAAAGTGTTTAAAAAAACAGCTGTATAAAAATCAGATTCACGTTATATTGTTACGTTTGCAGGATCTGAAGACATAGGTGTTCTAGAAGATTCTGTTGATGACGAAACATTCTAATTTTACCAAGTAACTGCCAGCCAGCCAGTAAGTTGTATGTGTGTCATTCTGACTGCTAGCCAGCCAGCATGTTGTATATGTGTCATTCTGACTGCCAGCCAGCCAGCCAGCATGTTGCATATGTGTCACTCTGACTGCCAGCCAGCCAGCATGTTGCATATGTGTCACTCTGACTGCCAGACAGTCAGCATGTTGTACATGTGTTATGCTGACTGTCAGCCAGGCAGCATGACATGCTGACGGCATTTCCGAGTCCTGAAGTTGGGCGCTCCTTCTTGCGCGCTTAAATTTGAAAAGTTTGAAAAAATAAGACTCTTATTTAAATAAAAATAAGACTCTTATTTAAATTATCCTTCAATCTCCGAGCCAGCACTAATTGTATTATCATAATGAAGCCACCAACATCATAGTTTGTTTTACGATAACTCTAAAAAAATTTTATTATTTGTGTCCGTGTGTCTCCTCCTATTGCTACTGTTTAAGTAATTTGTTTTTATTCCCTTAGTTTAATACGCACGATTTTTGCCCACAAATTGCTCCTTGTTGTACTCACGTAGGGCTTGCACTCAAGTAAGGCTTGTACTCAAGTAAGGGTTATACTCAAGTAAGTGTTGTACTCAAGTAGGGATTGTACTCAAGTAAGGCTTGTACTTAAGTAAGAGTTGTACTCAAGTAAAGGTTGTACTCAAGTAAAGCGTGTACTCAAGTGAGGCTTGTACTCAAGTAAGGCTTGTACTCAAGTAAGGGTTGTACTCATGTAAGGGTTGTACTCAAGTAAGGGTTGTACTCGGGTAAGCCTGGTTTCTTTTTGGATGATCCACACCCCTCCTCACTTCAAATAGGATCTCGCACAAGCCAGCAATGCCAAGAAATCGGTTATTTATCACGGCAGTTTGCTGAAGACGTTAGGGAATCTTTGTGATAAATTTGTGGCTAATGGCTGTCTTCTCTTCACATTAACAGCACTTTAAAATGTGAGGTAAGCTTTGATGGGCTTTAATTGCAGATTACATCATGGCTTACGCTCTTTTCAAATGTGTTTTTTTTCCCCCAACTTTTTCTAAGAAGGAAATTCATGGAACCCAAAGGATACCCCACTCTCCCAAGGAATACCCTACACTCCTAAAAAAAACCCCTCTCCCAAGCAATTCCACACTCTCTCAAAGAATACCCCACTCTCCTATGGAATACCCCATTATTTTCTACTGCTTCTTTTTTTTTGTTTTTTGTTTTGAAGAGTCAACATTTTATAGTCCAGAAAATTGAAGTGTTTACTATTTGTTAACTCTTATGTCAGCGTCGGCCACCCGCGGGGTGCTAGCGGCCCGCCAAGTCAAATATAGCGGCCCCTCCCCTGTATGGTTGATTATCATCGATAAACTTATTCGATCTTGATTTATTTAACAAAGAATTCAATTTATTAAAAAGGAAAAGATAAGGGAGAGAAAGAATGAAATCATCTTGTTCACATTTCGTCGCGTGTATTAAGAATAGATACATAAGTCTATACAGCGTTTAGTGGGTCCTTTAATAGAGGTGGTAGAGTGCCCCGGTTTTATAGTACAACGGTGTTATAGTGCCACGGTGTTATAGTGCCACGGTGTTATAGTACAACGGAGTTATAGTGCCACTGTGTTAAGTGCCACGATGTTATAGTGCCACGGTGTTATAGTGCCACGGTGTTATAGTACAACGGTGTTATAGTGCCACTATGTTAAGTGCCACGATGTTATAGTGCCACTGTGTTAAGTGCCACGATGTTATAGTGCCACTGTGTTAGTGCCACGATGTTATAGTGCCACTGTGTTAAGTGCCACGATGTTATAGTGCCACGGTGTTATAGTACAACGGTGTTACAGTGCCACGATGTTATAGTGCCACGATGTTATAGTGCCACTGTGTTAAGTGCCACGATGTTATAGTGCCACTGTGTTAAGTGCCACGATGTTATAGTGCCACTGTGTTAAGTGCCACGATGTTATAGTGCTACTGTGTTAAGTGCCACGATGTTATAGTGCCACTGTGTTAAGTGCCACGATGTTATAGTGCCACTATGTTAAGTGCCACGATGTTATAGTGCCACGGTGTTATAGTACAACGGTGTTATAGTGCCACTATGTTAAATGCCACTATGTTATAGTGCCACGATGTTAAGTACCACGGTGTTATATTACCATGGTGTTAGGTGCCACTGTGTTAAGTGCCAAGGTGTTATAGTGCCACGGTGTTATAGTGCCACGGTGTTATAGTGCCACGGTGTTCTAGTGCCACGATGTTATAGTGCCATGGTAGTAATAATGGCACGCGGTCCTATGAAAGGCTTACTCCCTATCAAAGTGGCCCCCATGAAGCCTTTTGGGTTGGCCGCCCCCGTCTCAAGTGCTCTGACGACATTGGCGGACGATTAATCGGTAATCGGCCAATTAGATGATCGATGCAGCCCTGGTCAACAGTAACTTAAGTCTCTCCACGGTGTTATAGTGTCGCGATGTCACAGTGCCTCGGCGTTAAGTGCCACCGTTGTATAGTGCTACGGTTGTATAGTGCTACGGTTGTATAGTGCTACGGTTGTATAGTGTTACGATTGTATAGTGCTACGGTTGTGTAGTGACATTGTGCTTGATATGAAATTAATGCTACTTCCAGCTACCACGCCAGGCATGTAACGTCAATATTATCGCGTTCGACTTCCAACTATTTAACCACTCCGGCTAGAACTACTGAGTCCGGCCCTATGACTCCTATCCTATGACTCCGACTCTATGACTCGCGAGCCAAGTCAAAGTCAGTGAACTATTAATCAGTCCATTCTTCTAATGGAACTGATAAAGACACCTGCGTCCTTGGCAATAGCGACGATATGGACCGACCTTTGGCACCAAAGGTCACTGACCTGAGCCTAATCTACTGGTCTCTGGAGCGACCGCCCACCGCCCGACTAGAAACGAACGCGCCTGCTGGCGTTAATCTGTTGGAGGAGGCGAGTGTCTGACATGTCATCATAAACATACCTGAGCTCCGTGATAAGCTCCGAAGTTTATATAATTTTCTGGTGTTTGTAAACATTTTGGTTTCTTGGAATGGACGTCTGGTCATTTCTTTGAGGTTTAAAAAGTTAGGATGTGATGTTAGAATGTGATGTTAGGATGTGATATTAGAATGTGATGTTAGGATGTGATGTTAGGATGTGATGTTAGGATGTGATGTTAGAATGTGATGTTAGGATGTGATGTTCGAATGTGATGTTAGGATGTGATGTTAGCGTGTGATGTTAGGATGTGTTGTTAGGATGTGATGTTAGAATGTGATGTTAGGATGTGATGTTAGAGTGTGATGTTAGGACGTGTTGTTAGGATGTGAAAATCGGATGTGATGTTAGAGTGTGATGTTAGGACGTGTTGTTAGGATGTGATGTTAGGATGTGATGTTAGAATGTGATGTTAGGACGTGTTGTTAGAATGTGATGTTATGACGTGATGTTAGAATGTGATGTTAGGACGTGTTGTTAGAATGTGATGTTAGGACGTGTTGTTAGGACGTGTTGTTAGGAGATGATGTTGGATGTGATGTTAGAATGTGATGTTAGGATGTGATGTTAGAATGTGATTTTAGGACGTGTTGTTAGGATGTGAAAATCGGATGTGATGTTAGAGTGTGATGTTAGGACGTGTTGTTAGGATGTGATGTTAGGATGTGATGTTAGAATGTGATGTTAGGACGTGTTGTTAGAATGTGATGTTAGGATGTGATGTTAGAATGTGATGTTAGGACGTGTTGTTAGAATGTGATGTTAGGATGTGATGTTAGAATGTGATGTTAGGACGTGTTTTTAGGATGTGATGTTAGGATGTGATGTTAGGATGTGATGTTAGAATGTGATGTTAGGATGTGATGTTAGAATGTGATGTTAGGACGTGTTGTTAGAATGTGATGTTAGGATGTGATGTTAGGATGTGATTTTACTACGTGGTGTTAGGACGTGATGTTGGAATGTGATGTTAGGATGTGATGTTAGGGCATGTTGTTAGAATGTGATGGTAGGACGTGATGTTAGAATGTGATGTTAGAATGTGATGTTAGAATGTGATGTTAGGACATGTTGTTCGAATGTGATGTTAGGACGTGTTGTTAGAACGTGATGTTAGGACGTGCTGTTAGAATGTGATGTTAGGACGTTTTGTTAGAATAAGATGTTAGGACGTGATGTTAGAATGTGATGTTAGGACGTGTTATTAGAATGTGATGTTAGGATGTTATTTTACTACGTGGTGTTAGGACGTGATGTTGGAACGTGATGTTAGGAACATGATTTTAGCACATTATGTTAGAACATTATGACATTATGTAAGGCTCTGGTGTTTGTATGTGATGCTAGAACATGATGTTAGGACATTATGTCAGGACCTGGATATTCGGCGTTTATTGCGTGTAGAACATCATATTTGCCATTGTATTTTGGAATGTTCTATGAAATGATGTTCAAGATAACCAGTGGTGCGCTTATATTATTTTTAAAAATCCTTTTTTTTTTCGTAACTGGCTGGCTGGGTGGCTATAAAAAAAAACTTCGGACTTCCCGTCAACCTATCGAGCTGAAACTTGGCACATAGACTCGTTGCCGATGACAACACATTCTTTCAAATGTTCAACCCCACCCTCAACCCCCAAAAAATATTTTTTTCTTCAGTTTTTTTCTAGGGGAAGATGAAGGAAATAATTTTTTCTTCTGTTTTTTTCTAGGGGAAGATGAAGGAAATCATTTTTTCTTCTGTTTTTTTCTAGGGGAAGATGAAGGAATTAATTTTTTTCTTCTGTTTTTTTCTAGGGGAAGATGAAGGAAATAATTTTTCGCGAAATAAAATTACCGAGTGCTGCGCAAAATAAGATTATTAAAAAATTATCACAAATGCGTTTGGCGCGTTAACTATATTTTTTTTCTGAAATAGTTGGTGAAATAAATATGTGGTGTAAAAATGGGTGGGTCATTAGATTATTAATAGAGTTCCAGGGGCGTGGGAAAAAAATGTGTTGTTGCGAGCCTTGCGTGGTGGGAACACTAACTGGCATTATTTTAAAGTGTGTTAACTGTATGCATGTTTTGACAAATTTTCAGCCGCAGCCCCATTGCTCGATATTACAATTTCTGAAGGATTTTTGCTAAAAATTGTGTTTTTGAAGGGTTTCTTAATTCCATGTTTGATTACATGAGTGTGTCTCGATTGTGTCAACGAAAGTGTATGATTTGTGTTGGGTCGACCACGGCGTATATAATCCATGTAATACAGGATCTAATTAAACATTTAATAGATATACAACAAGCCTAGGGTATGAGTGGAGGTTACAAGGGGAGGGGGTGAGAAGAGTTAGTGTGTGGAGTGGATCTGAAGAATGGATGAGAAGATTGGATGAGAGGAGTGGATGAGAAGTAGGGATGAGATGAGTGGGTGAGAAGAGTGGATGAGAAGAATGGATGCCGTGCTGGTACAGGATCCATTTATTGCAAAGACACTGGGAGGGGAAAGAGATAAGCAACATATATTAAGCCACAACCCTACAAATATATAAACATATTTATACTCTATACTCAATATCTGATACCATCTTGTGGGGTAAGGCGGGCCTACCATATCGGGTGGGTTAAGGTTGGCCTCCGATCGCATGGGTTAAGGCGGGCCTCCCAGAACTTACGGGGTAAAGGCGGGCCTCCCAGATCGTATGGGGTAAAGGTGGGCTCGCTTAGAAACTTCATTCACCTTTTGTTTAAGTAGTTTTCTTAACAATTTTCCGAGGCGTAGTCGATTTTTGCATTGCCCCCTGTTTCTTCTGAAGGGGAAGAGAACAAACACATTAGAGGATACTACAAACAGTTTGTTTGCGATTCATGCTAAGTCAGAAAAATCTTATTTAAGGCGTACATGTTTTAAACGATAGGAAATAGATGCATTTCTTGATGACATCGGCAATGCAGGATAGCTGCAATATTTTGACAACGTAAATTGCTTACTTAAGTTAGCCTGTTCAAAATAAGATAATGTAATAATGTTGCTCTAGGAAATATTCACATTAAAAAGCAAATTAAAGTACTTAAATAACTCTTCAAATTGTGGCATGTGAAATACTTCACCATTTTTATTTAGTTTCCTAACTGTTCACTTTACTTCACATTTATAAAAAACAGGGCTAGTATTTCACATCCCCACGAAACTAATCAGTCTGTTAATTTCCCCATGATGATATTGTGTATTTGAAAATGTATTTGTTTGATACGCTTAATTGTTTGTTTCGGTAATCTGTGTTTGGATTGTTGAACATCCCTTTGTTACGTATGGTTTTGGACTTTCGCGTTTGATTTGTCCCAGCTAATTTTGTTATGTTTACTACTTAATTAATTATTGTTTTTTAATGGTGTTTGCTCGTTAACTGGTTTGTGATATCACTGCAAGGTATATGAAGGAACTTCATCCCACCATGACGAGTTCATGAACCTATGATCCCGTGACACACATACGAGTTCACCCTGTTCACGGTTCAATGGCCATCGACCACGGGGAGCGGCTTGCCCACACAACTTTCGTGTACGTTTTAAGTGCGGGGGTGTAAAGCCTGTGTGTGTGTGTGTGTGGTTGGGGGTTGGAGGGGACATGAAGGTGAGTACCGCTCAGTGGTCTGTACTCACTCAAGGTGTTGTGAAGCTAAACCATCCATAATCTAATAATTGAAAAACCCATCGCGTTGATCTAAAGTGGCTAGCACAATCCCAATAGTTGTTATGGCTGTGGTTCTGTCTCTCCCCATTTCATCCATGAACTTCATTCAGGTGTACTTTCAGTAGCCTTGTCAAAAGACAATTCCAGATAACTTCAAACTTAACATTATTTAATACTCAATAACATTACCCAAACCTTTCTTAAAGATAAACATGGGGAAATCTATTTCGATCTGGGGGTCTACCTATTTGAGAATCCTTGACGATCAGATTAAAAGGAGAAGTTTGAGGGATTAGGGTTAAGAGCAATGCACGGGATGACCCAAAAGGGAAGACCCCCGCGGAATGACCCCCGGTTGTGATGTCTTCTTTAACAGACCATCTAAACCTCCAAATGTTGTTGACCTGGTGCTGTCGGCCGATTTCCTGTATAAAATGGCGATGCTGTTTGTCTGGCACCATAGGTGTGCTAGAGGTGGTCTGTTTTCAGATGTCTTGCGAACATATCGTGAAAGTGTGCATTACGTCATTTCCGTAGTATTGGCATCACACCTTTGTTGTTTGCAGTTTGAATAAGGGGAGGTGATTCGGCTTAAATTATCACAGTTTTGTAGCACCTGAACTGGCCAGATTTGTAAGAGTTCGAATCCATAGATTATAGAAAGCGAGAATAGTTTCAGGTATATTCCACAAAGTGTTCCCGATAGATGTTGTGGATAGTTCAAATAAAGATTCATGCTAACGGTTTTTGCCTTATTTCTTAGGTGCACTTTAAAAAAAAAAAGTTTAATATCGTCTATATATCCGAGTCTTTCTGTGCGTGATTTATATAACTTTACAAAAATGCAGACAACGCTTTATAACAATTAATTGGGACGTAGTCGCACTCATTTCAACTGTGGATTTTCAATAAAGCGGATGCGTGGATTTCAGCAACCAACAGCGGATGTACATCACGAGATTGAGACTCAAGATTGTCCGTAGAGATGGATTATATTCTAACGCTGTGTGCCCTGGCCGTTCAGGTGGCTGTGACATCCGGGCAATGTGTCAATGAGATCGGCGATGCTAAACCAGGTAAAGAATTAAATACACTCTCACACACAGTTTTTTTTTAATCTGGTCTAATGCCAATCACTAAAGTAATCGAGTTTATTCATTTTATAAATTGTGTAAGTTGATTTTGGTTTTCTTTGGGGTGGCCCCGCGGTGAGAAGGAAAGGGGGGGGGGCGTGTCGAATTCAAGAAAAGTCGTTTAATTTTATGAATGAAAATGTGTATTTTAAATTTTATTATTTTTTTATTTTGTTTTTATTATTTTTAATTTTTTTTTTTTTTTTTTAGATTAATTTTGTTTTTCTTCTTCTTGAATGCGCACAAATACGATTTTTTTCAAGAAGGTTTGTTCCCATTGAATTATGCCTCATTCAAAGTTGCATCCTTGAATATGTTTGGCAGTGGTGTAAAAGAATAACTCTGTAACCAGCCTCATCTGGTAAGAAGCGAAAAACGAAATCATTTTCTGCTCTTAAAATTTGGATACCTTTTAAGAGAAAAACAAAACAAAAAATGTTACCTTCGTCCTGGGCTTTGCTGACGTTTTCTGTACGTATAGCCTTATTAAATGTACGTACCGCCCTATTTAATGTACGTACCGCCCTATTTAATGTACGTACCGCCCTATTTAATGTACGTACCGCCCTATTTAATGTACGTACAGCCCTATTTAATGTACGTACCGCCCTATTTAATGTACGTACCGCCCTATTTAATGTACGTACCGCCCTATTTAATGTACGTACCGCCCTATTTAATGTACGTACAGCCCTATTTAATGTACGTACCGCCCTTTTTAATGTACGTACCGCCCTATTTAATGTACGTACCGCCCTATTTAATGTACGTACCGCCCTATTTAATGTACGTACAGCCCTATTTAATGTACGTACCGCCCTATTTAATGTACGTACCGCCCTATTTAATGTACGTACCGCCTTAATTAATGTACGTACCGCCCTATTTAATGTACGTACCGCCCTAATTAATGTACGTACAGCCCTATTTAATGTACGTACCGCCCTAATTAATGTACGTACAGCCCTATTTAATGTACGTACCGCCCTATTTAATGTACGTACAGCCCTATTTAATGTACGTACCGCCCTTTTTAATGTACGTACCGCCCTATTTAATGTACGTACCGCCCTATTTAATGTACGTACCGCCCTATTTAATGTACGTACAGCCCTATTTAATGTACGTACCGCCCTATTTAATGTACGTACCGCCCTATTTAATGTACGTACCGCCCTAATTAATGTACGTACCGCCCTATTTAATGTACGTACCGCCCTAATTAATGTACGTACAGCCCTATTTAATGTACGTACCGCCCTAATTAATGTACGTACCGCCCTATTTAATGTACGTACCGCCCTAATTAATGTACGTACCGCCCTAATTAATGTACGTACCGCCCTTTTTAATGTACGTCCCGCCTTATTTAATGCGTTTGGTTGAATGGGGAATAATTCCCCGCGCCATACATTCTGTAGCTGTGGTTAAACAATATTTATTATTTTCTAGGTTAAACTCGATGAATTATTACATGGTGGTACTTTAGAATCCCAGTGCAGTAACATGTAACGCAGCGGGGCAATGTTTCCCGAAGTGTTGTACGTGTACCCCTGGTCGGTAAGGGAAGATTTTGGTGGGGTACACACTGCAAAAGGAAAAAAAAAAATTTTATTGTTCAAGGCGCTACCAGATCGATAAAGAGCAAATTAAAGAATTCATTACAAACACTGACACTATTCACCCACGGTGTCATCATTACAAACACTGACACTATTCACCCACGGTGTCATCATTACAAAGACTGACACCATTCACCCACGGTGTCATCGTTAGAAACACTGACACTATTCAAATAACTATCTTACCCTTGATAAAGGATTCTTACCTGCGTAGTGAATAAACAATATTTATTATTGGTCACGTGATTTCATTTTAAAACCAAGGACTGAACCTGTTTTTCTACAGATGAAATCTTTGTCTCAATATGGGCGTAGAATATTGAGCGAGCAAGTGGTTAATTAATGCACCTTGCTATGAGATGACCTGTGAACTACATGCATCGTAGACGCGGGCTGACATGTTAGGACTTCATTAACTAACAGTTAGTCTAAGAGTACAAAGGGGTTGCTGTAAAAAAAAAAAGCACTAAAAATTTGGAGCAGCAGGGTATCGATCCCTGTACCTCTCACATGCTAAGCGAGCGCTCTACCACTTGAGCTACAGCCCCATACATGAAATTATATGGTTATTTAGATAAAAATTAATGTTGTATCAGATTCTTTAACAATCGTGCATATATTTTCAGCCAGTGAGCAAGGCGAAATGACAAAGTATCCGAGCGAACGATCTATCATGCGGTTTTGTCTCAAGTCTATATAGAGTCTTACAGTCTTAGGGGTAGACAGTTACTCAGTCTTAAAAGGAGAAAGTTGTACTAGAAAAAAGGATCAAAATGTTCACCAGCGCCAGCGATGCCAGCATGTAACAAAATGCTGCAATAGTAACCAATGTTTCATGTTCAGCCATCATTGATGATTCCAAACGTTCTATTGTAAATATAAAAAAAGATTGAGTTTTACAGTACCACCGATTGCGATTTCTCTGGTTAACACCGAAACCGAAACAAAAATAAAAAAAATTAACTTCCGGCCAATACCGAAACAAAAGTTAAAAATTGACTTTCGGACCTTATCGAAACCGAACGATGTACAACCCAGCATAAGATTTTAAAAATTAATCGTGGAAAACAAAAAATTATGAAAACAAAAAAATCCATCTATATCAAATATACTTTTATAATTCGTAAGTTATCCGTCATCCAGAAATAATCATTACGAACCTACACTTGCAGTAAGCCTCGTTAAACGGAAGTTCGTCCAGCGCTAAATAGTAAACAATTGAAAGGAAAGAAACGAATGTTGTCGTTTTTCCACGAAACTGTATATCGTACAGCAAGACAGCTAGATGACGAAACTGCATATCGTACGATGACATCAAGATGTCGAGCCATAATGAACATCGAATTGTCGACAGACAGGGTGACTGTCTTAACTTCTGGTAGACGACCGAAAGCCTAAATCACTCAAATAAACTACGCTGAAGGTGATCATAAGGCGCCGAAACCGAAATGCGGTCGGTCTCTAATTAAGAGTAAATTATTCTAGGCGCCAGGCAGGCGGACCGCACACTAGCTGTCAAGACCACACAAAAACTGCCAAGACCGAAAAGAAGGCCTACCTACCTATCTACCTACATCCCTAACCATATTCCTAATTAACCACCTACCTAAATACATATAATATATATATATATATATATATATACATAAATATATATACCGGTATACCTTTCGAAGACATGCGAATATTACTGTTTAAAGTTGTTTAGTTTTGGGTCTATACACGTGTAAAACTCCTTGAAATCAGCGTGTAATCAAGTGTAATCAGGTAATCAAAGGATATACGTTTATAGAATATAAGGATATATCCCTAATCTACAACTTTAGGATGTCTGACTTAATTATATCAAGTATGTCTGAATTAATCACAAATGTATAGCTGTCTCGGTAAACTGCAAAGTAAGGAAAATCTCACCGAGTTACAACTTAAGGATTTCTGACTCAATTACGATGTAAGAATGTCTCACAAAATTAAACAGTGTTAAATGTCAAAGGCCGGGGTAGATACGCAGTAGATTTGATGACAGGTTTTAGGCAAAAAATTAAGAGTTACAATAGATCGTGTCACGATTGATCCAAAGTTTGGTTATGTTGGCTGTAAATAGCTGGACAATGGAGACAGTCATTTAATGTGATCGAAGTCAGCCCCCATATTGCTCGGAATATCTCATCAACCGTGAGATCAATAACAAGATTAATGACGCACGTCCGGTCGGCCATTAACTGGAGGGAATTCTGGGTAATAAATGTGTTTGTGGGGGAAACCTGACGCCGGTACCACCGGATTTTTATGAAAAGTTTAACTCTGCCGTTGGAGAACCTCCTGGTTATATCAGATTAAAATACGGTACGGAGAACACGCGTTAAATGCGTTAGATTGTTCTCCTTTCTTTCCGTAAGATGTTGTTATTTTTTTCCCATCCAAAATTTTATTTTTTCCACTGTTTATACAAATTTATATATATATTATATATCAGTTTTGATCCCATTTAAATTTTAAAAGATATAATAATCCACTCAAGTTAAGTTGAATTTGTATTTTAATTGGGAATAAGCATTTATTCAGGGAAATTATGTCCTGGCTTTTCTGATTGAAATCAGAAGACCTGTGGTGCCTTTATTCAGAAAAAAAATATCTCTAGGCTTTTCTGATATAAATAGCAGACGTGTGGATGAAGCAGATGTCTCTGATTTAAGAGCGATATTTATTTAAAAGTTCCAAAGTCCACATTTCGTTACCAGTCTTTCTAAAAAAGAAAAAAAATGGACTTTTTTCAAATTTCATTTTTCGTATTTTCAATGCGAGCGTGGAAAGGAATCTGAAATAAATCCGAAGCAAATATTTACAATGAAATAAATTAAACAGATCTTTGAAGTCTTAAAATCTCCACGTCTCCTATTTCCCATACCTTCCTACAAAACCAATGTGGAGAAACATATTGAACATCATATATATATATATGATTTACTTTTAAGTTAATAGATTTGATTCATCTCAAAACTGCTGAACTTTTTTCGGTCGCTGTTTTGAAGAAGGTTTGTTATTCGTTCACTCCGCGGACCTACCCTTCTCACTGACACCCTGATGAAGTTCTCATCATTTCTCATGGAATCCTACAATCAGCCATTGTCACCTCGTCAAGTTTAAACCGTGCTATAATCTGTCAACCCTTGCACGCCATCTAAATCATGCGAGACAATATTAAGGACGGTAGAAGAACATTTCAGTTTAATTTCATCGCACATAAAGATCGTGCACGCCCGACTTTCCATTTCCTTTCCTACTGAGGGCTGCAACAACGCCTGATAACTTGTTGATACTTTTTTTCAAATGATCCAGAACACGATTAAGATAAAAATTAAAGTAGCCTAGAAAACGGCAGGTCCGAAATGGGTCGAGCTGACCTTGGCAAAATTTCCGTGTAGATATCTAACGTACCGGCATTCCCGCACGTCTGACCTGACGCTGTGTGCGACGTCTTGGGGTCACGTTGATAACGTTGATGGGAACCAGGACTTAAACGAATGACGATGACGTGGACGAAATTCACCACCGCCATACTGGTCACGTAGAACTCTCGGCAGCAACTCAATGGTGACGCACACGTGACTACTGTTAAATATCTCAGCGGCACATAGGTAATACGCAATGAATTAAGTCACGTTCTCGAGGGAGACTCATAGACGAGAATGACATCACGCCATTGACAAGTCCAGATAAAGTCGGGGCACACTAATCTGCTTAATATTACTTAGTTTTGATTGCTTAGGTTGGAATAAAACAAAAACTGATCAATGGGTCTAAAATGTTCGTTGAAAACCCGGACAAAACAGGACACCTAAAGCAAGAAGTATGAACACTTGTTAATGGATGCTTGCGAGAATGCCGGGCAGCTGGTCTCTGAGTCGGGCGGATAAAGCATGTTCGAGCATTTGATTACCAGACGGCCACTGTCCACTCATTTGTCACCTGTCATTTATAAAGTTCCTTCTCTCTTTGTCCCCAGTCTCCACTGCCACGAAGGTCATCAGCAAGTCGCACGTCTTCAAGACGAAGTGCCCGCCCCTCACCTTCCCGTGCGTCTCCGACGGAGCCTGTATCAACATCACGTCGTTCTGCGACAAGACCAAGGACTGCAGCGACGGTTCGGACGAGCGTGTCAATTGTAAGTCTTAAAACGTTCGTCGTCAACGTCGAGGTCTATTTTTAGACCTTCCAATCCATGGGTGTGTGTGGGACAAAAGTCCTAATGAGGCCCTCATCCTCCGCGTAACGATGAATGTGACAGAGGGATTGATCTTTATTTTATGGACACATTCCTGAACGGATTGGGCAAGCCACTCGTGCTGGGTGGGTTTAGTTTTCCCCCCTCTTCAAACATTTGACTGAGCCTTAAACCCTGCGATAGATTATATTTGACGTCTACAAGTTTACAATTCTAAATGAAAGGAAATCAACATAATTATTTTCGGTAGAAATTCTAATTTTTCATCGTCTCCTACATTGCAAGCAATTATATTGTAATTGACAAAGACTTGACTATAATTTCACCCAAAAACTGGACGGTGAATTAAAATCCTCAAATCGGTGCGTTCCAGTAGATGTACACACATACACGCGCGCACACGCACACACATACGTATAATACACACCAAAACAACCACACACATACACGCAAGCACACATGATACGTTGCATTCCCCCCCCCCCTTTTTTTTTTCTTCGTTACTACCAAAGAATCCAACATTCAGAGTTCATGCCGTGCGCACACTTAAAATTGGAATTATAACACTTTTAATATGTTTCTAAAAATGTAACAATATATATATATAATTTATCCCCTCAAACCCACTCGCCCTCAACTCCCAGGAACTACCAAGAATCGCAAATATATTTCATATCAGAACATTAACTGAAAGCCGTACAAACTGACAAATAGAA
Organism: Omphiscola glabra; assembly: GCA_964017045.1. Taxonomy (NCBI): domain Eukaryota; kingdom Metazoa; phylum Mollusca; class Gastropoda; family Lymnaeidae; genus Omphiscola; species Omphiscola glabra. The sequence continues at coordinate 16,944,228 of OZ024798.1, read as the reverse complement.
GACATGTGAACGCGTAAAGGAAACATCGTTGGCCTGTTTGATATTGGACAAACCCTTGATTTGGGGGGGGGGGGGCACAACAATAACAAAGTTGGTAGCTTCCCTTGATCTGTCGTGCCAGTTGTCAACATAGTCGTGCCTGCAAACAAGGTAGTCGCACCAGTAGACAAGATAGTCGCACGAGTAGACAAGATAGTCGCAGCAGTAGACGAGATAGTCGCACCATTAGCCCAGATAGTTGCACCAGTAACCAAGATAGTCGCACAAGTAAACAAAATAGCAACTGTTACTTAAAATAAGTAACAAGAATGTATCTGTAAATGAATATAAATATTATTTTATTGAAATTACATGGGAGCTCAGAACCCATGTGTACCTCCTTCTACCTGTACCCGACCCTCACCCCTAGCGCTGACCTGCCCCCCCCCTCCCCGCTGACCTGCCCCCATCCCCATGCCTAATTACATACAACAAATCCATGTTATCGCTACATAAGAATAGTTTTGGACATCCAACAGATGTATTCACCTGTCCAATAACTCGTGGAATCCAGCATTTTGCCTGTTAAACTCTTTAGAGAAAAATTGCTACATTTTTATTTTTTTTGGTCTCTAATCCCTGGGAATCACCCAGTCATCCCAACCATCCCAACCATTTCCCTTAAAATCGTGCGTGTTCCCGGTAATGACGTTGCATATTCAGAGCTGCCTCCCTTTCATTTTTAGGGTCAATCTCTGCCCACAATTTACTTCCGATTTCTAGCGACCGTTTCATCCAATCGCATCCAAAGACCCGAGAAAACAAGTTGAACGCAATTCTTGAAAGAAGAAATCATGTTAGGACGCAGCAGACACAAATTGTACACGGCCATCTTTTGGAAAATAAATATCCTTTTTATAAAAGCCAAAAGAAATATTAAAAAAAAAAAAATAGCTGTCTATTAAAAAATTGAATATGGTGTTTTAATCGGACGAGGTTCTTCATTCGGTCTTCGAAAGACATTACAAAAATTATAATTCTTAAATGTTACAGTAACTTATTGAATATCAACATTGAAATGCAAAGGTAAATTAAACTTTAGATTCCGAGTTAATGGTTCTGATTAATTTCCTCGTTATTTACCCCGGAGACAGCAGACTTGAGTTAATTGAGTCACACGAGTCAATCGAATCGTCAGGTTAAGCCAAAGGAAGCTGAGAAGGGGGAGAAAAAAAAGTAGGTGGGGGATGGGGGTGGAGTGGGATGGTGACGTTATGATGTATACTTGTAATATCTAATAACGTCAGAGATCAAGTTCTTCGGTTTAAATAACTCTGAATTGAAAAGCACCCTCTAAAAAATGGAAACAATTCGTTGACGTGTCATTCAATTTCGTCCACCGTCAACTTTGAAAGCTAAAAAAGTTAACACATTTTTTTTTATTAAAACGGGCCGTTTGTCAAAAAAGAATTGTTAATATTAAACATGTTAAGTCTGATGTATCTAAGAGCAAACAGTTAGACGCAAACGTACCACATAGCTCATAATATATGTTCTTGTTTAGCACAATCTTTAGTAACCGCACGTCTTAGTTTAAGGCTGGGCTAAACATAAAAAAAATTAAACATTTTAAAATAAAATGATTTCAACGACTATATAATATTATAGGAGCACGCTTACTGCTGGTCATCTACTTCATCCTGGACTATTTGCAGTCGTCTTGAGTAAGTCCGGCCGTTCGGATCAATTAGGCAAGGGCGAGAGAGTGAGGCTGACGAAATGAGCAGCTCTCCTCGACTTTAAGCAAAAATACAGTTCCTATCAAGGCTAAAACTTAAGTCGAAAATTACATTGGTCATCTTGGCGTGCGTGGGGCGAACAACAACATAATAGCAGCAGTAAGAAAATGTAAATATGTATATTTCATCTACCACATATTGCTACCTGTCTGTTTGTTTGCTTTAGATATATTAAATTTTCTAATCGTTAAAAAATTTTCTTTTCCCTTTTTAGCACATAGTTTATCTATGTTCAGATAACTCAGTTAAGTTTTTAAATAAAACCCTTGTGTTTCGTTAACTATACATTAAAAGCTATTCTCAATACAGGGATTCTAAATGCTTATAATTGTGGTCATTGGACATTACACAAACATATTGAACCCTCGAAGCGTTGACTCGAGCCTAGCGGTCCATTACATTTAGCCGACGTCATAAACATGCCATTGTCCATAAAATCATGTATATTTTACCCTTAACTGAAACACACCCACCTAGCGCCGGTGATCTAGTCAGTCATGATACTAAGTCATGATATTAAGTCAAATTATTTTTAGAATTACATAATTTCATTGTAATTTTGAGATTTAATTTTTTTTAACACAAAATAAAATTTGGCGACTTTTCTTAATGCCCACGACCTTTCTTAATGCCCGCGACGATTCTTAAAGCCCACGTTCCCCCTTAAATGCCCACGCTTATGTATTGACTACCGACTTACATAAACATACGTATTTCTTCCTTAATGTATCTCCAAGATGCTCGTCTATATATACCTACAAAGGTCAGTTACACGTATGATTGAAGGTCGTATTCTTGAGATTCTCCAGCTTTTGTGTAGACACTGCTTAAAGAAATTTGCGGTGAGTGGAGGTGACAATGAAGTTATTCTCCACAGCTGACTTAAGCAAATTAAACTTAATTTAATTAGGCCTTCTCCTACTGCCGATGAAAAACGGGGGACGTTAATAGAGTCTAATTGATTGAAGGCAGATCGACCTGATGACAAATATAACAAAGGAGATTTTCCGTATAGGGTAATTACGGTAAAAGCTTTTTAATGAATTCTCAGTTGAATATAAATTGATGCTATAAGACGTTTCTCAGAGGGGGAACTTTGGCAGATTAGTAACTTTGACAGAGAGAGAACAATGGTAGAGAAGGAACTATGGCAGAGTGGGCGCTGTAGTAGAGAAGGAACTTTGGCAGATTAGGAACTTTAACAGAGAGAGAACAATTGTAGAGAAGGCACAGTGGCAGGATGGGAACAGTAGTAGAGAAGGAACTTTGGCAGATTAGGAACTTTAACAGAGAGAGAACAATTGTAGAGAAGGCACGGTGGCAGGATGGGAACAGTAATAGAGAAGGAACTTTGGCAGATTAGGAACTTTGACAGAGAGAGAACAATTGTAGAGAAGGCACGGTGGCAGGATGGGAACAGTAGTAGAGAAGGAACTTTGGCAGATTAGGAACTTTGACAGAGAGAGAACAATTGTAGAGAAGGCACGGTGGCAGGATGGGAACAGTAGTAGAGAAGGAACTTTGGCATATTAGGAACTTTGACAGAGAGAGAACAATTGTAGAGAAGGCACGGTGACAGGATGGGAACAGTAGTAGAGAAGGAACTTTGACAGAGAGAGAACAATTGTAGAGAAGGCACGGTGACAGGATGGGAATAGTAGTAGAGAAGGAACTTTGACAGAGAGAGAACAGTGGCAGAGAAGGAACTGTGGCAGAATGGGTACTGTAGTAGAGAGTGAACTTTGACAGAAAGGTAACTATTTACAGAGTAAGGGCGATGACACAGGTGATGCAGAGATAAGCTTTTCACGGGGCGTCTAATAACAGGGGATAAAAAAGTTTTAAAATAAACAAATTATTTTGTGTTTTAAAATTCTAAGTAAATATATCAAAATTTACTCTTCCATTTACTCTTCCATTTACTCTTCCATAAACTCTTCCATAAACTCTTCCATTTACTCTTCCATTTACTCTTCCATTTACTCGTCCATTTACTCTTCCATTTACTCTTCCATTTACTCTTCCGTTTACTCTTCCATTTACTCTTCCATTAACTCTTCCATTTACTCTTCCATTTACTCTTCCATTTACTCTTCCATTTACTCTTCCATTTACTCTTCCATTAACTCTTCCATTAACTCTTCCATTTACTCTTCCATTTACTCTTCCATTTACTCTTCCATTTACTCTTCCATTTACTCTTCCATTTACTCTTCCATTTACTCTTCCATTGACTCTTCCATTTACTCTTCCATTAACTCTTCCATTTACTCTTCCATTTACTCTTCCATTTACTCTTCCATTTACTCTTCCATTAACTCTACCATTTACTCTTCCATTTACTCTTCCATTTACTCTTCCATTTTTGGGGTAACAGGTGAACGGACACGGTCGGTGCCAACATTGAATGTCTTAATGCGCGCAATAATTTCCTCGCCATCAGGCCGGGAACTCCATGCTGTGTTGCTCATCGGCTAATATTCTTCAGAGAAGTTGTGCCATCCTGATGACATAATCATGTAACAATAATGAGTTGTAAAAAAAAAAAAAAAAAAAGAAAGCAAAAATTAAAGGATTTTTTTTTTAATTTGTGCTGTTTGGGTTAAATTGCATTCTTATAATAAAGATTCTACTTGGGGGAAAAAAAGGGGGGGGGGGAGAGGGGGGGTTCGATATTTGATTTAATTTTCACAAGATGGAAGCAAAGTTTTCTTTAAGCTAAAAATGTGTTCTGATCAAATGTCAGAGTCTGTCTGTCGACTTACAGAATTCATAACATCTAACAGAGTTGGCGACATTTATAGACCGGCGTCTGTAGTCCGAACAAAACAGCTCAAAATGGACCCGAACTGTTTCTTTAAGAAATATTACGAATTGTTACATCGTGACAGACAGATGCGGCGAACGTACTTTTGGTAACGAAATACCCCCACCCACCGACAAATATCCCCAACCATCCACAAATACCCCCAACCATCCACAAATACCCCCACCCACCCACAAATATCCCAACTACCAACAAATACCCCACCACCCATAAATAACTCAAGACTCACAAATAACCCCCACCCAAAAAAATTACCCCACCCCCACACAATAGCCACCACTCAATAACAACTACCCACACCCAACCACAAATACCTCCACCCACCCGGAAATACCAACCACCTGCAAATTCTCCCACCTACCCACAGATACCTCCACCCACCCACAAAAACCCCCATGCATCAACAAATACCCCCAACCATCCACAAATACCTCCACCCACACACAAATACCCCAACCATTAACACATACCCCACCACCCTCAAATAACCTCCGCCACCCATAAATAACCCCACAACTCACAAATAACCCCCACCCAAAAAAATTACCCCCACCCACACACAATAGCCACCAACAACCCAACAACAAATACCCACACCCAACCACGAATACACCCACCCACCCACAAATACCCCCCACCCCTCAACCGACATGAATCTCATCGTAAATCTTTGAAATTTTAATTATGTATTGTGTCCATGATGGGTTTCTGAAATGTTGTAAAAATGATTTACATCACAAACATCGATGCTAAGCAAGTGTTAAACAACGTTAATTATGGCGTAAGAGTATATTTTGCAAATACATTTTTTTGCCTCCACCGCCAGGGAACCTCTCAAGCCCACAACCATGCTAATTTGAACTTAGTACCAGTTATTGTAACTACCGATCCCCGATAACTGCTCTAAATACAATTCTTGCAAAAAAAAAAAAAAAGAATATATATCTATCGCCAGTGCATTTGGGGCGTTACATTTTTTAATAATTTTTAAACAAAAAATCTGCGATATAAAGCTGGTGGGACATTAGAATATTAATATAAAAAATATAAATAATAAAAAATGCATATAAAGGACTTATGCGAAAAACTCTGTTTCTTTTTTAGGGGTTGTTTAATGTACTAAAGTGATTCTTGCTCAACATACAGCCTGAAAAACTTATTAACACTAGGTCTAACACCTTACACTTTATGGAAGAATAAAAAAAAACGTTCTGCATTGCTTGCTTAGGTAGGATAGACCGCGTTACGATCTTAATTTACAGTGCGATGGTTTTCAACATTTTCGAACGGGGCACCCAAAGGACATTAATTTATCATTGCGGCGCCCATATAAACCTTACTTATTTAATTCGTGTAACCCCCAGGGAACCTGTTTGAGAACACCCGATTCGTACAGTTCTATATTTCAAAACCAACAAATCGCCGTCCTGAATAACCTGTACATCTAATTGCTTCATTAGTCTCGAGTCCAAAACACCCACACACACTCAAAGACGCCCCCCCACACGCACACATACACACCCACACACATACACACCCACACACACTGACTTTTGTCGCAGCCTTCAGATGGACTGTGGCGATAACGAAGAGCTCGCGGGGGGGGGGGGGGGGGGATTTTGACGACAAAGCCAAATGATAACGAAGTCATAAGGCGTAGGTTAAATCATTTACGGCACACTACCACTGGGATCATCGGGTCATGAACAACGTTAATTCACCGACGCGCAGATTCCATGAATAGTTTGGGCTTCTTAGACCGATAGGCACATTTCTAGACTAAAAAAAATTGGTGCTTTTTTGGGGGGTGGAGTTGGGAGATGGGCTGGGGACGGGGTGGGTGGGGATGGGGGGATTAACTTTCAGATGCGAGATGACCTGTTAATATATTCTGCCAAAATATCAAATTTTTATAATACTTCCAAAAGTACTGATTGTTTGCTATACGGGCTATGATTGCAACAAGGACTCCAGACCCTGTGGTGTTTCCTTTGGTGTTGTTTTTCTAAGTTTTAAAAATGCTGTTTATGTGTAATAGAGATATAGGCTTTACAATTGGTCGGCAAACTCATTGGTCAAAAGATAGGATGACGGGAAGAATGTCAATTAGCCGTTCGAGGAAACAAAAGAACAAAATCGAATTTAATAATAAAGGATTTAAAAATGATGTTAACATGTACTACAGATAGAGTACATTCACTAGAGCAATTAGTGTAGAGTAATCAATATGATACGTATTTACTGATTTGTATGCGTACTTGATAAACTACTAGTGGCGTAGCTACGGTTACTGTAGCCCTGTGCGGACCCATACGTTTGCCCACAGCACGACAAAACTCCGAATTCGACCAAAATGGCGTGCCTTAGTATATACAAAAAAGTGGACCGACCCTTGCCCCACGTTCCTACGCTGTATGTTAGATTTTGGATTCGATGCCCCACTTCGTGTACCCCACGGAAGAGTTGATGCTCAACTTAGTGTAGACCACGGAAGAGTTGATGCTTCAACTTAGTGTAGACTACGGAAGAGTTGATTCTCTATTTAGTGTCCACAGAAGAGTTGATGTCCCACTTAGTGTAGACCACGGAATTAGTGTATCCCACGGAAGAGTTGATGCTCTACATAGTGTATCCCAAGGAAGCGTTGAGGCACCGCTTAGAGTAGACCACTGAAGAGTCGATGTGTGTATTTGTCTACAGTGGTGAGCTTGCCAGGAACGTGACAGATACACTGACAGAGATTATTGTGACAATTAGACAAATTGCCGTTACCCACAGGTAAACACTCTTTAGCCACGCAATCAGACTTTAACAAACGGAATTACCGCATCCCACAATGCACTGTTATACACCAGTGTAAACTGTTACACGTGTTTCTTGTTAGTTAAAAAACAATTCAGCGTATTCTGGTGTGAAACAGGTTATTCCGGTATATTACTAGTTATTGTAGTGTATAAGATGGTATTGTAGTACATTACATGATATTGTAGTATATTACAGGGTATTGTAGTGTAGTACATGGTATTGTTGTGTATTACATGGTATTGTTGTGTATTACAGAATATTTTAGTGTCTTATGGGGCACCTTAGTTTATTACAGGAGTATATAGGGTTCTACAGGGTATTTTTATGTATGACAGAGTATTTTAGTTTAAAAGAGGCTATTTTAGAGTATTACATGGTAATGTAGTGGCACGGCGCAGACTATATTTATAAATAGTTGACACGCGATTGGGCCGACACATAGAAGACATATGGCAGCCGGCAGACAAATAGCAGACTAAATAGAGATTCAGTCGTCTCCTGGAGTCATACATCAAGGACACCAGCGAATGTGACCTTGGTAATTCCGTGCATTTATCACGAGTGACCTCTCCTATTTGCACTGTAATTTGGACTTATAGCTCAGACGATGGGGTGCCGTCTGCAAGGGAGTCTCGCGTTTTCGTCCTGGAAATGCCCCGATAAATTCTACGCGTGCTACGATTTGGGTAAATGTGAAATATTTATTTATGTCAATAATTCCGCAATGTTTAACACAATTATAAATATTCTCACCAATTAAAAAAAATAGTTAAATTTCGACCCTAATGACAGGAACTATTTAATTGCCCCAAAATACTAGAATTCGAATTTGTTTATGTTAAACTATAATAGAGTCTCTTCCTACATGTTTATCTTTTATACTTAGATCCAGGTAAGACTTTCGCTTGTTCTAAAGGTAGGGTGTTCACATTTTAAGACATACCAGCGGGGGCCGAAAGATTGGATCATCACACAATCGGCCTCTAACACCCCTTGGCGCAATCTAAACAACGTGTACTAATTAGGCGCAGTTATCCTCAATAGTCTCCTGGTCCAGAAATAGCGGGTTGGAATGGCGGCTGTTGCTGGTGAACTGTCAGCGCCACTGGAAGAATGTTCAGTTGCAAAGCAATCCAATTGGGTTGTGTTGATGGTTGCAATGAATGTTCATTTGGGGCGTTTAAGGGGTGGTTTGGGGGGGGGGGTTACTGCTCAATAAAAAATCGTTTACAGAAAATCCACAGTGCTGCACTTCGCGATACTGCTCAGTGGAAATCTTAAAAGATATAAAACTACAGGCAATTATAATAAAACATAAGATTTCTAACTACTGATGATGGTACTTCCAGGTAGAAGTCTTCTGAAGAATAGTCAAGGCAAAAATGGGGAGATTGCCTAAATTAAATTTGCCCGTCACCACGGGTACGATGTGCTTGGTTCATGTTTTGTAGGCATGGGCGAGAGACGTGGAGAAAGTGAATGAGATGTAGAAGGATGAGGGTTGTGTGAGGAGGATGAGAGATATGGGTCAAAGATGAGGTGGACGGATGAGGGAGAAGGATGGGGGGGGGGAATGAGATGTATGGGTGAAGGATGAAGGATGGGGGGGGGGTGAGAATGAGGGATGCACGGGGAAAGGAATGGGCTGTGGGGAAGAATTAGGGAATTGGGGGAAGGATGAGGAATATTGGTGAGGGATGAGGGCGTTATTTGAAGGATGAGCGATGTTTGAGTGTGAGAAATATGGGTGAAGTGTAGTAAGTATGTGAAGTGAAGGCTGTTTGATTTGGATGAAAATGAAGGTAATTTTGGGGATCATGAGTGGTGTAGGAGATGGTTGACGGACTTAATTGGGAAGGATGTTGAGGAATGATGAGGGATGTTTGGGAGAGACGGTGGAATTTCGGGAAGGGTGAGGGATGTAGGTGTCAAGGGTATGAAATCATAGTGGATAAGTTGGTACGTACAACATGTTTAGTTAAAGAGTAAATGTTTAGCTTTATATATCGTGTGAGAATGTTGTGACGTATTTGGGTAGGGGAAGTGACGTCTTAGTTTAGTTGTTGAGTTAGTGGTATTTAGATGGTGGTTGGACAAGAGGATGTTGAATAGTTCATTAGGCTGGAATTCATTAATATATAAATACACTATTGTTACTTGTGAAGAATAAACGTTGCTGCACAACTAACAGGTTAGAGTTAGTGTATTGGTATTGGTGCACTGTTTACGCTGAGACATGAAATGAGGTAGGGGATGGACTGCCACAGTACAATATTCTTGATATTCAAGAATATAACGATCTTACGGCTCGTACACAAATATGTAGTAAGATCGAACGTCTCGTCAGTAGAGGAAGGATTGGGGATGTGATGAAACGGTGAATGATGCGGGGAGGGATTTGGTTCTATTTGGTTTGGGAGGTAGGTTTTGAGTGTTTGGGTCACGATGTTACGGTAGGGATTGCTTTGAGTGGCTTGGGTCACGATGTTACGGTAGAGATTGCTTTGAGTGGCTTGGGTCACGATGTTACGGTAGGGATTGCTTTGAGTGGCTTGGGTCACGATGTTACGGTAGGGATTGCTTTGAGTGTTTGGGTCACGATGTTACGGTAGGGATTGCTTTGAGTGGCTTGGGTCACGATGTTACGGTAGGGATTGCTTTGAGTGTTTGGGTCACGATGTTACGTAAGGGATTGCTTTGAGTGGCTTGGGTCACGATGTTACGGTAGGGATTGCTTTGAGTGTTTGGGTCACGATGTTACGGTAAAGATTGCTTTGAGTGGCTTGGGTCACGATGTTACGGTAGGGATTGCTTTGAGTGGCTTGGGTCACGATGTTACGGTAGGGATTGCTCTGAGTGCTTGGGTTGCGATGTTATGGTAGGGATAGCTTTGAGGACAGATGAGGGTTGAATGTTTTTTATTTAATTTTTAAAATGTTTATTTTTTCCTTGTGGTGCTACGGTCCAAAATGACCATTACGATGGCTGTAGTTATTAAATAAAAATCCATTAGAAAATAATGAGCATGAGTCACACTTAAACCAATCCTACATCAGCTACAATATTTCTAAACACCTGCTTGTTTCTACACAGGTGACACCAACCTTGTGGGAGTCTATGATGAAATGTTCAAAAAGAAATTCGATAACCATCACGAGAAAACCAACAGCTCAGAAGATGCCAGGCATTGTGGTAAGTAGATCACATGGAACTGTCTCGCTAAGATTTGCCAACAGCTCAGAAGATGCCGGGCATTGTGGTAAGTAGATCACATGGAACTGTCTCGCTAAGATTTGCCAACAGCAGCTCAGAAGATGCCGGGCATTGTGGTAAGTAGATCACATGGAACTGTCTCGCTAAGATTTGCCAACAGCAGCTCAGAAGATGCCAGGCATTGTGGTAAGTAGATCACATGGAACTGTCTCGCTAAGATTTGCCAACAGCTCAGAAGATGCCGGGCATTGTGGTAAATAGATCACATGGAACTGTCTCGCTAAGATTTGCCAACAGCTCAGAAGATGTCAGGCATTGTGGTAAGTAGATCACGTAATACTGTCTCTCTAAGATTTTGGCCATTTTATAAACGTCCGGTTTAAAGGAACAGTAAATGGGGTTGGAATAAGGTGGGGGAATAATAAAAACCCATAGAATTGTTTTACGTTTTCTTGAATGGTAACACGATAAGACTACAGTTGAACTACGCTGCTAGTAGATTCATAAATGACTGACACCTCTTTCTCAAACCTGTGATACCAAGTTAGTTTGAGGACCACTGGAGCTGGTTACTTATTAAGTGAAAAGGTTATATTAGTTTTCGAACCCGTCTAGTTTGAGTACCACTGGAGTGGGTTCTTTATCAAGCGAAGAGGTTATAGTAATTGACTAACTTTTCTAGTTTGAGGACCACTGGAGTATGTTCTTTGTCAAGCTAATAGGTTATAGTAATTGACTAACCCATCTCGTTTGAGGACCACTGGAGTGGGTTCTTTATCAAGCTGAAAGGTTATGGTAATGGACTAACCCATCTAGTTTGAGGACCACTGGAGTAGGTTCCTTGTCAAGCTAAAAGGTTACATTAATTGTCTAAACCTAACCCTCGATCACACAGGACCGACCCAGACGGTCGACCCTAAAAGATATCGAATCCTCCATTGATATAACTTTTTTTTGCAACTTATTATTTACACCCAGACAAAGTTGGTATTGCTTCGAAGAATTGTAATCGAACTTACTTCACAACGTCAATTGTTATTGATGAGTCCAACTAGAGCTCAGGTTAATGTTGTCAGGATTCGGTGTGTCGTGAGGTTTTTTTAACTTTAACCTCCTTAAAATGAGACTAATTAATGTAATCGTCTCAGAATATTTTCCCAACATGCAATACCAAATTACAAGTATTCGAATACATGATTTACCCATATCAAAAAGTACCCCCCACCCCTTTTTTCTCTTTCCCCCCCCCCCCCCACTACCCGACTCTATAGTCATTCACAAAGTTGGTATTGATTACGATGGCAAAGAAATCAAATGTGTACCGTATTTAGCGTCTATCTTGACAGATCTCGTCTCGTCGCCAATGAGTTCGCCTCGCGGCTTTTGTTGGTCGTAATGGAATTTGTGTTTTTAATTTCTTTTAGTTTCCCCCCCCTCCCCCCTCCCCCCGGCATTTTTGTTTTGTTTTGATGTGTTAAAAAAAACAAAAAAAAACACCAAAGTTGAGAGATGTTGAGGTTATGGGTATACTGGAGATCAATGTCACGCGATTTCAGTTATCGATAACAAAATAATGCGTGTATAGATATATTTGAAGAATATTTGAACATAAAGACACTTAAAGGACCATGGGGGGCGGGTTGGGGTTTGGGGGGGGGGGGGGGAATTACTCCAAAACAAAAAAATGGAACATATTTATTCTCTTCAATAATCAAGACATTTGTTGGGCGTTTGTGATTAAACATTTTTTTGTTTCCTTTTCCAAAAACAAAGTTAATGTTGTTGAAGAGGGATAGTGTCTCTTAGGTGTCTGCTGGTTGTGTACAGGGTTCACCGATAATTTAAGGAAACTCACGAAGCTCTCAAATAAGATTGGACCTCGGACGGATCTACACAAATGATGTGACGAGGCCGTAATCTAGGATAAGCATGACGTAAATCTAGGATAAACATGACGTAAATCTAGGATAAACATGACGTAAATCTAGGATAAACATGACGTAAATCTAGGATAAACATGACTTAAATCTAGGATAAACATGAAGTAAATCTCGGATAAACATGACATATATCTAGGAAAAGCATGACGTAAATCTAGGATAAAGCTGACACGACGTAAATCTAGGATAAAGCTGACATGACGTAAATCTAGGATAAAGCTGACATGGCGTAAATCTAGGATACAGCTGACATGACGTAAATCTAGGATAAGCATGACGTAAATCTAGGATAAGCATGACGTAAATCTAGGATAAGCATGACGTAAATCTAGGATAAGCATGACTAAATCTAGGATAATCATGACGTAAATCTCGGATAAACATGACGTAAATCTGGGGTGGACGTGACGTAAATCTGGGGTGGGCATGACGTAAATCTCGGGTGGGCGTGACGTAAATCTAGGGTTGACGTGACGTAAATCTAGGGTGGAAATTACGTAAATCTAGGGTGTTTACGATGTAAATCTAGGGTGGGCATATCAAACATAGCCATTTTATACAACTGGGATAGACATTTATGATTTCGAGTAACTAACACAGGGCGATAGATCAACGGAATATAGAGAAGTCCAAACAATAATTTAGCGTAGCATAATAAAAAAGTATATTGCAAGACTATGATACAATCCATTTGGACTCCATCCTCAGTCCATATGAACCCCATCCACAGTCCCTAAGTACCCTATCCGCAGTCCATAAGTATCCTATCCACAGTCGATAAGTATCCTATCCACAGTCCATAAGTACCCTATCCACAGTCCATAGGTTCCCTATCCACAGTCCATAAGTACCCTACTCACAGTCCATAAGTACCCTATCCATAGTCCATAAGTAACCTATCCACAGTCCATAAGTAACCTATCCACAGTCCATAAGTTCCCTTTCCACAGTCTATAAGTACCCTATCCACAGTTCATAAGTTCATTATCCTTAGACCGTATGTGCTGATCTTATAAGCTGGAGGGGGGAAAAATGACTCCTTGAATATTTAAATTGGGCCTTGACTCACTTAAAGAAAACCTACTTGTAAAATTACAGAGTCTGGGAATGCTGCTCAAGTGCAAAGCGCTAGACGGTACTGAGGTCTGAAGTCGATATGTCAACAATTGGGCAGCCTACAGCTCAGCACATTCCCTTGGTCATTATGCCGACAGGTTTACGACTTTCTGTGACACTTAAATTACCGACAATACCCGGGGCGTGGAGTCGAGAAGCTTGGCTAATCTCTACGATGGACGTTCATGCGCGAGCCTTATGTGATACATGGGGGATGGAGGAATCCAATAAAAATAAAAAATCTTATTATTTTGAAACACTGCATCGTCCGTAAATTTCTGTTGGAAATATGTTAAACATACAGGGAATAGTAGAACAAGATATGGTTACGCTTGAAATGAAAAGAAGGGATAATTAAAGGGACACTTCGGCTAGATGCCTTTTTAGCAGACAACAAAAAAACAAAAACAAAAACAAAAAAAAAAGAAAGAAAGAAACAATAGAAAATTCGAAAATAGATTTTTTTTAAAAATTTGCGTTAGAAAATGTCAATGAAGATAACGTAGCGCTGTGTCTAAAACGGAGAAAGCAAGCTATAACTGTTATATACAGTTAAAACTACACAACAAGGTATAAAGACTTTGTCACACTTGATATCCCCAATTTACAGCAACCCAGACCAAGGCCAGCATCCCCCCACCCATGCCAGCACCTCCTCTAAGGCAAGGATCCCCACTCAGGTGAGTGCCCATTCCTAGGCCAAAACCCAAGCCCCTCCACGGCTGGCACCCCCTCCCAAGCCATCACCCCCTCCCAAGCCAGCACCCGCTCATAGGCTGGCACCCCCTCCCAGGGCAGAACCCCCTCCCAGGCCAGCACCTCCTTCCAGGCCAGCACCGCATTCCTGGCCAGTCCCCCTCCAAGGCCAGCATCCCCTCCCAGGGCAGAACCCCCTCCCAGGCTGGCACCACGTACCAGGTTAGCACCTCCTCCCAGTCCAGCAACCCCTCTCAAACCACCACCATTCTCAAGCCAACACCCCTCCCAGGCCATCACCTCCTTCCAGGCCAGCACCGCATCCCAGGCCAGCACACTTCCAAGGCCAGCACCCCTCCTAACCACATCACCTCAACCCTTCACCTCTAACAACACAACTTAGATAAAAACATCGAAAATTCCGAAAAGATACGTCCAACCAGGGGGGGGGGGGGGGGGGGCAAGTTGGCTCGCTTGTTAAATATAGAAAAAAACCTGAATGACATTCTTCGTTTGAGTGATGGTAGGGTACGCGTTGGTGGGGTACCAAGGGTTTAGGGTTGGAGAAGATTTCTTGTGAAATCTGTAATATACCGGTTCTTTGACATTGGAATCTAAATTATTTTCGCCAACTTTATCCTGAGTATAAATTTATTTTAACTCCTCACCACAGATGGGGAATTTGGGGTTGAGATTTCCTCTAATATTTATCATACAAACTCTCTGTGTCATCGTATAATATGGGTTTAATAATTTTGACTTTTATTCGGCCTTTTAAATTTTCTAGATATCTATGACACAGAATATCCATATATTATTATTATTATTATTATTAAAGTGGTTTTATATAGCGCTGTACTCCTGCCAAGGGCTAGGCTCACTGCGCTTCACTGTTACATAAACCATTGCCTTGATGGGTTCTTTATCATGGCACCTTGCTTCATCATGGCTAGGGTTAATGTAAGTGAAACTTTTTACAATCAAGGCAATGGTTTATGTAACATATATATAGATCCTTGCCAGATATCAATGCAATGTCATATATCCCAGACAGCATTGCAGTGTCATACTTGCCAGATATCATTGCAGTGTCATACTTGCCAGATATCATTGCAGTGTCATACTTGCCAGATATCATTGCAGTGAAATACTTGCCAGATATCATTGCAGTGAAATACTTGCCAGATATCATTGCGGTGTCATACCTGCCAAATATCATTGCAGTGTCATACTTTCCAGATATCATTGCAATGCCATTCCTGTCAGATACCATTACAATACCATACTTGCCAGATTTATTTTCAAGGTCACGAGTACGCTTCATCAAGGTGATATTAAAATATCACTTTTGGGTCAAAATGTTTATTTTAAATCTACAATTAATACAGTAAATATATTTAAATTAAAAAAACCCCCCACTAATTTCTGAATTGTTTAATCTCGTAAGTTCATCATCATACAAACGAGACGCAGAGATCAAGTCCCGCCTTGAGTTTTGACCCGTCCAAAATATTTTTACCAGATTTATTTGTTTTTAAATACGCCAATCGATTCACAGGGGTGCCCAGTTCTTTTCTGAAATAAATTAATGCGCCCACACCCAACACCCCCGCCAAAAAAAAACAAACAAAAACAAAACAAAACAACAACATAACAAGACACACGCACACAACCCCCCCCCCCCCCTAAAATAAACAAAAAAAAACCCCAATAAACAACAACAATAAACAAACAAAAAACGTAGACTTTCTCGATTAATATAAATGGACATTCAGCGCGATTTCTAATCTCCTCTGGGGTCAGAAGGTCAGAATGCGTGACGTAGCTCATGTGTATAATACAATTCAGAAATCCCTGTCTGACAGAAAAGGTGTAAGCGTTATTTTTTTTTTTTGTTAATTTTTTTTTTTTTAAATTAAATTTTCAGTTTAACCCTGGTACGAGCTCGCCCCTTAAGCCTCCCACCTTTAAAGACCAGATAGCAATAGACTAGCTTCTGTCAACGGAAGTGACACGAATGTGGCCGATGGACCATGCACGCTACACGAATCTGGCTGCCAGCTTAGCAGACGTGCACCTTAGGTCAATGGATGTTGCGTTGACGCGTTGCCGTCTCATAAGTACAAACTAGGGGTCACAAACCGGGATCCCGAATTTCGAAAATACCGGTTTTGGCAAAAGGGACAGGTTTTGAGACCCCTAGTACAAACTAGGACACGGACATGCCATTCGATATTTCAAATGTAAACAGCAAGAGACAGGCGGCATACAGGACGAATCTTTGATCAAACCTTGAGAATCAGGGCAATGGTTGGTGAAAATGACACTTCGTCACATCAAGTCGATGGTTTAAGTGAATGGCACGTTGCTCCATCATGACAACATTCATGTAAATGACACCTGGTGCCATCAGTGTAATAGCTTATGTAATTGTCACTTTGTACCCCCCAAAGATGTTTGTGGAGAATTAAGATTTCAAATAAAAATTGCATTAGTCACCACAACGCACAGTCTATCTATCAGGGAAATTGATGATATATTCTAGATGTCTAAGACTCCTCACTGAAGTATAGACTAAGCCAGCGGTTATCAACCCGTAGGTCGCGACCCTTTTCATAGGAGTCGCCTAAGACCTTCTGAAAACACATATACTCCACATTTATAAAGAATCAACGAAAATATTTTTATGGTTGGGGGTCGCCACAAGATGAGGAAATGTATCAAAGGGTCGCGGCGCTAGAAAGGTTGAGAACCACTGGACTAAGCGAATGACGAAGTCGTTTCCCCTCCACAACCTTATTTTTTAATCCTTCTAATGCCACAAGTCCTACAGTTTCCTAGTTAGTACCAACCGGCAATGTACAGTTCCATTATACAACCTGGCACTTTTAGCTTTCTCCCCTTTTATTCACCCATAGTCTCAATGGAGCTGTGTGGCTTATCTGGCACTGACGGATGGCGGGTCGAACCGCTAGTGACAGGACGGAACAGGAAGTGGTTAGCCTGGTTAACCCTCCGCGACTGTATCATTTGATTACACTGTGCAATGCTAGAGTAATTATTAGTGATATTAA
The DNA here is from genome assembly GCA_964017045.1 of Omphiscola glabra. Taxonomy (NCBI): domain Eukaryota; kingdom Metazoa; phylum Mollusca; class Gastropoda; family Lymnaeidae; genus Omphiscola; species Omphiscola glabra. The sequence goes on along the minus strand of OZ024798.1, from coordinate 16,926,779 downwards.
TAAGAAATTCTTCTCCTGGTCTGTGGCAACAGGTCTGTCTCTATTCTGTGACTCCAGAGATGCCTTCCTGTAGATCAAACATGAACATTTAACTCTATGGAGTAGTCACATAATGTTGTAAGTTAACATAAATAAGCCATTACTGTCTGATAATTTAATAACAAAAAAAAGCAACAGATATGTAAGAAGCAAGACAAACCTAGAAGAAACAAAATTAAGTGCAACCAGTATGCCGCCCCCCTCTCTCTCTATCTTCCCCCCACCCGCCCCCACATGATTTCCCCACCCGAGAGTCGCATCAATACCATGAAAATATTGTCAACATTTTCATCTTATCTTGAGAGCCACTGAGTCGTTAAGTGACGTTAAGTGAACACGGTATGCGTCAATGGCAGCGATGTCCTCAGTCAGGTTCCTTGAAACCAATATAAAACAATGGTGATAGAACCCCCCCCCCCCCAACCCCCGGGTCTGCATATTGTGTGTAAAAAAAGGAGCTACTGGTGTAATACAGCAATAAATAACTCTTAGATTCACCGTGAGCAGGAATCCCTGCACAACATAAACATTTGACACATAACAAACATATATAAAGTCAAGAGCATGGCACCTACCTACCATGATATGGAAACAACGCGACTCTAATCAAACACGTACACGACAGGCCGTCACAATGTGAACAATACTTGCTGTGAGCTTTTCTTATCACAAGTGGTTGTTTTCATTTATTTTCCTATGTTTTACGGTGGATTTACGGTGGATTTACGGTGGATTTTTTATCTGTTCAAATTAAAATTAGTTTCTTTCCAACAGGGGATGCTACCAATGTTTGAGAACCTCCAGTGTTTATTGCCCTATCCTTAAACAGCTCACATTCCGTTAATAGTACTTACTAACTGTTGCCATCAGGTGGATGTTTCTTCTCTTTCAGCCGTCCACAGTACTTTCTCCCTGTTACCATCAGGTGGATGTTTCTTCTCGTGCAGCCGTCCACAGTACTTTCTCCCTGTTACCATCAGGTGGATGTTTCTTCTCGTGCAGCCGTCCACAGTACTTTCTCCCTGTTACCATCAGGTGGATGTTTCTTCTCGTGCAGCCGTCCACAGTACTTTCTCCCTGTTACCATCAGGTGGATGTTTCTTCTCGTGCAGCCGTCCACAGTACTTTCTCCCTGTTACCATCAGGTGGATGTTTCTTCTCGTGCAGCCGTCCACAGTACTTTCTCCCTGTTACCATCAGGTGGATGTTTCTTCTCGTGCAGCCGTCCACAGTACTTTCTCCCTGTTACCATCAGGTGGATGTTTCTCCTCGTGCAGCCGTCCACAGTACTTTCTCCCTGTTACCATCAGGTGGATGTTTCTTCTCGTGCAGCCGTCCACAGTACTTTCTCGCGGTTATCCTCATCTGCTTGTCTCAGCCGTCTAACGTACACTTTGTTCGCCAGACAGGCAGATCCCACAATTGACAGGAAACCGTCCATCCAGCTTACAATCTAGTTGTCATATACATTTTCATGTCGTATAATTATAACAATGAGAACAATGACCTTGTGTATGATGATGGTAAATGAAGATGCAGTTGACGTATCAAAATCTGATGGAGCTTTTTAATTATATTATTATTTTTTTACTTGGTACATCATTCCATAACAAATGCGTTGCATGAACATAGTTGGAAATTGCTATTGATTAAACAACAACAACAAAAAAAAAAGAAAAAAAGAAAAAAAGAAAAAAGAAAAGGTCAAACTGTTTGTGACTAATTAAAAAAAGTGTAAGTGTAAGTTTTTGCAGTTTGTGATGTAGACACTACTTTGTATCAAGTGACACTCGGTGTCTGTGCATGTTAAGGACGTCAAAGTGCTCTTTTTATTATGATTTTTTAAAAAAATATATAATCCCACGGCATTAAGACACTTCACTTCTATCAAATATTTTAACCTGAAAGATTTAATGTATGTCTGTTAAAAGAAACATACTAATTTTATAACACAGAACGAAAACAATAATAAAAAACAAGAAACGAACTTGAAACGAACATTTCTCCCCCCCCCTCCCCCCCCCCCCCCCCGGAGAAAAAACACAATAACTGAATGACATCATCTCTATCAAAACCGTGAGAGCTGTGACGTCAGACTTCTGCGCAATGTAACTTATCCAGTTACTGTATCTTAATTTGTTCAGCAATGGTCTCACTGATTTCTTAACGTATTGGAACATAAACACTTTGTTGACTATGAATCCTGGGAAGTACAAGGTTCAAAAACAACCCTGCCACCGAAAACAGAACAAGACGTACAAACAGGCGATGTGTGTGCCAGAAACAGCGTCTAGACATCCCATGTAACAATGTCCGGATGTCGATCTACGTCATTAATTGTTGAGTACATTATTCTACCATCACAATGTAAACATATTTATCTTACTGTAAGGGCAGCGTTTAGCAACGTTTTAAAAGGGTTTATTGGATCGGTCGATGAGTTTTGAGAAATGGACCAGGGACTGGTTCCAGATTTATTAACGACGCGTTCATTAAATATGACCGTAAAAATTCATGTGGCGCCGAACGGCAACGCAAGGCTCGCGGACCGGTGCCGGTCCGTGGACAAGCATTTGAGTGAAAGCTGTTCTAAACCGGTGTTTCCCAAGTGGTGGTCCGTGGCCCGGTGCTGTTCCGCGAGACTTACGTTCATGAATATGCATCGTGAAATGTAAAGAAGTAAATAAAAAAGATATTTACGTTTGTACTGGTCTGCGGGCGTTATTTCCAAACGTGTCCACCGGTCCGCCAAATCTTGGAAACACGCTACTAGACCAGGCTTGAAAGCAAATTGTTATAGCTCAAAAATTTCTGCAAGTTTGTGTATATTTCTTACGTATATTTAGCTCTGTATTTAGCAGACACCTTCGGGCAGTGCTCATTTGTTAAAAATCTCCAATCAATATTTTCAAGCTGTGGGCAGTAAATTAAATACAGAAACTAATAATTGGAACATTTCGCAGTGGTAGAAAAAAATTGCAAACTTCCATTAATAATGTTTGTTGCTTTTAAATGATAAAAGACACGTAAATTCCTGTAGAGCAAAGACATATTTGTCTAATTTTATTTTCTTTTGTTTGTATGTTTGCACGTTTTGCATGGATCTCTGCTTAAGTGTTTGTACCCGTGAAGATGAAAGCAACAAGTGGTTGCATAGCTGCAGCATCCACAAACTCAAGGTACCAACCTGTGATACATACGCAGCCAAATGTCAGACGTCTGTTAAATTAACCAAGCACCTGACAATTACCAACCTGGCATACACTCGCGAGTATATGTCGAATGTTCGTTATGACAAACGTTTATCTGGCAAGGAATGTTGGGGGGGGGGGGGGCGTGATCCCTAGGAGATTAATCTTACTGTCAGCACCGTGTGAATTCGTGATTGGGAGATGCAATTTTGAACCGAGATGAAGACAGTGGATCTGGGCAAGGGTGATAGGGCGTGGTGGTAATAGGGTATGATGGTGATAGTGTGGGGTGGTGTCAGGGTGTGGTGGTGATAGAGACCAGTGGGATGAGGTCTACGCACTAGTGACTATCAGATCATATCAAGTAGGTAGCTCCGATATAGATTTCACATCCTCTGCAAGAAATCTTGGTTATATTCTTTCTGACATGTTTATCAATAATCACATTTCTCACATCTGTCGCTCTGCGTACACCGCTATCCCACAGATCAGCGCCATCCGCCACTACATGACAGTAGCGCAACAGAATCACTAGACTCTGCGCCCTTGTTCTCTCTCGTCTTGGCTATTGTAACTCTCCACCGTCGGGTTCACCAAAACATTTAATTGAAAAACTGCAGAAAGTTCAAAACTCAGCTGCTAGGTTAGTTCTAAAGGCAAAGAAACGTGATCACGTCACTCCACTACTTCACTCACTTCATTTGCTCCCTTTGCTAGCACGCATTGATTACAAGATGTCCGTCCTCTATGACAACTTTTTCTCTGGTTGCTTCCCTTCCTGATTGCTGCCCTTTTTATCTAAATGAACTTCTTACTGTCTATTCACCTCTTCGAAATCTTCTTTCCTCCGCAGACTCGCGTATTCTTTTGTTCCCAGAACACGCACTAAAACATTTGGTGAAGGATCTTTCTGTGCCCCAAAACAATGGAATTCTTTCCCATTACACATCTGCGATATAGCGACCATCACAGCCTTCAAACTGCCCTAAAGACTCATTCTCACCACCTCTGACTCAGTAACAACGCTCGATTCTGCTGGGTGCTGTCCGTGGCTGAGCAGGGGTAGATAGCACTTGGGTGGGTGAGGTCAAGCTTTTCACCAATTATTTTTAAATGCATTCGTTTCTGTAATTGCACATTTTCATGTAACGCGTAGTCAGCCTAGCCCTAGGCTGGTGTACTGCGCTATATAAAACCACCTAATAATAATATTAATACTAACTGCGTTTTCATACCAGTATAAGACGTTCCATAATATATGGTATTTAATATCAACGACTTCTTGTTTTACAGCAGACATTTCTTGTCAACGACGTTTTATATCTTAAGTCGTATTATATCAAATTGAGTAAAATTAAATGAATACATATTTATCTCTATATATATATATTGGTGCATTGATTATGTGTGTATAATTTTACTTACGATTCCTGATACATTCTGATACCCAACATCACAATGTTGGACATTCAAGGACATTCAAGAACATTCAAGGACATTCAAGGACATTCAAGGACATTCAAGGACATTCAAGGACATTCAAGAACATTCAAGGACATTCAAGGACATTCACACGAGCTTTAAAAAAAAACAAAAAATAAATAGCAGCGCCATAAATTGGAATTAAATACGATTTTCTTAAAAGCAAGGTCACGCTGACCGGACTTCCTTTTCGTACTCTCTTCAGGTGTTTGTCTAAATGTAACAGGGAGAGAAGGCAGGGGTCCTGCGTGTGCTTCTAGCGATCAGCTCTCAACTCATATGTTGAGCTGGAAGACCCATTTTTTTCCGACGTGAGAATCCAAAAAATCCCAACCCAAACTTTAAAGACAGAATAATATTGAAATCACAAACCGTCAGAGGCGTAAAGAGGATGTAAAGGTTTGTTTTTCAAGTGGCGCCCACCATGTTTGTCGTGTCTCCTCCACACCTTGGTACCCCCCTGCAAATGGGATTAGTATGTCAAATGTTGTAATACACAAATTGCAAAATATAGAATATGATTCGTTGTTCAACATTTTAATTTTTTTTAAAAAAGAACTGTAAGGAAATATTAAAATTTGAAGCTTCGATTACGTTCAAAATATTTTGAGTCCGATACCACAACTCCATCTATACGAGACTTTTGATGACAAGCAAAAACCAGGTGGGCAGATTGTGGTTTCTGTCTGGCTGTGATTGCTGACTTCCTTTATTATGAGGCCAGCCTGTGTCGTCTAGCCAGGTTATGTTAACTGACTCCAATGGGAACCCCTCGTGTATAGCCTCACCAGTCAAGGTTAACTGACTCCTTTGTGGAGCCAGTCTGTGTTGTCTGACAACTCAATTACTGACTTCATTGTGAGGCCATCATATGTAGTGTCAAAGTTAAATCAAGTAATCAGGAGATTAATCCATTCCGCGCTGTCTTGCCAGTTTTCCTTACATTCAAGTTTTCTGGGTAGAAATACTTAAAGGACAACGCAAACATTTGTATGTCCAAACCATTTCCTTCACACCCCCCCCCTTTGCTCATCTCTCCCTCAGTTCAATTCCAGGGTTTTCAACCTTTTATATGATATGAGTTCCTTACTTCTTGTTTGAGTAGTTGGTTTCACCATAAAGCTAAAAATTCATGTTAACATTGATATCCCATTTGATTTCTATTTGTAGATTTTTTTTTAAAAAGATGCGTTGTTCATCAAACAATAATGTTATTGAAGAATTTTTTTAAAAAAATCAACATTTGTGTCTTAACTTAAAAATCAACATTTGTATCTTAACTTTAAAATCAACATTTATGTCTTAATTTAAAAATCAACATTTGTACCTTAACTTAAAACTCAACATTTGTATCTTAACTTAAAATTCAAAATGTGTATCTTAACTTAAAAATCAACATTTGTATCTTACTTAAAAATCACTGTTTTCCATGCTCTTAAATAAATATTTTTGGCTACACCTTAAATCCCACATCACCCTCCTTCGGGGTTAAGATACCCCATGTGTTTGCCTCAACGCATTAGCCACTGGCCGCGTTTGATCAACCACGTTCACAGTTGTATTTGGTGACCGCTGTCAGTGCTCCTGCTCCTGCTGGGGTGGCGTGGTTACCCCCCACCCCCGCAAAGGGTTTATCGGTTCCACTTCTCAAACTCCACATTCCCGATGAAAAGATCGAACTTATAATGAAAACGATAGTTCATTTTTTCCACATAACTATAGTTATTATTTTTTTTTATAATTCCGTTCTTTCATTCTACCAGAACTGGAGAACTACCCACCAGAGTGTGCATGCCAGGAGAGAACACAGCTGTGTTGTAGGTTCCAGAACCTGACCTCGTTCTCGCTACGGGACGCGTCAAATATCACAATGCTGTAAGTGTCAAACGTCGCAATGCTGTAAGTGTCAAACGTCGCAATGCTGTAGGTGTCAAATGTCACAATGATGTAAGTGTCAAACGTCGCAATACTGTAGGTAACAAATGTCACAATGCTGTAAGTGTCAAACGTCGCAATACTGTAGGTGTCAAATATCACAATGCTGTAAGTGTCAAACGTCGCAATACTGTATAGGTGTCAAATGTCACAATGCTGTAAGTGTCAAATGTCATAAACCTGCAGTGCGGCAGTATTCAAAATCGGATATACCACATATCACGATCTAATCAGGTAGCTTCGTTATATGAAGCTAAACCTAGAGAAACCAATCCAGCCACCTTTCCCATGCGACGTTAGCAAAGGAACCTAACGTTACAGTGGGCAAAGCCGCTTTGGAACGGGGAAATTAACGGGGGGGGGGGGGGGGGGTGCGGGCGGGGTGGAAGGGACAAATTAAAAAGACATTTAAACACGGTGGATGTTTTGAAACAGAAATTTGAAAACATAATTAGCATTACTTAGTTTAAGTGAAACAAGGCGACACTCTAAAATTATTTTAGGAATACTAGACTGCTGTCTTTACACAAGTTATAATATGTTTAAATTGATACAAGAACTAGACTCTCCAAACCAATTATACTCTCCAAGCCCATTAGACTCTTTAAGCCCATTAGACTCTCCAAGCCCATTAGACTCTCCAAGCCCATTAGACTCTCCAAGCCCATTAGACTCTCCAAGCCCATTAGACTGTACAAGCCCATTAGACTCTTCAAGCCCATTAGACTATTTAAGCCCATTAGACTCTTTAAGCCCATTAGACTCTCCAAACCCATTAGACTCTCCAAGCCCATTAGACTCTTTAAGCCCATTAGACTCTCCACGCCCATTAGACTCTCTAAACCCATTAGACTCTCTAAGCACATTAGACACTCTCAGTTCAATAGGCTCTCAAAACCCATTTGTTTCTCCAAACCAATCAGACTCTCCAAGCCCATAATATTCTCCAAACGCTTAAGCCTCTCCAGAACCACCTTTTTAAAAAAGAAAATATACATATTAAATAGTGATAAAGTGGTACATATTTTCCAAATTCTATCAATAAAATCCTTGTTGTTGGAGGTAGAAGCCGGCCGAATTTAAGTTTCGGTTTTTACCGATATCAGAAAATCACTTTCGGTCGGTCTCTGTTTGGAAGATAAGATTGTGAATGATTTTGATAATATTTCATCGTCTGTTGACAGTGACCTTGTGGGGAACTACATCAGTGACCTGTCCGTGCTGCCATTCAACTTACTCCCGAACCTGTCAAAGCTGTGAGTTTACGCTTTAGACCAGCGGTTCTCAACTTACCTAATGCCGAGACCATTTAATACCAATCCTTATGTTGTGGTGACCCCCCAACCACAAAATTATTTTCGTTTCTACTTGATAAATATGTGTTTTCCGATGGTCTTAGGCGACCCCTGTGTAAGAGTCGTTCGATCCTCAAAGGGGTCGCGACACACAGGCTGAGAACCGCTGCTTTAGACTATTTCACCATTGTATTTAAGTTAAAGTTTATGGGGGTAAGGGGGGCATCGCGCGTGCTGGGCTTAATGTCAGCACTAATTTCAACACTTACAAAGTACATATTATGACAATCACATAAATGTCTGGACTTGTAACAATAGTTAAATGTGTACAAAAATATAAAAATATCAAATAAAGGTACCTACAGATGAAGTGGTGTACACATAATTTAAGCTACCCACAGATAAAGGGGTGTACACATAATTTTAGTTGCACTCATATTTAGAGGTGTACGCGTTATTTAAGTTATCCACAGATGTAGAGGTGTACGCGTCATTTAAGTTATCCACAGATGTAGAGGTGTACAGGTAATTTAATGTATCCACAGATGTAGGTGTTTATACGTAATTTAAGTTATCCACAGATGTAGAGGTGTAAACGTAATTTAAGTTATCCACAGATGTAGAGGTGTACACGCAAATTAAGTTATCCCCAGATGTAGGGGTGTTCACCCAATTTAAGTTATCGACAGATGGAGAAGTGTACACGTAATTTAAGTTACATTAATGTTGAGCCCATAATTGAAAGTGCATGCTGCACGTGACGGTGGCGGCTCTAACTAAAGCAGCCAGGACATGTTTGTGACCGTGGATATAATACCTGTTCACTGTCTTCCTACAGCAATCTGATGGGAAACGGAATCACAAGGCTCAAGAAGGGGGACTTGGACTTCGCACGATCTCTTAAGGAATTGTAAGTTACCATAGACTAGACTTGGCTCGACGGTTCTCAAATTCAATACAAATTGAACTTAAAATTAACAAAATTATTTTCGGCTTGGATTAACTTGGGGAAGAAAGGGAATTAATGGTGGTGATACCCGGCCACAAATAAGTGAATCCCTCATTAAGAGACTTTCACTTGACCCTTCATTATGAGACGTTCCTTTAATGCTTCATTATGAGACTTTCATTTAATGCTTCATTATGAGATTTTTCTTTAACCCTTCATTATGAGATTTTTCTTTAACCATTCATTATGAGACTTTCCTTTAACCCTTCATTATGAGACTTTCCATTAACCCATCATTACGAGACTTTGACTTTTCATATCGAGACCTTCCTTGACCCACTCATTATGAGACATTGCTCCATCCTCGTGATGCCACGGTGCCGTTGCCTGTTGTTCGATCGACAGTTCGTAGATTTGAATGTTGTCACAGATCGTCCACATCCGCGCTTATATATAGACAGGCGGGATGGGGGGTCGTGAGCCAGGTGATGCACCGTCTCTTGGTGGAGCGGGGGAAGGGGGATGGAAGCAGGTAAAAGCTGGATAAAAACGCATGAACCACCAACGTCGAAAGACAGAAGCCCACTTGTCGTTGAGTTTTTACGTCGTGCGTCTACCCACAAATAGCCGCGGTAATAAAAATTAGATTAGAGCTGACGGAATGAATGCGGCACGAAACAAACAAACAAAAGTCAACGTTAATGTTGAGAATGAGTCACCATAAAGTAAAGCAAAGAAAGGACGTTCAAATACTCGTTAGTCAATCATTTCAAATGTTTAAGTCGTATCCATTCAACTGCTTGTATTACTTGTATTACTGGTTACGGGGATGCTACAGGACTATTGTACTTTACTCAGTCTGGCTGAAATTTTTGTATTGTACTCAGTCTGGCTGAAATTTTTGTATTCTACTCAGTCTGGCTGAAATTTTTGTATTCTACTCAGTCTGGCTGAAATTTTTGTATTCTACTCAGTCTGGCTGAAATTTTTGTATTCTACTCAGTCTGGCTTTAAAAAATAAATAAATCCAATTTAAGTATCCTGCATTACATGTAGTTAATACAACAGTGCTAATGTTCAATACTCATTGGTCGCAATTGTTAACACGTAGTTTTTCAGATTTTTTTCCTCTCGGTGTGTTGTAATTTCAAAAAAAAATTAAATTCAAGTGTGCCGTGTGGCTAGTTGGCCGTGTAGGTAGTTGGCCCTGTGGGTAGTTAGCCGAGTGGCTCGTTGAACGTGTGGCTCTAAGGCCGTGTGGCTGGTTGGCCTTGGGGCACGTTGGCCGTGTGGCTCTATGGCCGTTTGGCTCGTTGGCCATGTGGCTCGTAGGCCATGTGGCTCGTCGGCTGTGTGGCGCTATGGCCGTGTAGCGCTATGGCCGTGTGGCACGGTGGCTCTGTTACACAGAATTAGTTATATATAAAACCTCTGGGATTGTTGGGGGTCTTGCTTATTAAATAAATACTTAATTTAAAAAAAAAACAGAAAGATTCTCCTTGCCACGTTCTCTTGATTGATGGCCAACAAAAAGCTCATTTCAAATCTCTAGATAAGTTAAACGTAGACGTCTTTTCGGATGAATGTTTGTACTGTAAAACTTTTCTTTGTCGAAAACCGATGCTGGGATTTCAATTTTTTAAACAAATAAAAAATTGCATTGCGTGCAAGTGGTTCATAATGGATCGAACTTTTTACATACAGGATGGCACGCATTTTCGAACATATATTTTAAACCTAATGAAGTTTCATAACTGACATCCTGTCTACACTAGCACGATGATTTTTTAAGTTGAACAGCCTGCCTACCTCTTGTGCCACTCTCAATTAGAATTAAGGCACTTGGCATTTTATTTCTATCATTTGGATAGCGTTATATATATATATATATATACAGTGATATGATGACTATCCTAACTGTTGGTAGCGAGTATGACTTAAAGTTTTATCACATAAAAAAGGAAAATGATAAAACGTGTACAGGAAGGCAATAGTAAAATACTAAGCTCGCAAAGTTCTTATTGCGTATGTGTTACAAATGATTGACAGATATCGAATCTTTTCAAGGAAAGAGTAAGTTAAATGTCTTTATCAACAACACCCCCCCCCCACCCGTCCAAAATAAAACAAAACAAACAAAATCATTATAATAGAAAAACAACAACAACAAAAATCAAAACAAACAAACTTTCAACCAATTTCCTATTAACAAAGCAATGTTTCCACAGCGCTCTCTCGTGCTACGAGCATACATATATGTAATACTGTTTGCATCCATTCTGCAGGTACCTCTACGACAACATGATCACCACCATAGAGGAGGGAGTATTTGAACAGGCCGGCAAGTTGGAAGTGCTGTAAGTAGTTGGAGTTTGACCAATGACCCCCCGGGTTACTTTCCTATACCTCGACACACTCCAAATTTATTATGTAAGTTGTAACGGAGGTCTTTTATAACGGGACGTGTGTGGGGCGCAGCAGCTGCACCACCGTATTTTCAAGAGCGTGTGAGTGAGAGGGCTTCACAAATGGAGTGATTTAGTTAAAAATAAATTTAAAAAAAAAAGTTAAGTGGATTATAACCTCGACCTTGACGAAGCAGCCTGTAATAATCTTATTACATTTGCGTGTTTAGATAAAAACAGTTTAAGTTAAATGCATTTTTGTTTAAAGGGGGAAAAAATGGGGGTTCGGGGGGCGTTGGGGGGAGAAAGAAATCTTAAAAATTATTAACAGAATGCTAATGTTTTCTTGATACTATAAAAAGATTAACCCCTTCCACTGTTTTGAATTTATGACGTCCAATGTTTTAAATTTATGACGTCCAATGTTTGAAATTTATGACGTCCAATGTTTGAAATTTATGACGTCCAATGTTTTAAATTTATGACGTCCAATGTTTTAAATTTATGAAGCATTAACCTTGGAACCCAGTTGAAATATACTTTAAAACACATGGTATCATTCATTCCAGGCATTTCAAATAAATGTTCTCTTCCCCCCCCCCCCCCCCCCCAAAATGAAACTAACACAGGGTGGAGGGAGGCTTAAATTGGTTTATTTTATGAGATAATAAATGAAGTACTATGTTTAAGCTGTGTGAAGGAATTAGCGACACATTGGTGTGTGGCAGATTGAAATATAAAGCTATTTATGTCAAGCTCCCACGTACCTTGTTCCACTACGTTATGTGCCGATGCCGATTTTGGTTTAATGATATATCTTTGTGTCTTCTCATCACCAGAAACATGAGGAACAATGCTATCAACAATCTACAGCCCAGGGCCTTTGCAGGGCTCCAAAAATTACGACAGCTGTACGTATATTGAGTCAAAGTCGACTTAAGGAAATGGGGGCAGTCATCTCCAGGGGGCAGTCATCTCCAGGGGGCAGTCATCTCCAGGGGGCAGTCATCTCCAGGGGGCAGTCATCTCCAGGGGGCAGTCATCTCCAGGGGGCAGTCATCTCCAGGGGGCAGTCATCTCCAGGGGGCAGTCATCTCCAGGGGGCAGTCATCTCCAGGCAGACTATTCTTAAAAATATGACAGTTAGCCAGAAACTAATTCTAAAAATGTGACATTCATTCACAGCCTGAATAGTCTTAGGAATGTCACAGTTAGTCCCAGCCTAAATAGTCCTAGAGTCGTGGTAGTTATTCACTCACAGCTTGACTAGTCCTAGGAATGTCACAGTTAGTCCCAGCCTGAATAGTCCTAGAGTCGTGGTAGTTAGTCACTCACAGCTTGAATAGTCCTAGGAATGTCACAGTTAGTCCCAGCCTGAATAGTCCTAGAGTCGTGATAGTTAGTCACTCACAGCCAGACTAGTCTTAGAAATGACTAATCCTATAAATCCTAATAACTTAATGGTCCACCAAATGTAAAGGTTAGTCGTAGACTGACTATTCCTAGAACTTTGACAGTTGTGCATTCACAGACTGACTAGTGTTAGACTTAGAATCATCAGGCAAAACCTGGCTCTAGTTCCTTAACGCTATAACGTCTAATATCTATTTTAGTATGCAATCATATAATTTGTAAAATAATTTTTTGTGCAATCTTTAAAATGTGACAAAGATGAACAGAGCAACTAAATACATGATATTAAAATTTAACATAACTTGACCTCCTAACTAGTGTTACGGTTATGCCGGATGGCCAAACCCAGTGGCGTAGTGAGGGGGGGGCAAGGGGGGGCATCATGCCCCGGGCGCTACTCACAAAGGGGCGCCAAATGGTATATTTTACTATAATATTGTATGGTTTTCGAATAAGGGGGGGGGGGCTAAAAAGGTATTACGGGGCGCTAAAAAGGTTTTGTGCCCTGGGCGCGAGTTAAGCTCGCTACGCCACTGGCCAAACCATATTAGCTTTTAGAGCAGTGGTTCTCAACCTTCCTTATTTCGCGACCCTTTAATACAGTTCCTAATTTTGTTATGACCCCTAACCATAAAATTATTCTCGTTGCTACTTTATAAACAAATGTTTTCCGATGGTCTGTTGCGACCCCTGTGTAAGGCTCGTTCGCCCCCCCCCCCAAAAAAAAAAAGGGCCGCGACCCACAGGTTGAGAACCGCTGGTGTAGAAGTACGTACTAATATAGTTGTAGTCATATCATACATGTTTTCCACTGTTGCCCTTGCAGAGATCTGTTTGTGAATGCCATCACAGAGTTGCCGAAGGGAATCTTTGACGGAATGAAGCATCTCACTGTGCTGTAAGTCTTATGTTTAGCGTGTCTGATGCATAGATCACGGTGCTGTAAGTCTTATGTTTAGCGTGTCTGATGCATAGATCACGGTGCTGTAAGTCTTATGTTTAGCGTGTCTGATGCATAGATCACGGTGCTGTAAGTCTTATGTTTAGCGTGTCTGGTGCATAGATCACGGTGCTGTAAGTCTTATGTTTAGCGTGTCTGGTGCATAGATCACGGTGTTGTAAGTCTTATGTTTGGTGTGTCTGATGCATAGATCACAGTGTTGTTAGTGAAGTGTTTAGTTGTACTGATAGATCTGACATTATCAGTAAAATGTTTAGTTGTTTTGATAGATCTGTGACTAAAAGGGAGCTCGTTACTTTTTCTGACAGATCTAAGTATGACTATTTTGAATGAGTATCTATTGTAGTATATAGTGTTGTTGTTTTTTACACGGGAATGCTTTGTAAGAATCGATTATATGCAGAGGTGAAATAAATAAATATTTTGACTTGCAGAAATCTGTCAAAAAACAAAATTCAATCTCTGGGAGACGGAGTGTTCAGTGACTTGATCAGACTGATGACCATGTGAGTAGAAAAACGTGAGAGGAAATGATTTTTATTATAGGGCAAAGAATATCATAATTTGGGACTTGTCTACATAAAATCTGTTAAATGTGAACGCTTATGGTGTGATGTACACATATGATGTGATTTATAAATATGATGTGATGTACACATATGGTGTGATGTACACATATAATGTGATGTACACAAATATGTGATGTACACACATGGTGTGATGTACACATGTGGTGTCAGGTATATTAATGTTAAAACATTTTACTAAATACTAAATTATTTTTTTTATAGAACACACGTTTAAACAGAAGTTGCGTTTCTACTATGAAGCATTTTTATAATTTCTTAATGTTTTTTTTTTTAACAGAAATTTGGACCGAAATCAGATCTCTTACATTGACAAAAATGCTTTTAAAGGAATCTTCAACGTTCAATCCATGTAAGTAGGTGATTGGTTGGACAGTTTTCTTACAGCATTTTATCTAACAACACATTGTTGTGTTACTCCATCGGAAAGTCAGTCATTATCTTTCCATTTATAATGACATCATTCATCAGAACATCAGCCAGTATCATCCATTTATAATGACATCATTCATCAGAAGATCATAAATATCATCCATTTGATCAGAAATTCATTTTTTTATTCCTTGATTTAATTAAATATCAGATTGAACTTTTTAATGATTCGTGCGTTTCACTTATTCTAAGAAATCTTTATCAAAAATCGATAAAACCTAATTTCACATAACATTTTACGTATCTTTGGGTGACATGTTGCAATAAAAATGTCATAGTAGCTTATCATAACATATTTTCATAGCTTACAACATATCACAAAAGTTCGTTAATTTTTTTTTCAAACCTTAAATGCAAAATACACACATTCCATTCATCAAATGTATTCAGTGCTAAATAAGTGGCCATAAATGGTTCAACAAAAAGAAAAAAAAAAAAGTTAGGGAGGGGGAAAGCCGTAAAAGATTTTTAGAAATCCTGAATATTATAACATAGTCTTAATTTTGATATACACACACGTATTTCAGAGTAATCTTGGATTATATAAGCAATGTTGATGATTCATTGATTCATATTGTTGTAATCTAGAGATCTGAGGTCCAACAAGCTGCAGCTTGTGGAGAATGAGACTTTCTATCACTTGAATCGGCTGTCCTACATGTAAGTGGAGCTTTGTTGAAAACTAATATAATATATATTTATTTTGATATTTGATAATAATAATAATAATAGATAATTGATAAATAATTATAATTGATATTTAATTTGTTTTAATAGTTTTTAGACGCATGAAATATAAAAAAAAATAAAGAAATGGAAATTTTAAGTCATGTATTAGATGAGGAGGTACGATTGTAAATTTATAAAAATTTCCGAATTTCATATACATTTCCTAATCACTACTCACAATGTATAAAATAATCAAACGTAACGATTTACGATTATGATAATTTAAGTATTAGTTTAAACAAAACAAAATTATTGTATTAAATAAAACACTCCTTTTGATAGCTACTTTAGTTTTCAATTATGGATGGTTCTTTAAGATCCACGATCATTTCCCTACTTGCAGTTACTTCGATAAGTTCTACCTGTGCCTGAACGCCAGCCAAGCCACAACGTGCCTGCCACTTGGGGACGGCATCAGCAGCAAGGACAACCTCCTCGAAAGCATCATCCTGAGGATCAGCGTCTGGGTGGTGGCCATCTTCTCCTGCGGGGGCAATCTCCTGGTCATCTTCGGTCGGTTCTTCATGCGGGAGGACAACAGGATCCACTCGTTCTTCATCAAGAACCTCAGCCTGGCCGACCTGCTCATGGGGATGTACCTTCTCATCATCGCCGTCCACGACGTCAAGTACCGGGGGGAGTACATCCTCCACGACGAAACGTGGCGCAACAGCTGGGAGTGCGACGTGTCCGGTATGCTGTCCACGCTCAGCACCGAGATGTCCGTGCTGACGCTGTCCGTCATCACGCTGGACCGGTACATCTCCATCATGTACCCCCTGTCCTTCCGGAAACGGGGACTGAAGCTCGCCTACGGGGTCATGGCGTTCACGTGGTTGGTCTGCGTCGTCCTGGCGGCCCTGCCCATCATGGGCATCGACTACTTCGGCCCGTCCTTCTACAGGGACAACGCCGTGTGCATCCCGCTGCACCTGCACGACCCCCGGGCCAAGGGCTGGGAGTATTCGTCGTTCCTCTTCCTCGGGATTAACTTCTGCTCGTTCGGGTTCATCGCCTACGCCTACGTGGCCATGTTTTATTCCATTCACATGAGTGCTTTACCGCTGAGGACGACACGGGAGTCCAAGGAGAGGTGTTTGGTCAAGAGGTTCTTTTTTATCGTGATTACTGACTTTGTGTGCTGGATTCCAATAATCATCATCAAGATTATAGCTCTTGGAGGTAAGAGAATATTATTTATGCAGAAAACTTTATAATCCGCATTTTTTTCCCCTTTACTTCCTATTTTGATTCAAGGCAGGTCTGAAAATAAAAAAGGAATTGAAAAACACATTTGTAGCGGTGCAAACGAAATAAGTTCAGCAGGCTGTAACGCTTGATATCATATTTTATTTAAAGGAACATCATCCTTCTACACCGCAGTCACACGTAGATTACGTCATGAAACATTTCAAACTCAGCTGGTCTACCACCAAAAAGCCCATAATAATATTAGGGCTCTTACATCCACCGAGCCAGCCAAACATAGCGGCATGCTTTGTGAGATTAGAGTATTTTTCAGTCACTGTTATGCACCGTTATTGCTTTTGAAGTTTTAATCTGTATTTTTAATAGTTTGCTCGTATACGAAACAATACGTAACGAAAGACTGATCTAACACTATGAAAAGAAAAACTATACCAAAGCTAGCGATACTAACATTTTATTTAATTATGTGAATACATTTCTATTCGAGTATAAATTTGAGCATAGAAGGAAAAAAATGTATGAAATTACTGCAAGTGAAAAAGGTACAATAGTCAAAATACAATTGTTAATATTATACACATGTCTTCTTGTATGTCTAACTTATAAGAAACCTGGCGGGCTTTATATAGGCATTAAATCCGAACATTCTAGTAGGGAAAATCTAGAAATTGCGTCACCTAAAGGCATTCTTGAGAACAAATGGATTGCATTCGAATGTAAGCTACCTTTTCCCCCAGACAAGAAAGGGAGCGGGTAGTGAAGAAAGGACAAAACAATTGCACGGTGACGTCAATTTCAAGATCATACAGCAGACAGGTTGTCGTTGCTAAAAATAGCTTTATGTTGAAGTTTAAATACAATTCAAGCCCTACGCTATACTAGGACTGTACATACCAATCGCATGCTTATAATGTTTGGTATAACTGCTTTATCCCCTGTCTGCCTCTAAAGCCGCTGCATCACTTGATAGTTTGTCTGTGTCATAAGTGATCGTTGCTTGAAGTTTTAAGCAACTAAAACGCCTCAAATCACAATTTAATTGTTGGCTATTTATAGGGGATAATTCCTAGTTGTATTTCTTCCATCCAACTTTTATCACCCCAGAAATAGTATGAAAAAAAAACAACCCAAAAGCAATACTCGTTTAAAAGGAAATTGGCTGTAAGAACGGACACATTTTGCTCGGTTCAAAAGCCACCACTGTTATTTGCGTGTTTGTTTAACTTCAAAATACATTTTTTTTTAAAGAAATAACACCAAAAAAAAAAAAATTCATAAAAACCTGCTCAAATGATCTCTGATATTTACTTGTACAAATGGATACACTGGCCCATGAACTCCACTTTCCTTCTGTTTCAGGTTTAGACATTTCCGACGAGCTGTACGCCTGGGTCATAGTGTTTGTGTTGCCGGTCAACTCGGCCTTGAACCCCATGCTGTATACTCTCACGACCAAACTCTTCAAGAAGAAACTTTTCTCTAAATTCACGTCGGTCGTTTTTAGGTAAGAAATCTGGCAACATTTTCTTTTTCTCTTTGTAATCGTATTGAATCCAACATACTATTGTAATTTTTTCCTTCTCTGTAGGGCAAACCAGAGGAGTTACTCAAAGAAAATATTGTCACATTTCTTTGTATCGATATTGAATCCAACATACTATTGTAATTTTTTCCTTCTCTGTAGGGCAAACCAGAGAAGTTACTCAAGGAAAATAGTGTCCCATTTCTTTGAACTCAATATTTAAAAAACCCATTGCGGTTATTTGACAATGTTTGAAAAAAAAAAAAACGTATTCGATTCGAAACTATTATTGCGGTCAGCAGTTAAACACCGTTTTGATATTAAGCATTTCAAATTATATTAAAGACAATCGATTTAAAATAAAGAGAAAAAAATATCCATAAATATTAATCCAAACAAGTATTCTACATGACAGCAAAACCAAAACGAGGCAAAATATCAAATTACATGGATTCAAGCATCGAGAACTTTGTTAGTTCTTGTAACAACATGGTTACATTCACCTGAGCCATGTTGATTGTATTCGTGTTATTTAATCATTCACTTCACTGGCCCGTACACGATCTTCACAAATACGAGATAACCTACAAGTTATAAGCACATCTTGATTTTTAATCATCACTATATTTATTTAGCTATTTTTATACAAGTCACAATGATAATTAAAGTCTCCGATGGTGGAGAAAGATAATACTTTGTCTTAATACCTCACACAAGCTACTACTACAATATTACTCAACTACACAAGATGGCACAGAATGAAATTCTGGAAGAGCAAAACACAAATCCCCTTACTGTTGTATACCTAACCGTTCTCTCTCTCCTCTGCCCTTGACATTCATCTTTTCTTCCGGTACATATTAATTGACTAAAACAACATGTTATCCAAGATAACATAATTTGACCAGTTACAGTTCTTAATTACCAATAACCTCAAACGCTACCAACAAAAATATTTTTAAAAAAAAAATAAAACCAAGGGAAAAAAATAAATTACCAACTTTCGTTATTAACTGGACCGCCATATTTTTTTTTGTTTGTATTTCACTACACACGATAAAATTATTGTTAAGTACAAATCCATGTAATTTGATTTTAAATTTACAACGCTCCACTTGACCATATTGTTTCACTGATGGCCTTTCTCTTCATTTCAGTGTCTCTTACTAATGATATGCTGGCTTTACATACTATCTGTGCATGATATCATTACATGATATCTTTACATCATATCTTTATACGCTACCGAGACATGCCTTCTTTAAATGCTTTCGTTACATGATATATTTACATATTATACCTACTTACTTACTGGCATACTATACTTACATAATGTATTATTAACATACTATGTTTATATTCTATATATGACATACTATATTTACATGCTATACTTATATATGCTGTGTTTAGATTCTTAACCCTTCTGACACACTCACTGTGTTTAGATTCTTAACCGTTATGACACACTCACTGTGTTTAGATTCTTAACCCGTTCTGACACACTCAATGTGTTTCTTTCAGACCGACACAGCTCACAGAAAAAGACTCTCTGCAGTCTCGCTCAAGTTTTAAAAATAGCGGCCCGTCTTTGACACGACACATGCAGTATTGTGAGGTAAGCTCAAGTGGTGGCTCCAGCATTTCAATGTATTATTTTTTTATTGTTCGCCTCTCGCATTCGAAGATGACCAATGCTTCGTTTGGATTAGCAGCCTTTACCCTTTACATTTATTTTAAGTGAGGGAGAGTTGCTCAGTTCGTCAGCATCCCTCTCGTCCAATAGCAAGACTTGGCCAAAGCAGC